>JADXDR010000053.1:876855-899991 GCA_025026875.1 Chlorella ohadii | reverse complement strand
TGGCGGGATGGACCAAGACACCGGCTTGGGCGGTGGCTGCGGCGGCTTGGCCGCTGCGGCTGCAGCGCCCTTGCTGCCTGCGGTGCTGGCGGGGGCGATGCCGCCAGCCAGGGCGCCGAGGAACTCTCGCTTTGTTTCCTCATAGTCCTCCGGCTGCGGGCAGGTGGCAGACAGATGGGCGCAGCATGGGTTAAGGGCACGAATGTGCAGTTCTGCGGCGCCTGTGAATATGCGCTGCCCACCCTCAGTACGATGCAGCTGCATTGCCAGCTTGCATCATGATTGGCATCATCCAGCGATGCACCCCCACCGGCCCTCAGCCACCCCCTAGCGCAAGGCAAGTGCCAACGGGCGCCGCCCCGCCCACCTTGATCAGCCCCACATCCAGCGCCGCCTTGATCTGCTGCGCCCGCAGGAAGGCGTTCTTCACCGCGTCAAAGTCGGCCTGCGGCAGGGCAAACAGCATTGAGCAGCAGGAGAGGCGGGAGGCGGGCTTCAGCAGTTGGTGCGGCCAGCATGGCGGGTGCAGGCACCGGCCAGCATTCCATCCTGAAACCAGAGGCACACCTGCGAGATGAGCCCCAGGTCCAGCGCTGCCTTGGTGGACAGCAAGCTCTGCAGCGTGGCGTCTGCCATGGCTGCTCGAGTTAAGGTAAAGGCGCCTGCGGCAGGTGAGCGCGGCGGGTGGCGGCGGGTGGGGCGGGCGGTCGGGAAGCAGGCTTCCAGGGCGCTGCCTGGTATCGGCACGACATCCCATTGCAGGTAGCGGCGCGCATGAAGGCTGTGGGAGCCCAGGCAGGCGGCGGCAAACGTTCGGCGGGCCAGGGAGGGCTCTGGGGCTCGCCTGAGGGCGCCAAAAGAGTTTGACTGCTACAGCCGCGCGATCCGTGCAGCCCAGCGATCGGCAGGCGAACCCTCAGCGCAGGTGGTGTTATTTTCGGGGCCTGCTCTGTGCTGTCTGGTCGACCTGCAACGATGGGTAGTCACGCACAGCTGCGACGGCTGTCCCAGCTTGCGAATGGGCCGCACTTGGGCGCACTTCACGCGCAGCAGCTGCCGAATTGAAAGGCCAGGCGCTCGGAACCAGTGCAAGGCYCACAMSSYAMKCTGCAGCAGCGATCGGGGTTGCCTGCCAGCCCGCAGGCCGTGCCGAGCAGAGCCATTCATGTGTGGCTGCTGAGGCGGCAGCCAGCGCGCTCCCTAGCGTGCTCAGTAGAATCTAGCATCATTGTATAACACGCAGCAGCACCATGGCGGCCGATCTGGACCCGGAGCTGCTGGCCTCCATCGCCTCTGGCGGCCTGGGGAGCTGGGTGGAGGACGCGACCGGCCGGTCGGTGTATCTGAAGAGCGACGACTGTATCGGTGAGGCGCAGGCGGCCCAGGCCGCCCTGTCGGGCAGTGCGCCGCAGCCGCCGACAGCCTTGCCGCCGCCTGCCTGCCCGCCTGCGTTGCCGTCGTGCACCCTCCCTTCCCTGCCCTCCNTGCCCCTNGCACTCCAGGCTGCCTGCGCGACCTGCAGCGCTTCTTCCGATATGACGACCCCGANGATGCGGCCCGCCTTCTTTGCGGTGTCCAAGTACAACTTTGCGCGATCTGATCTGGTGCCGCTCATCGTCANGTACCCGGAGGACTATGAGGTTGTGTACAACGCGCGTGAGTGGCTGGCTGAAGAGGGTATTGCGGCATGAGTAGCTGAGCGTGTTGAGTGGATGCTACCGCTCAGCTGTGCACCGTGCGGCAGCATGCTGCGGCCAGATGCTGGGCGGGTTGCAAGCTGGGCGGTGGCATGGCTGCCGCCAGCTGTTGCGGGCTGCGCGGTGCCCTTCCTGCACCTCGGAGGGCGCTGGATTCACGTTCTCTCCCTGCTCATCGGGGCCCAAATGTGCCGCAGTCAAGGTGGCCACCGTCCTTGGCATGGCCAACGTCTGACCAACTTGTTCTGATGTCCAATCCCCCATGTGCCGCAGTCAAGGTGGCCACCTTCCTGACCATGCCCTCCTCGGAGCCGCTGGTCACCACCAACCGCTCGGCGCAGGAGGAGCACATGCAGGTGGGGCGGGGAGGGAGGGTTGGCTTTCATTGCGAAACAGGCTGGGTTGCTTCGAAACCAAGTGCTGTGGGGCACGGGCGGCGCGGCTGGGTGGGTGGCAACCAGTGCGGCATGCCATTCCAGGCAGCCCGGCACATGCACGCCTGCGCCTTGCAGCCACTGAAAACCCCGTGCCTTGCTTTCTCAATTGTGTGCCACTTTCGGTCGTTGTGTGCAGTCGGTGCGGGAGGCTTTCCTGGCACAGGATGCACTTGCGGCGGTGGTGGGCATGCTAGCAGAGCCGCTGGCCCGCCACCCGCGCATGGATGAGAAAGATGCAGCACTGGTGCAGCTGGTCGTTGCTTTCCTCAAGTGAGGTCTACTGGTGGTGGTGGTNGNGGMGGGGGGGGGGGTTGCTTGTGGAATTGCTTGTGTCGCTGTTTGTGGGCAGACAGGGCCCCGGGCGCTTGACATTGCAATGGCTCATGTCGGGCTGCGGCTTTTACCGTGTGCGTGCACGCTGTTTCCATTGCAGACACCTTGTGGCTGCTACCATGCATGCGTTCCAAATGTGTTGGCGCACACTCTCGTCTCGACAATCTGARCGATTGCAGGAKCCTGGTTGCCATCCCCACGGCGCCCGCGCGCGCCGCCGCCGGCGGCACCACCGGCACATCTGCAGAGGCGGCCCGGCGCGTCAAGGCGGGGCTGCTGGAGCGCCTGTTTCAGGACAATGTGATGGATCTGCTGCTGCTTCTGGCGCAGCACGCACAGCAGGTCGGTACTGCCANTGCCATGCTGTGCTGTGCTATGCTGTGTCGTTTCAGGACAATGCGATGGACCTGCTGCTGCTGCTGGCGCAGCACGCACAGCAGGTCGGTGCTGTGCTGTGCTATGCTGTGCTCTGTTGTTCCAGGATAATGTGATGGACGTGCTGCTGCTGCTGGCGCAGCACGCACAGCAGGTCAGCGGCGACGGGCTGCTGTGCTGCGGTGTGGCGTTGGGTGACATGCATAGCGTGCTGTTCTTGTACGGTTGCTGCTGCCGCTGCTGCTGATGCCCCAGTTGCTGCTGCTGGCTGGCACATGCGCCTCCTCGAAGCGAGAGGCCTCCAATGCTGCTCTCAGTTGCCATGCACCTGTCTGCTGAGTCAGTCGACTGGCCTTGTTCCTGTTCTTTGCAGGGCCCCTTCAAGTCGGAAGCCCCCGTGCTCGTAGAGATCTTCATGCACCTCTTTGCGGGCGTGGAGCCGCAAGTGCTGCTGGACGCACCCCAGCTGCTGGCGCAGCAACAGGTGGGAACAGCCCGTTTTTTTATCTGTGTGCAAGAAGCTCGTGGGTCACGGCGCAGCAGCAGCAGCAGCTGGTGCAGCTGCAGGTGCAACACCCTGCTGCGGGCTGCTGCTTCTGGGCAGGCTGCCACTCATATTACGTTAAACCCCTCAACCTGCCCTTGCCTTGACTTCCCCAGGCGGCACAGCGGCGGGAGGAAGAGAAGCGAGCGGCCGCTGCTGCCGCCCAGAAGGCAGCTAAGGCCAAGGCGGCAGCTGCAGCCCACATTGTGCGGCCGGGGCAGCAGCAGCAGCCGGGGGCGGGTGGCTCTTCTCGGCGCGGCGTAGCGGCGGCCCGGGCAGCAGTGGCCAACACGTCGCACCTGCCGCGCCTGCCGGCGCTGCCGCCTGGGATGGGGCAGCCCGTGATGCACAAGAGTATGGTGGGTGGGGCTGGGGTGGGTGCTGTGGCTGAGCTGAATGGAGACGTGCAGGTTGTTTGCCTGCTGGATGCATGCTTTGTGCATACTTTGTCCAGTCTGCCCCGCCTGCCCTGGCCTGCACCCACAACAGCCCTGCCACCTGTCCTGTTGAGCGATGTCGCTGACCAACACTGGATTGAGCCCATGCAGTAAGCCTTGAAACCCAGCATTGTTGCTCACTGCTGTTGCTGCCGCAGGTGCCGCGCCACGTCGCTCAGGCTGCGCCCTCCCGCCATGCCCACTCAGGTGCGTGGCGCAGACTGGGCTGCTTGCTAAGCCATGCAATGAGCAAGGGCTGCTGGACTTTGTTCAGGGTGGATGGCACGCACCTCCCTGCACCGCAGCTTGCTAGTGTGCATATTGCTGCTGCCCACAGCCAAACCAGCAGCAGACGAAGCGAATCAGCTGCAAACATGTTGCTGGTGCTGCGCGTGCAGGGGCGGTGTACGTGCGGCGCCACTCCGAGCACTCGGCCAACATCGTTGTGCGGCACAACCCGCACCGGTGCGCGCTGCATGCACTGGTAGCGGCCGCCTCGCATCTGCTTCGCCGCTCAGCGCTGTGGCAGCGGGCGCATGTCCTGCAGCCGCACGATGCTCAGTCCCAGTTTGTCCTGTTCTTGCAAGTGACAAGCTGTGTTCCCTTCTTGCAGTTCTGAGCTGCCCAAGCTGCCGGCAGTGGTGGACGCAAAGAAGGCAGCGGCACAGAAGCGCGACGGCKCCGTTGCCGGCGGCGCCGCAGCGGCGGCCGCCGCCCGCCCGCRGCTGGGCGCTGAGCTGCTGGRGAGCTATCAGTGCTGTTTGACATATGGTATGCCAGCAGTCCCAGTGCCGATTGCAAGTTGCCAGCAATCAGCAGTGTGGTGGCGGCTCCCCGCTATGCAGCTGGTTGCCGCCTGCAGACATCGCGGCTGTTGCAGTTGTGCATGCTCAACCCATTGTTTGTGGCCCCTTGCTTGGCAGGTCAAGCTGGACGCCTACATGCAGCAGTTCCTGGACGGAGCCTACGACCTGCTCATGGGCCAGGCAAGCCCAACTCAATTGTTTCAATGTCTTGTTTGAGAGTTCTTGGAACCTGAAAGCTCAGATGGAGCCTACGACCTGCTCATGGGCCAGGCACGTTTATTCCAACGCTGCATTTCGTTCAGCTCAAGTGATCTGCATTTGGGGTCCTGCGGCAGGCGGGGCGTGGGGCAGGGACTGACATCCTGTTCTGCTGTTGCTCTACAGTACTGATCGCGTCACTTTGCTCCCACTCATTGCTGCAGGTGTTCCGGGAGCTGCAGCCGGGGCTGAACATCTACCGCTGTCCTGCCTTCAAAGCTTCCTTAATAACGTAGCACACCACTTGATCCCNACTCATTGCCTGCAGGTGTTCCGGGAGCTGCAGCCGGGGCTGAACATCTCGCGCTGCTCCGAGGCCGACTTCCTGCACTTTGTGCGGCTGGCCACCTACTGCACGCGCTATGTGCGCCTGCGAGAGGCGAGTTGCGCCATGTATTTGGTCCCAGTGCATGCGCTTGCAAGGGGACAGGCTGCTGTGCTAGAAGTAGAAGAAGTGTTGCTGATGCTATGTTTGTTTCGGCAATGTAGCTGCAGTGCACGCAGCACTTCATGGCAATGAGCAGCCAGGGCATGCTGCATGCCCATCCTCTGTACCTTTGCTGGCCTACCTCCTGTTCTTCCGCTGCTGCTGCTGCTGCTCCTTTGCTACCACTTAGATCAGCAATCATCATGCACTGCTCTGCAGGAGCGCAAGCTGCAGGCCAAGCTGAAGGGCGAGGCAGCGGGGCCAAAGGCCGGCAGTCCCGCTGCACCGGCCGACGCAGCAGCAGCCAGCCCGGCCGGCAGCGGCGATGCTGGTGCGGGCGACAGCCCTGACCAGGCTGGTGACGGTGCACAGCAGCAGCAGCAATCGCAGCAATCGCAGCAGTCGGGGCAGCAGCAGCAGCAGGAGGGAGAGGAGGAGGCATCTCCATTTGCGGCCATCAGCGCCACCATGGGCTGGGACTGCTTCCACTGGCTCACCATGCTGTGGATCCTGCTGAGGTGAGGGCAGTGGTGGGAATGTGTGGAGCAGGGACTTGCCACAGCTGGAGTCGACTGGGCGCAAACTCGGTGCGGCAGCGGCCTGGGATTGCAGTATCGCCATGCCGTGGGCGTATCTGGAGCAGGCGGCTTCCACAGCTCTGCCTCGGCCTYCTGCACACNTCCTCCCCGTGCTTTCCCGCCCTCCCCNGGCAGCAACACGGAGGGCGGCGGCAAGCAGATTACCNTGTTGTTAGAGTTGCTCCAATCTCTTCTGCACACCCACCCATCTTTCACCCCTCAACTGCTGCAGCAACATGGAGGGCGGCGGCAAGCAGAAGGACCATTCCGACAAGAACTGGGACCTGCAGGCAAGACTGCCGCTGTTTGAATCATTGGGATGGGGGGTTCTGTTGGAACATGCACCGCGTGTCTGCTGTGTCTGCTCGCAACCGCCTNCNTNCCCTGCAGCACGCCCAGCTGCTGTAGCTAAACAGCTGCTGCCACCCTGCCCGCCCTGCCTGCAGCACGCCTCCGTGCCCCTGCTGAAAGAAATGCTCCTCACTTTGGACCTCGCTCGCGTGGCGGGGTCGCAAGCCGACCGCCGCGCCGCAGACCGCCTGCAGCGCCGCCTGCTGCACGACGATTTAAAGGAGTCAGGCCTGCTGCCGGTGAGTCTGATGATGGTCTGTACAAAGAAGTGTTGTAAGGCTGGAAGTTTGCGCTATTGCACAACCCCGCCGCCTGATGCATGACGACCTGAAAGAGTCGGGCCTGCTGCCCGTGAGATGGCTGCTGCTGGAAAGGATGTTTTGCTTTGCACGCTATATGTGGATGCATGCAACAAGCCAGCGCCGCCTGCTGCTTGGTGATTTGAAGGAGCTGGGCCTGCTTGACTGTGAGCAATGGGCTACTAGACGAGTGTTTTGATGCCGAAGGTCTCTACTGCACTCCACAACTTCCGCTTCCAGCCCGTGCCTTCGTGTACTGGCATAACCTCCCTAATATTACCTTGCGTTCTGCTCTCTTTTGCAGGTGCTGTCCCGCCTGATCCGCGGCTACAATTTCCGCTTCCAGCCGCGCAGCCACGGCGTCGATCTGGTGGAAACGCTGCATGTTGTGTTGGGCGTGCTGGACAGGCTCAGCACAGCAGGTGCGCTTTCTGCATTAGAATGCCTTCCAGTTTCCAGTTATGCGCTTGCATGAGTGGACTTCGTTGCAACACTGCATGTTGTGCTGGGTGTGCTGGACCGGCCCAGCACTGCAGGTGTGCAGGCTTGCTCACATGGATGCCGGCTGTTAAGTGTGTGTGAAATGGTTTGGGGGTGGAGGCGCTGTGAAGGATTGCTGGGCTTTCGCAGCACCTCGTCCCACCTGTTCATGCCGCACAGCCCGGCGGTTATGAAGTCTCAACGGCGCTTGCCTTATCTCGTCTGCAAACTCGTTCACTGTTCCCTGCTTTCCTGCTGCAGAGCCCGGCGGCTTCAAGGTCAAGGCTGCTGTTGCCATGCAACACTTGCCTGCTCACACCTGCTTTCCACTGCCCCTTCCTACAGAGCCGGGCGGCTTCAAGGTCAAGGCGGCGGTGCGGCAGGGCGGCGGCCGCGGCCGCCGCAAAGCCGCCCCCACCAACCTGGCTGAAGACGATGGGGAGGATGGAGATAGGAATGGGGCAGACGGCGCTGCTGCTGGCTCCCCAGCCGGCGAGGGAGGGCAGGACGGCAGCCCCGGTATCAACGCTGCTGGGCAGGAGGAGGAGGAGGAGGATGGTGTGGCAGCAGAGCGGCGGGTGGGGCGCTCGGGCGACCCTCTGGAGGATGTGAGTGCCAGCTGGGGGGCAATGTATTGGCGGTGTGGGCTTTCGGGGTGCTATGTTGACGGTTATTGCTAGTGGCACATTGCAGCTGCGGTGCCTCTCGCGGAGGTCGGTTTCAGCTGGAGAGTGCCTTGACGGTGCATGCGGACATGTGGGTTCTTGCAACTGCTTGCACAGCAACACCACATCAAGTTTCGTCACGCCCCATCTTCGAACGCTTTGCAGGACGAGGAGGGCCGGCGGGCGCGGCCAACCCGGGAGGTGTCCTTTGAGGCGGCTCGCCGAGTGCGCCAGGAGTGCGCGCACCCCGCCATCGTGCACTTCTACGCCTGGCTGCTGCAGGGTGGGTGGCATAACACGTGGATTGGCTTGCTTTCCATGCTTGCAAATCATGCTTGGACCCTGCTTCTGTTGATCGGGATTGGTGCACGTGCCCTGTTGTGCAAGTCACTGGCCGTTCAGGGCATCTCACCCTCCTCAGCTGCCCCTATGATTCTGCCCCTGCTGCAGGCTACCGCACCAATGCCGCCTTCACCAACCATGCCATCGTCAGCTTCTTCCGGCGCATCGCGGAGCCGCACCAGCTCAACCTGGAGCCCATGCTGTACCAGGTAGGGGCATGTGTCTGCTTATAATCTGCCAATAGCTATCAGTAGCAGGGAATCAGACGTTTGCACTTCCTGCTACAGCTCTCAACCTGGACGGAATTTGTTTTTCTTTCAAGGACCGACCCTTGAGTGCCTCCTCCCCTCCACTTGCTACCTTCACTGTGCAGCTGTCCGTGCTGCGCCTGTTCGAGGCCATCCTGTCGGACGTGTCCATCAAGCGCGCCCCAGACTTCCAGGCAAGCACCGGGGCCGGCCGGCCGGCTGCTGTACTGCGCCAGGATGGCCGGTTGTGTGACTGGCCGGCTGTGCTGTCCGGCTGCTGCACTGTGCCAGGGCTGTCCCTCTGTGGGAGTGCCCGGCTGTGCCAGCAGTCTGCCATACGCCCACCAGCTGCGCGCCCTGCAGTACGGTGCTGGCGGTGCTGGCGGTGCACGCAGCCAACTCCTGGCAAGCGCGTCTCCGCTCCTGCTCCCGTCTCTGCAGGACCTGCTCTCCCTTTGCAAGACGACGGTCCGCAACATGTTTGCTCGGTGAGGCACAGCTGCGATTGTTTACCAGCCGAGCTGTTGACCCTTTCCCAGCCGTTTCGTGCAGCATAGTTGACCTGCCAAAGCTGCATGCGGCTCAACAGCTTGCATTTCGGTCCCCGCTGTGTGTGCAGCATGGTGCCCGACCTGTCGGACCTGCGCCAGAAGGCGGGGCAGCTGGAGGCAAATCTGGCAGCCCGGTTCGATGCCGCTGAAGGTGATGGTGTGTGGCTCTGTTTGCTTCTGAGTGTCTTGCGGTGCAAGGCGGTTGCGGCTGGAGGCCAACCTTTGCAGCGCGATTCGATGCTGCCGAAGGTGAGGTGTTGTGCTGCAGCTTGCTACCAAGACGCTGTGTGGGCCGGGCAGGCAGCCTGCTTTTCTGCCGCCAACTGCACTAGCTTGCTGGGCTGCTGTCCTGGTTCACAGGCAGCGAGGACGACGACGGAGAGGCAGACAGCGCGGAGCAGGCGACCCATTCCTTCTTCCCAGCCACATCAGCTTGCCCCTGCACTAATCGCTATTTTGCTTTTGCACACTCCTGTGTTGCAGGCAATGAGGGCGATGATGGCGAGGCCGACAGCGCGGAACAGGCGGCGCGGCGTGAGACCCGGCTGGCCCAAGCCGAACTCAAGGTGGGTGCACCTTTCACTAGAATGTAGCCCAGCCTTTGCTGGAGAGGCCAGCAAGTGGTTCCTATGGGCTGAAGTACGGTGCTCGTATTGCATGCATCTGTTATAAGCCCTAGTTGCCGACTGAGCTTCACCCTTGAAATTCTACCGAGTCCATGCAGGCGCGGGAGAACGCGGCCAAGGCGATGTTTGTGGAGCTGCTGTTCTGGAAGGTGCGGTTGCACGTGGTTGGTGCACTGGGGGCTGCTGTTGTGCCCCTGCTGGCTTGGGGGTTGCAGTGACATTGGGCAGCGTGGCGGTTGAAGCCGGGCTCTGCATGGGACACAGCCTCGTTCACAGGTTGTCATATGCCGCATATGTGGCACACAGCCTTTGTTCTGTGTGCGCTAACCCCATCCCTCCTGTCCAATGGCGTGTTTCACGTGCAGGGCGCCAACGTGGCGGAAGACGTCCGAAACGAGTACAACTGGCGGGTGAGGCGCCTTGCCTCGCACTTTAGTCTGGTTGGCATGCGACTGCACATTGCAACCCCTGCGAGCGTCTGATCTGTCATGCAAGGTCATCANGTGTAAAACCACCTNGGTGTCCCTNGCTCGCTCNTCTTCTGTTCTCCACACAGGTCCTGGTGGATCCCCAGGAGCAAAAGAAGCGCGGCTTCTGCGTCAGTCAATTGCCAATTGCTGACGTGACTGGTGATCCTGCCCCTCTCCCTGGCCCCTCCACACAGGGCCTGGTGGATCCCCAGGAGCACAAGAAGCGGGGCGGGCGGCGCGGCCGCGGCACTGCGCTGGGCGATGACGACGGCAGCGACGGGGAGGTGAGGATGTGGAGTGACAGCGTGGTAGCTAGGTGGGTTAAGGTCTTTTAACATGGCGGTTGCTGCAGAATGCTGCTGGCGACAACGACGACAGCGACGGGGAGGTGAGATGGAGTAAGCGGGCCATGACTGACTAGCCCAGCGGTTGTGGCAGGCCAGCTGGTTGGATGAGTGCAGTCAAATCGTCGTGGCTATTCACTGCCAGCTCTCTTCTGTGGACCACTCGCCTGCTCCAGTGGCTAAGCACTGCTGACCAACTACTGCCAGCCACCCACCCTCCCAACACCGCAGGGCCAGCTGGGCTTTGCCCTATTGTCCTGTTGAACCGTATACCCGATACTGGGTACCCGCTTTGACCAACCGCCCACCCACTCACTCATCCATGCGCAGGGCCAGCTGGGCTTTGCTTCCTACCGCCGCAAGCAGCTGTTCAGCGAGGAGGATGTGAGCCCGCTGTGCATGCTGTGGTTGCTTGGCCGCTGACTGTGCTGTGTTGCAGGGGGCACAGCATGCTGGGAGGGTGTGCGGGGAAAGCTGTGCGCAGTGTGCTGTGTGCCGAACTGGGCCCGTGGGCCATCATGCTGCTGCTGCAGCACGAGATTTGAGTCACACTTAGCTTGCCGGTGGTTGGCAGTCCGACCCCAGCAAGCATCCCAGCCCTTCGAGTTTAGTAACGCACCCTCCTTGCTACCCTCCTCCTATGCAGGTGGCGGCGCTGCGGTCTGAGTTTGAGCGACACAACGGCCACAAGGACTGCCTGGCCCGCCTCACTTTCGAGTTTGGAGGTGAGTCTCAGTTGGCTGGCGGTGCGGTTTGCTGGCCTAGGTTCGGGCGGTAGCCTGCGCTTCTCACCTGCGGCATGCATAGCTAAGGTGCAGATCCCTTTGCAACTGAATAAACGCAAAGCTTACATTTCCCATGTGTGCAGGCAAGTGGAAGAAGTCCCAGATTGGCCGCCAGCTCAAGGCCATGGACCTGCAGCGCGGCAAGCTGACCGACCGCCAGGCAAGGCAGCGGTTGCATGGCACTCGGAAGGGCTGGTTCGAATGGTATTCCAGACGGGCTCAAATGAAGTTCGAGCAGGCTTCGAGTGGCCTTCGAATGGGCTTCAACTAGGATTTAATTGGGGTTGATGTGCCTAACACGGGGGCGGCAATCGCAGCAGGGAGACCTGCATCATGCTGCCTCGCTGCTCGCGGGCTGAACGAAATTGTCTGCTGTTGGGGCTTCCCATGACACAGAGGGACCTTCGGAAGAGTAGGTAGGAAGAAGTGCTTGGCACGCTGGACTGCTTGCAACCAGTCCTGATTCGTCCCACCATTTACGTGTTCATCTCTGCAGGTGGACCTGCTGAAGGACAAGTACGAGGAGGTGCGCGGCAAGCTGGACTGCTTCCAGCTGCTGGCCGAGGAGCTGAGCGCGGGCTTCACCGCCAACCAGGTGGGCTCTTTGGTGTCATTCCTGGTGTGGATGTTGTTGTGCTGGGGTGCTGTGCGTGTGTAGCCGTCCGCGTGGTTGCTGGCTGAGGAGCTGAGCGCAGGCTTCACCGCCAACCAGGTGCGCAGTTGATGGCTTGCATAGAATGCTGCTGCAACTCCTGCTGCTGCCGCCTCGCCACCACTGCTGCTGCATCTGTGCGTTGATGGCGCGCCATCGCTTCAATCACCCCGAGCCCTGACCTTGTGGCATCCGGTCACCAGCAGTTCCCCATCTTCCACCCCCTGCAGATCAAGCGGCAGCTGACCAAGCTGGGCATTGTGTCGGGGCGGGCCAAGGAGAAGGGGCTGACCGCGGAGCAGGTGCGGTGGGCGGGCGGGACCGGGTGGAGCGTGGGCAGCCAGGGAAGCTGCCACTGACGTGTCTGCTCGTAAAGACGTCTCCTCCCTCTGGTTGCTGCCAAGTTGACCACAAGGTTGAGGTTTGCCCCATGCCTGCAAGCTTTGCAGGAGGAGCCGCTGCGGGCGCCGTTTGCGAAGCACGGCGGCAGCTGTCTCAATGCAATACAATACTGCCACTTCATACCGCACCTTACTCTGGACCCTGCCTTGCAGGAGGAGCTGCTGCGCGAGCTGTTTGCGGAGCACGGCGGCAGCGGGCGCGCCGACCGCTTCGAGCTGATGGCGGAGGGCATGGAGGACTCTCTTGGCCGCCTGCTGAAGCCTGCACAGGTGAGGGGACTGCCGTTTGTTTGCTGTTCGGATGTTCTTAGCACGTGTTGGGTTCATTAGTCGCAAGTTGCAGGCAGAGGGCAGGCAATGTGCAGTGACGGGCACAGGGCTCTTCACAGGCATCGATGTGTGTGCTGTGTTCTGGGCTCCTCCCTCTGCTTACGTTGCTGCAGGTCAAGCGCTATCTGTGCAGCATGTTGCAAACGACCAAGTGCATTGCCATGCATGCAGCTTCTGCTGAGATTGTGACGACTCGTATCATCCCATTCCCTGCAGGTCAAGCGCTACCTGCGCAGCATCGGCCTGCTGGCGGCGGCCAAGCGCAGCAAGAAGTGAGCGGGGTGCTTTTAGGGCTGGCCGGTCGGTTTTCCACAGTGAGCAGAGCGGAGTTGAACAGGTTGGTTTGGAAGGGCTGTGCTCCCTATTCTGTCTGCACCAGAAGGCAAGAGCGCAGCTGTGCAGCTAGCTGCAAGGAGTCGCGCAAATCAGTGGCAGGCCGTGCCGCTGTGCTAACTGCCACCGCCTCTGCCCGCCCTTCTCCTCCACAGGGACGTGGCATTCGATGCTCTGCTGGACGGCAGCGATGATGAGGACGGCGGGCAGCCTTCCCAGAGCCTGGGCGGCAGGGGTGGCGGCGGCGGGGCCGGCAGCGATGACAGCGGGTCGGATGACGATTCTGACGCCGGCTCTGGAAGCGGATCGGATTCGGACTCGGATGGCGAGTCTGAGGGAGGCTTTGAGTCGGCACAGGAGGATCTGGAGGGAGGAGGCGGCGCCAACTCAGGTGAGAGGCTGCTGCCCTTTGACTGAAAAGGACAGTGCACCCCTGCTGCCGCTGCCGTGAGCACCAGACGCAGGGCAGCATGCAGTGTGCAGCAGCAGGCAAACACAGCCCGGTCAACACACAGCCAGCCTGGCCTGTGAGCAGCTATTTTCGTCATACCACATTGCTGCCCCTGCGCCCCAACAACCCGCAGACGCCGAAGCCAGCGGCGGCGCGGAAGCAAGCGGCGGCGGCCGGGCGGCGAACCGCGCCCGCCAGCGCCTCGCCAAAATCGAGCGACTGCAGAAGAGCAAGCGGGCAGACAGGTGCGTGGTACTGCCCTGCTGTTGCTCGACTCACAAACATGGCCACACATGTACAGCACGTTGCGCACACGGCTGAGCGGCTGGGCATTTTCTACCGGCCCGTGCATGATTGTGCTTGCTGCGCCTGCTCAGGCKCCCTCTTGCTCGCAGCATCACATTGCCCTGCTGCTCCTGCTGCTCACGACACATGCGCAATTCAGCGCCGGTATTCTGACCAGCCCCACCCTTGTGCCTCCTCGTAATGCAGGGCCGGCAGCCCCGACCTGGCCGCCAGCCTGCCCCTGGGGCCAGAGCCTGCCTCTGAGGGAGAGGGCGAGGAGGGAGAGGGCGTTTTCCAGCGACGGGCGGCGGCGGCAGCGGCAGCASCCANGCCCCGCCTCCAGCGGCGGCAGCGGCTTCGTCAGCTTGGAGGATAGNTGATGCTGGAGAGGAGGAGGAGGAGGATAGAGCGGCGGCGGCCAGAGACGCAGCTCGCAAGGGCAAGCGAGGCGCTGCGCCGCGGCGGCAGGAGCAGCCGCGGCGGCAGCCGGCCAGCAAGAAGCAGCGGCGGGCAGCGTTGGCGGGCAGTGGCTCTGATGTGGGCAGCGGGGATGACAGCGACGGCGGCTTTGCCAGCGCACAGGAGAGCGAGCCTGAGAGCGAAGGCGCCCCTGCTGTGCCTGCTGCGCCACGTCAGCGCGCACAGCACCAAAAGGACAGCAAGCGTGGCAAGAGCAAGGGCGGCGACGGCACGCCAGGCGCCAAGCGCAAGGCGGCTGAGGAACCAGCTGGCCCCAGCAGCGCGCAGAAGCGGGCTGCGCTGGCTGCACTGCGTGCCAAGCGGCACGGCGGCGGCGCGGCGGCGGCGCTGCCGGCCACTGAGCNCACTGAGCCCTTCGGCGCCTGGCAAGACAGCGAGGCGGCTGCTGCTGACCCGGGGGCAGGCGAGCCAGAGGCTGAGCCGATGGATGCAGAGAACGAGGCGCCAGCGCAGCAGCGGCAGCAGGCGGCAGCCACAGTGGCCAAGCCCGCCGCTGGAGGCGGCAGGCGCCTGCTCAAGAAGGGCAGCGGCGGTGGCGGCGCAACAGCAGCGGCGGCGGCGGCAGCGCCGCCCAGCGGCTTTGAGGATTTGGAGGACTTCTGAGCCTTTTTGCTGTGTGCCTGCTCCTGACCAACATGACTCTGCGTTCTGCGCTGCACTGCTGCACTTCAACCATCCATTTAGCCAGACCACTGCGGTGCCATTGCATTGTAAACTTGACATTCGGGTTGGCAGCCGTGCTGGCGCGCCAGGCTTGCATGTAAGCAGACGAGGGAGTGCCTGTCCTGGAACGGCCCTTTTCCAGCATGCTGCATGCCTATGCAGTGCAATTGATGTTGCCAAGCTGCTGCTCCATGCCACGCGAACATTGTAAAATGCTGGTTTACAGCCCACTGCACATCATCTGGGCAGCTCAACATCAAAGGCAACAGCACTGCAACATGCTGCACCCCGTCAGAACGGCACAGCATCAAATCTGGAATGCACTGCTTGCATCCGGCACATGTAAAGCGGCGCTAGCGGGGCGGGAACCACAGGCGGCTCTGCCAGTCCAGCGCTGACGACAGCACGTCATCAGGCGGGAGGCCGTCCTCAAACCCCAGCGCCTCGGCCGCCTCCGCCGCAAGGCGATCCAGCAGGGCGCAGGCCTGGCAGGCGGGAATGAGAAGAGTTGGAAGGTTTGAATGAGTTAAAAGCCTTGAAAATCATCCCCGCCAGCCGTCCAACAGGGCGCACGCCTGGAAGAGGAATCGTGAGGGGAGGACAGGCAAGTCTTCAGCGGCACCAGCATTTCTACACTTACAATCAAAGCCAGCCGTGGTCCCGGCGGGGCATTCTTCTGTAAATATCCCATCAGCAAGCAGGCAGAGAAGCAGCCCCGGCCGCACCTGTGCCACCACATGCTTGGTGAACCTTGCCAGCTGGGCGGCTGCAGCAGCCTCGCGGCCCGAGCGATGAAGCTCCATGTAGCGGCGCTCAAAAGCGGGCTGCTGCCGGTGCACCATGTGCTGCACGCAGCGGAGCAGAGCAAGCTGCGTGACTGATCCTGCTATAGGTAATTGCACCGTCTCACCTCAACGCTACAGGTACAGGCGCCCAGCTCAAGCATGGCGGGCACCCATTCCCGAACAGCAGTTCCAACGGCGCTGCGGCAGCAGGGTGCAACGCATGCTGTGATGTGCAAGCTGCTGGCCTGACCCGCTCAAAAGCGTAGATTGCAGCCTGGGCAGGGGGCACCAGGCGCGGCCAGTCCTGCACCACCAGTGCCTGAGAAGGCAGAGGGCAGGCGGGAAGAAGGGCAAGTGTATGGGGTGCTGCCTCGCGGGGCATTTGCCAGTGCCATCAAAGCATATCAGTATGTCCTCCCGTCATGCGGCTACACTCACCTCTGGAAAGAGCCAGCCAGACAGCTCCCTACCGCTCACCTGCAGCCGCCGCGCTTTCCACACCAGTGAGGTGTTGTCTGGCCTGCGACCGGCTCGGAAGGCCAGCGCTGGCGGCAGCGCATCCCCGGGCAGGCCCTGGGGCCAGGAGGATTCGAGAAGGAGACTTGCAAGTAGGACGGCCTTATTGCACCCCACATCCGGGGAAGGAGGGTTTGCAGCTGAATGCTCAAACACACCTCGAGGGATCCCAAACCCCGCCCTTCCCTCCACCTACCTTGTAGATGGGCACAAAGGGCGACAGGGCGGGCATGGCCATGGCAATGTACAGCGTGGCGGAGAGCGCGTCGGGCACGGAGCCCGGCGGGCGCAGCTGCACCACGTGGCCCTGCAAGTTTGAAGAATGAGTGCAGCAGCGAGATTGGAATCAGGAGAGGTGCTGAGCACGCCTGTGCACACAACCTGCCACCTTCCATGCATGCAACCGTTGCGCAAGGGTTGCGAGGCAGGTGCTGACAGTAATCGAGCAGAATGTGCGGAGGATATGTTGTGCGATCGCACCATTGCGCCTCGGCTTCCCCACCAGTTCAGGGCAGCAGTTACCTGGCTGGATCGCAACACCGCCACCGGCCGCCACGGTTCCAGTGGGTTCCTGCAGAAGCATTGTGGCAGGGCTGTCGATGCGTTGAATGCAGTGCATGTGATGCAGTCCAAACACCGTGGCACCCATTCCATATGTGTGCACACGGAGTTTGTGATTTTCCTGCCAGATTGGCGGCAGCACTGATGCTGCCACACAGTAGAACCCGCCTGTGCAGGTAGCCATCATGCGGGCTGCCGTCAAAGTGGCGCCGCAGCACCGCCATGGCATCAAGCAGCGCCAGTGGGCGGTCGGGCCGCAGGAACTCGGGCTGTGGTGGGTCAGTGAGGCAGATACAATCGGTTGGAGGGGGTGCTGTACGCCACCAATCAACTGCTGCCGATGCACCATCCACGCTCAAAGACGCCAACCATGCCAGTTACCAAGTGATGCAGTCCCCGCCTTCCCCACCTCGTATCCAAGCGCCACGCCCCGGTTGCGGGTGCCGTTGAGCAGGCGCTGCAGGTCGCGCACACGCGGCGTGCTGTACACCTGCGGCACACGCTGGAGCCGACTTCGGTCACGTCAATGAACTTCAGTTTGCAGAATCCGATCATCAGTGTGCGCCAGCAAGCAGTGCCCAAGCGAATGGAAGCGGGCCATGCACATGCGATGTACTACACCCGTGCACATATCGCCGTGACTCGGGCCCTAGGCTAGCTCAGCATTGGGTGAGGCAACCCGGCCTCTTGCTCCAAGTGAAGATTGCTTGGGAGCCCCACACATCTGCCCACCTGGTCCCCCGCGTTGTTGCTCATGAAAGCGTCGAACCAGCTAAACGGATCGCACGCGGTGGAGCGGCACAGGCCAGCTGAAGCCGCAAAGGACAGCAGGCCGGGGGAGTGCAGCACGTTGGCTGCATCGCTGAGGTTGACTTCCTGCTGGCAACGTGTTTGGAATCTTGTTGGGAGGACAGATGTGTGCATGCAGGCAGGAATGCGCGTTGGCTTGAGGCCCCGGCTGCGCTAGCGCTGTGCAGCCGGTCTGACCCTGCATGTGTGTGCTGCCCTTGCCGCAGGTAAGCTTTGGCTGCATGGATCACACGCGGCGCCCGGGGCGCCCGTGCTTCATTGACAATTGCAGCACAGCTCGCCTTGAAGCGGCCCTGGTTGCCGGTGACAAAGAAGGCGTCATGTGGCACTCGGTGCGCCAGCCAGTGGTGCCCGCTGCCGATCTCCAGATACCACGCCTCCCTGCAGACAGAATTGTGCAGTCTGGATTGACCACTGCAGGCATGGACGGCGCCATACAAAGCGCCAAAACACGTGCAATGTGTTCTAGAATCAGATCTGCACATGACCAACTTGCTTCCCTGGCCGCGACTGCTCTGCCCCTGCCGCCCTGCCGCTCCACACTGACACAACACCCCTCCAGTTTTCCGGATCGCTTCGTGCCTGTGATCCGCCATCAGCACGCCAAAGCCCTCCCCAGCGCAGCGCTCGGTGAGTAGCGCGCCCAGCAGCTGGGCAGCATGCCGCGCGCTGGTGGCCTGCGGCAGATGCGGGTGGGTGAGCGGTCAACTTGGCAAGAGAATGAAGCGCGTGGACTGGAGGAACATCTGACTGGCATATCACGGTTGAATCAAGGCGTGCTTTGGGGCGTGCGCAGCTTGTGCTGCAGGTCGCACCTGTGGCAGCACGGTCGACAGCGGTGCGTCCTCCCGCACGCCGCTCTCAGGGCAGAATGGGTCTGCGGCCAAGAGGAACCTTGGTAAGCTGGCACACAGCATCCAGTGCGTGAGGGCATTGCTGAGTGTCGCTCATGCACATGCAGCTGTTTGCAAGTTGGCAAGGCATATGTCGGTGGCAGCTCTAGCGCCACACAGGCGTTATCCCTGCATGCTGATGCCAAAGCAGTCAAGCTCGGCTAATAGCAGGCGTGCCTCACCCGCCGCCAGCGCCTTGCGCGCGTTGCCGAACGACTCGGTTGCCGACATGGCCACACCCGCCAAATTGATGCCCACCTGCAGCTCATTGGAACGATTGTGGATGCGGCGACATGGCTGCACTGCCTGGCAGGAGACTCTCATGGCACTTGAGCAGGCGCAGGCGGCACGACATGCTGAGGACCCTGCCGCTGTGTGGCCGGGCAGCTGGCTGGAGCTGCTGCGCTGCGCCAGCACCCTTTCCCTGTCGCAGTGCCACAAACAGCCAACAGATGCGCGTCAATTGCATGGAGATGCATGTTCCACCAATATACTGCTGCTCACCGACTCGTTTGAGGTGTTGCGCTCAGCGGAGGCGCTGGCCAGCGTGAGCGGCGCCGACCAAAAGGCCAGGCCGGGGGCCGGCAGCTCCACCTGTGGGGAAGGGTGGTGCAAGGTGCCGCGTTGTGTAGTGTAGCTTTCATGCACTATGTTTGATATTGTGCAGCACACACAGCGCCTCTGGTTGGTGAGTACAGGGTGGTGGCAGCCGACGGCGCCGCCAGAGCGGTGGCGGCCGGTAGGCAACAAGGTGCCTGCTGGGCTTCCCCTCGCTCGTCCATGCAAAGCTGGGTGAAGCAAGCCCGAGCTCACATCTCGCTTCAATTCTTACTGACCGTCACACAGCAATACGGTGGGGCAGCAGAAATGACCTCTTGTGGCTCGTGCCGCGTCCCCTGGCCTCGGCAAAGGCGGCATTTAGGCAAGTGACTTGCCTGCATGGAGTTCATGTTGGACCGCCAGGTGGCGGGCGCCGAGCGGGTGGGGTGGAACACGAGGTTGTTGGTGTCGCTGCAGCGGAAATATGTGAGGGACAGCACCGTCAGCAGGAGGCCAACTAGTAAAGCAGGGAGGACTGGGGAGTTGGGGCTGCGCTGCCTGGACAGAGCAATGGTGGGGTTGGCTAGCTGGAAGCAAGTGCTGCCAAGGGCACATGCCGCCACCGGACAAACGGTCAATCGTTCCGAACAGTCCTGCACCTGATGGCATCGCTGCCGGCGTCGGAGCGGGCCAGTAACAAAGAGCCATCGGCTGAGGCGCCGCTCGCCACCAGGAGGGATGTGCAGGCGGCAGCGAGCGGCAGGGCAGCAACCAGCAGCAGCGCCGCCGCCAGCACCAGCAGTGGCGGCGGCATTGTGGGTCTGTTAGATGATTGTATGTGGCAGGTCTGTTCGGAGGAAGGTGGGGAGGCAGGGGAGGGGGAATCGCATCGATTCTGGGCGGCAGCAGCGGCGGCGGCAGCGGCGGCAGCTGGGCAGGGTGTCTTCTCGCCTGCAACACAGGTGCTCAGGTACTGCTGGAGTTAACGCCGAGCAGTCCTGGTCGCAACAAGAGCAGCCGGCTGCGGCTCGGAAGCTGCGCAGGGTGCTGGTGGGTTAAACGTGCCTGCAGCACTCTGCCTCCGACCCAAAGGGTCGAGCAAGTGATGGAGACTGGGTGGCAGCTCAAAGGGCTGGGGCAAGAAATGCCGCCGCCGCCGCTCACTGCTTGCATGCGGGCTGGCGCCATCAGCTCGGCTCGTGTGCCTATGTCGCCCCAAGTGGAAGCACCAGCAGTGATGAAATGAGACGACCAGGTTCGTGCAGGAGATCATGTTGGCCTCTCTGAGCTTCAGACGAGGACGGTGCAGCCTCCGGCGCTCGGTCAGCGCCTGCATGGAGCAAATTGTGACAGGCCAGGCTTCTTTTGGATGCCATACCAGTCAAATACGGCATTCTCGAAACTCTCGGCAGGTCGCAGCAGCGACAGCGCAGCTCCTGGCGGTCGACCCGACCCAAGCGTCTGCACCCCACCCCAGCCTCGGAAGCCATAAGGTGCACTGCCTGCTCAACTTCTTGGGCCTGCACGTGCGACGGGTGTAAGTCTTGTTCGCCACTCGCCGCCACCTCTGCCGCGCCGTCGCTGCCGCCGGCATTCCGACTGAACCCTTCGTGCCTGAGCGCAGGGCATCCCAACCCTTTGGTCCATGGACGCTGCTGACATCCCTGCGCTGGTACGGCGCATGCGCAGCAGCGGCCGCCGGCTGGGGCAGTTGCAGGCCGCACAGCAGCTGCACGAAATTTTCGCGGGCTCGACAACAGACAGCCGACGCGGGCCAGGAGCAGCGGAGCAGGCAGCGTTTGCTGCAGCTGGCGGTATCGAGGCGGCGGTGCAGCTGCTGCAAACCGGCACACCCACGCTGCGGCAAACAGCACTCAAACTGCTGGCAGGGGTTTGCATCAACAATGCGCCGTGCGGGGAAGCAGTGGCGGCAGCTGGCGGCGTTGCAGCCATCCTGAGCCTGCTGCAGCCTGCAAGCTCAGCAGGCGACCTGCAACCTGCTGAAGCATGCTGGGCACTGGGATGCGTCATCGAGTCGGGCAGTGCAGCAGCCCAGGCAGCAGCAGGCGCAGGGGCCGCAGACGTGCTGGTTCAGCTACTGCGGGACGACCTGCAGCAGCCCTCAGTGGTGTGCAATTCGGCGGTGCCAGTGTTGTGCAACTCGGCGGCAGCTTCGCTGGTTGCGCTCGCAAAGCTAGGCGAGCAGCAGGCTGCTGCCATCACAGCACGCGGTGCCATCAGCCCGCTCGTGCAGCTGCTGTCTGCTTGCGAGCTGGACAGCCCAGTGGCCTTGGCATTGATTGCCGCCCTGGCACACCTTTACAGCGGCTCTCGCGAACGCATAGCAGCGGCAGTGCATGCGGGCCTCCTGCCTGCGCTGGTGCGCTGCCTCAGCAGTCCCGTTGTGGGTGCACAACACAATGCAGCTCTGCTTCTGAACAACTTGCTGCTCGCGTGCCCTCAATTGGCACGAGCAGCCGTCATTGCGGCAGGCGGCGACAGCCAGCTGCAGAGACTGCTGGGCAGCAGCAGGTCTGATGTGCGGCAGCGTGCAACGCAGGCTCTTGCTAGCCTGGCTGATGCAGCGCAGCAGGATGCAGCTGGCGCCCAMCCAGCTGCTGTAGCAATACATGTCCCAGRGCAGCCCGCCCGCCCGCCCCGCATGTGCGCCGCCCCSGGCTGCAGCGCCACCACCGGACTCAAGCGCCGTGGCGGCTGCGGCACCGTGCGCTACTGCAGCACAGCGTGCAGCCGTGCACACTGGCGGAAGCACAAGGCGGAGTGCCGGCGCCTGCAGGCGGAGCGAGCAGCGGCGGCAACAGTGGCCGAGGCGACAGCAGCCCACAAGTCCTCTGCTGATCCTGCCATGTAGCTGTGCACTCTTCAATCTGCTTGTACATCGTTTCCAGGCTCAATCACATGTAAATGTGGGCTCTGTAGCTCGGAGGCATGACGGCGGCCTGCCGCTGCCGTCGCTGCCCGCTTGGCGCTCCCATGCAGCCCACCCAAGGCCGCAGCTGACATGCCGTTGGCTCAGACGATCGCCCTGAGCCTGCTAGCCGCCTGCACAGCTACGCAGCGAGCTGATCGAACCACTTGAGCTCGTCCTTCGTCCACGCCCGCTCCACCCAGCCGCTGGGCAGGCCCTTGGACAGGTGAACAGCAGCCTGCTCGACTTCTTGGCTCAGCTCGCACCCGCTGCCTGGCTCTTGCCCGCCGCCGCCGCCACCAGTGACTGCTGCAGCCTCCACCCCTGCATCCACTCACTCCCTGCGCGTGCAACCAGTTTACTGCTCTGTTTCCCACCATGCAATTGCCGACAGGCAGTGCAGCGGCAGCACAGCATGGCACAGGCGGCCACAGCCGACCGTCGTGACATCCCAGCCCTTGTGCAACGCCTGCGCGGAGGTGGCAGCCGGGTGGTGCAGCTGCAGGCCGCAAATCGCCTGATGGACATATTCGTGAGGAGTGCAGCAGAGCTGTTCCCCCCGAGAGCCGCAGAGCAGGATGCCTTTGCTGCAGCCGGCGGCATTGAGGCGGCGCTGCAGGTGTCGCAGAGCGGCTCATCAGCACTGAGGACTGTTGCACTGGAGCTGCTTAAGCTGGCCTGTGTTGAGAACGCCCGGTGTGCGGAAGCAGTGGTTGCAGCAGGCGGCATTGCAACTTTGCTGCGCATGCTGCAGCCCAGCAGCTTGGCAGCGGGAGAGCAGCCAGCCCGGATGGCGCTTTGGGCCCTGGCATATGCCATGGACGCCAGCCGTGCAGCAGCCCAGGCAACAGCCGATGCAGGGGGCGTAGATGTTCTGGCGCCACTGCTGCCAGCCAGCCTGCAGCACCCCTCTGACCAGCCGTGATTGCCCTGTTTGCGCTGGCGCAGCTTGGCGAGCAGCATGCCGCTGGCATTGCTGCCCACGGTGCTATAGAGACGCTGGTGCAGCACCTTTGTGCTTGCACGCTTGAAAGCTCAGGCCCAGCAGCTGCAGCGGGCAGCGCTGCGCAGCACAAAGCTGAGTGCACGCAGGTGGACGTGACAGCCGTTCTTGGAGTGTTGTGCGAGCGCTCTCCTGAGCGCACAGCTGCGGTAGTGCATGCGGGCGGCGTGCCGGCGCTGGTGCGCTGCCTCAGCAGCCAGGAGTGTTTGGCACAGAAGAATGCGGCAGCACTGGTGGAAGTTGTCCTGCTTGCCTGCCCCCGAGAGCGCGCGGCTGTCCTTGCAGCAGGAGGCGACAGCCAGCGGCAGAAGCTCCTTTGCAGCAGCAATGTAGACGTGCGGCAGCATGCAGCAAGAGCGCTTGCCTGCCTAGCTGCTGCAAAGCAGCCGGAGGAGGCTGCGGCACGCAGCATGGCGGTTGAAGCGCAGCCAGGAAATGCTGCGCAGMSSGC
>JADXDR010000053.1:852109-876779 GCA_025026875.1 Chlorella ohadii | reverse complement strand
GCKGTGCGATACTGCAGCACAGAGTGCAGCCGTGCGCACTGGCGGGCGCACAAGGCCGAGTGCCGGCGCCAGCAGGCGGAGCGGTCGGCGGCAACGGCGGCCGATGCGGCGGCAGTTCCTGAGGCGTCTGCTGGGCCAGCCATGTAGCTGTGCTGACATGTGCCCTTTTCAATCTGCTTGCACTTTGTTTCCAGGCACGTTCACGTGTAAGAATGGCTCTGTAGCTTGCAGGCATTCGGCTCATGACGGCCCGCCGCTGCCGCCGCCTCGACTGGCGTTTTCATGCAGCCCACCCAGGGGCCCAGACGATCGCATTGCGCCTGTCAGCTGTCTGCACAGCAGGCCAGGAGCACCGCACTGCACGCACGAACGAGTGACCAAGACCGCCCGCTCCACCCAGCCGCCTCGCAGCCCCTTGGACGGGTGAGCTGCCTGCTCAGCTTCCAGCACAGCCGCCCCTCTCGCCCGCAGCCGACCCGTGCTGGCCGCCGTCGCCGTCGCTGCCGCCGCCGCTCAGCCGTCGCTGCCATCATTCTGCACTGAATGGCACGTTGGAATGACCCTTGCACTCCACCTCAGGTCCCTCTGGCCAATGGGCGCAGCCGACATACCTGCGCTGGTGCGGCGCATGCGCAGCGGTGGCAACCGGCGTGGGCAGCTGCAGGCCGCAAACCGCCTGCTCGACATTTTTGTGCAAAGCTTTGCAGCTGATCAGCGTGGGCCGGGAGCAGCGGAGCAGGCGGCATTCGCAGCAGCGGGGGGCATTGAGGCAGCGGTGCAGCTGCTGCAGAGCGGCACGCCAGCAATGCAAGAAGCGGCATTCTATCTTCTTACAGGCGTTTGCATGGACAATGCGCAGTGCACAGGAGCAGTGGTGGCAGCTGGAGGCATTGCAGCCATGCTGGGGCTGCTGCGGCCTGCCAGCTCGGCAGCGGTGAAACAGCCGGATCCAGACGCTGCACGGTCATTTGCAGTCCTCCTGGATGAAAGCAGCATAGCTAGCCAGGCAGCAGCAGAGGCAGGGGCCATTGAAGTGCTGGTGCAGCTGTGGCAGGACGACAAGCAGCAGGATTTTGATCTGTGGGAGTCGGTGGCAGTCGCGCTGGCTGCACTGGCGCGGCTGAGCGACGAGCATGCCGCGGCCATCGCTGCACACGGCGCCACTGAGCCACTGGTGCAGCTGCTATTAACTTACGAT
Source organism: Chlorella ohadii (assembly GCA_025026875.1). Lineage (NCBI taxonomy): Eukaryota > Viridiplantae > Chlorophyta > Trebouxiophyceae > Chlorellales > Chlorellaceae > Chlorella > Chlorella ohadii. Next base: position 875,581 of record JADXDR010000053.1, on the reverse strand, counting down.
CGGCACAGCCTGAACCCCGAGACAGCACTAGCCGCACTGGCAGCGCTGTGCGACGGCTCCCCTGAGCGCACAGCGGCTGTAATGCAGGCAGGCGCCGTGCCAGCGGTTGTGCGCTGCCTCAGCAACCCAAGCTCGAGTGCACAGAACAATGCAGCTGTGCTGCTGCACATTGTGCTGAATGCCTGCCCCCAAGCGCGGGCAGCCGTCGTTTCCGCAGGCGGCAACAGCCAGCTGCAGATGCTCCTGGGCAGCAGCGATTCGGGCTCGCAGCAGCGTGCAGCAGCTGCGCTTGCAAGCCTGGCTGCAGCTGGGCAACAGCAGGCAACTGTAGCCCAGCTGGCTGCGGTGACCGACGCCCCAGCGCAGCCCGCCCGCCCGCCCCGCATCTGCGCCGCCCCTGGCTGTGGCGCCACGCGCGGCCTGCGCCGCTGCGGCGGCTGCGGCACTGTGCGCTACTGCAGCACAGAGTGCAGCCGTGTGCACTGGCGGGCCCACAAGCCTGCATGCCGCCGCCTGCAGGCGGAGCGGGCGGCCGCCGCCCGGGCGGCACCTGAGGTGGCGGAGGGGGCGACAGCTGCTGACGCGTCTGCTCAGCCGGCCATGTAGCTGTGTCGACATGTGTGCTTCTTCAGTCTGCTTCGCACTTTGTTTCCAGGCGCAAACGTGTGTAAATGTGGCACTGTAGCTTCAAGGCCATTGAAGGCCCCGCCGCTGCTGCCGCCCACTAGTGCCGCCCAAGTACTTGGCGTTTTCATGCAGCCCACCCAAGGCTGGCCCTGCTGACCTCGGCCCAGACGATACCTTGAGCTGCCAGCGCCTGCACCAGCAACGCAGAGCGCTGATCGAACGACTTAAAGCTCGTCCACTCCTTCACGACCCCAACCAGCCGCCTCGTAGGCCTTGGACAGGTGAGCTGCCTCCTGGACTTCCAGCCCGCTCGCCCGCTGCTGCCCCTGGTTGGCGCCGCCGCACCGCCCCCGACTGCCGCCGCCACCGCTGCTGCAGCTGAACGTTGGATCGCTGTTGGGCTAGTCCTGTTGTCACTGAAACAACTGTCCTGCTCCCCTCCCTGTTGTGTGCGCAGTCCAGCTTTGCTGGCCGATGGCAGCAGCCGACATCCCTGCGCTGGTTCGGCGCATGCGCGGCGGTGGCAGCCGGGTGGGGCAGCTGCAGGCTGCTAAGCGCCTGCTGAACATATTCTGGCTGACCCATCTAGAAGGTGTGAGTGCAGCCAGGCATCCAGGAGCAGCCGCAGCACAGCAGGCAGCGTTTGCAGCGGCCGGCGGCATTGAAGCGGCGGTGCAGCTGGTGCAGAATGGCACACCAGCGATGCGGAACACGGCACTCCAGCTGCTTGGCGGCGTGTGCGCTGACAATGCACAGTGTGCGGATGCGCTGGTGGCAGCTGGCGGCATTCCAGTCCTATTGGGCATGCTGCAGCCTGGCTGGTTGTCGAGCGAAGCAAAGTCTGTCGAGGCGGCTGCGCTGGCACTGGTGTACGCCTTGCAGCAGAGCGGCGCAGCTGGCCAGGCAGCAGCGGAGGCAGGCGGGATAGACGTGCTGGTGCAGCTGCTGTAGGTCTGCCAGCAGCAGCCCCCAGACCTGTGGCGGTCACTGGCCCTTGCGCTGCTCAGGCTGGCAGAGCTGGGGGAGCACCATACAGCCGCAGTTGCTTCGCGCGGAGCCATTGAGGCGCTGGTGCGGCTGCTGTCGGCTTGCCAGCAAGACTGCCCAGCCTCCGGGGCTGTGGCAGCCACCCTTGAAACGCTGTGTCGGAGATCTGCCGAGCGCACAGCTGCACTGGTGCTTGCAGGCGGAGTGCCAGCACTAGTACGCTGCCTGGGCAACCCACGTCAGGATGCACAGAACAATGCGGCTGTGCTGCTGCGCTCCTTGCTGGTCGCCTGCCCTACAGTGCGGGCAGCCGTCATTGCGGCAGGCGGCGACAGACAGCTGCAGTTGCTGCTGGGCAGCAGCAATGCTGATGTGCGGCAGCGTGCAGCAGAGACCCTTGCCAGCCTGGAGGCAGCAGCACATCAGCAGGCGGGTGCAGCCCCCCAACCAGCTGCCGAAGCGGCAGAGACAAACGCCCCGGCGCAGCCCACCCGCCCACCCCGCATCTGCGCCGCCCCCGGCTGCGGCTCCACCAACGGCCTGCGCCGCTGTGGCGGCTGCGGCRCWGTGCGMTACTGCAGCSWGGMSTGCWGCMRKGCGCACTGGCGTGCACACAAGGCTGAGTGCCGCCGCCTGCAGGCGGAGCGGGAAGCAGCTCAGGCTAATGCCCTGCCCTAGTTATGTGACAGCTCTCCCCTCTATGATGTGGCTTCATGGCACCCCACTACGCATGTAAAGCTGTGCTGATGGCTTGATGGCTGAAGGACGTGCCACCTGGGGCTGCCTCCGCCGTGCTGCGCCGCCACCTCAGCGGCGGTGCCGGTGCCTGCTGTGGCACAAGGGCCGGGCCAGCTCAGACAGCGACTCCCTACGCACTGTGCAAGTAACCCGGGCGCCCCGGTTGGCCGGCGAGGCAGCGCACACGGCTATGCACCGCGGCTCTCGGCTTTCAGCACAGTACGCGCCCCAGCAGCGGCCGGCATCACACCCTCATGGGCAACAGACGGCCGCCGGCCCGGCGTCGCAGCAGCAGCAGCAGGGCACGGCCGGGGCTGCCGGCGGCGGCACCGCCGGCGGCCGGGTGCTCGAGGGCGGCGTGCCGCCGCTGCTGATAGCCAAGGGATACGATGTGCTGGGAGTGATAGGGGAGGTGAGTCGGTGGGGCTTCACAACTTGCAGGCTTCCTAGCCACAGCTGCCGCAGGTGTGCATGCTGCCGCCGCAGGCCCAGCCCCCTTCGACTGTGGCCCATCCGCCCTGCCCTGAGCCCGTTGCTTCCCAAATAAACATGCAGGGCACATTTGGGCGCGTGTACCTGGCGCGACATGCGTCCCAGCCGGGGCGCTTCCTGGCGCTCAAACACATGAAGCCGCCACATGTGCGCCTGCTTTGCTCGTGTGTGGCCGCTGCTTGTTCGAGCGTATGCTGCATGTTGCGTGGCGCCGAGTGCGAGTGCATGTGCGAATATGTCCAAGGCTCCCAGCTTATAGCAACCTTCCATCCATGCTAAAATCTCAACCTGTCGTTTCAAACCTGCTTGCCACGTCGCAGAAGGAGGGCGAGGGTCTGTGCGCCACGGCCCTGCGCGAGGTGAACCTGCTCAAAGCGCTGAATCATCCCAACATCATGAGCCTGGAGGCGATACACATGCTGCCCGCCGAGCTCAGCTTGTGCCTGGCCTTCCCCTATGCCGAAACGGGCGAGTGCAGGGATGCAGGGGCCAGCGAGCGGAAGCTGCAGCTCGGTTGGGCGGGCAGGGGGCAGGGGTGGCTACGGTCTGCCTGCCGCCGCTGCGCAGGGGGACTCGCTCGCATGGCCAACACCTTCAGAAACCGCTCTGCGCCTGCACCCATTTGCGTCCCCCAGATCTCTATGACGTGATCAAGCACCATCGGGAGCGCGGCACTGCCATGCTGCCCCACGTCTTCAAGTCTGTCATGTACCAGGCGAGTGCCTGCGGGCGTTTCGCAACGTGTTTCTTCAAGTGCCCTGCATAGACGACAAGGAGCTGGATGGGTGCTGCTGCACGCCTTCCCAGCCAGCACTGATCCTGCCTCCACAGCTTGCAAGTGTGCGGAATGCATCTCCCTCCCACAGCTGCTTCCAGAAGTTGCTGTCGGCATGACAGCTCGGGCGCCGCACCGCCCTGCCCACCTGCTCACATGCAAACATGACGCTGCCTCCTTGCTCCTGCCTGCAGCTGTTAGCGGGCGTTTCTTATCTGCACGACAGCTGGGTGCTGCTGCCTCTATGTGAATGTACACCCTGCTCCCCTTTCTGTTCTGCCTGCAGCTTCGAGCGGGAGTTGCCTACCTGCACGACAGCTGGGTGCTCCACCGCCCCAGCCAACTGCCAACATCAGATTCACCTTCCCTCCCTGCTTCCTTTCCACAGCTGTTAGCGGGCGTGTCGTACCTGCACGGCAGCTGGGTACTGCACCGCGACTTGAAGCCTTCAAACATTTTGCTGGAGCAGGGGCGTCTCAAAATCGCAGGTGGGATGGCTATGCATTGGGGCAGCGCATGCAAACAGGTTCAGCGCCTGGAGCCCCCAAAGGGTTTGCCCTGCTCCACTGCTGTGCTGTGGCCAATCTGTGATTGTGTTCTTAGTTGCTCACGAACCATGCCTGCAGATTTTGGCCTGGCGCGCTCAGTTCGGCAGCCGTTGGAGCCACTTTGGAACAACGGCGTGGTGGTCACCATCTGGTGAGTTTTGGTGAGTGGGCAGGCACAGTGCACCCGAGCTGTTGCTTGATGTGCAGCACTACATGGAAGCAGCATACTTGTGCGCTGTTGACTGACCCATAAAAGGCTGTTGACTGACCCATACTAGCACCCACAATCGCTGCACTGCCGCCGGTACCATGTGCAGGTACCGCGNCCCCCGAGCTGNCTGCTTGACGCTCGGCACTACACAGGAGCGGTGGATGTGTGGGCCATTGGCTGCATCATGGCCGAACTACTGCTGCTGAGACCGCTCTTCCAGGTGGGTTACCTGACTGGCTGATGTGTTCAAGCGGGTTGCTGCTGCATCTGCTGGTACATCCGATGGTTAGTAGGCCAGCTTTCAACAGCAGCAGCAGCAGTGGGCTGCATCATGGCCGAACTACTGCTGCTGCGCCCGCTGTTCCAGGTGGGTTGGCTGGCTGGCTGATGTTCTGGCGGAGTGCAGCTGCTGTTGCTCTGCTGCACTGCTTGGTGGGCCAGCCTTCAGCAATGTGCTGCAACCTTTGGGCCGAATAGCTGCTGCTGCACCCGCTGCAGTTGGGGCTGCACGGGGTGTCCTGTCAACCCCGTATTGTTCCAGCGTTACAGACATATGTTCTGCCTCTGTGCTGCCCTGCAGGNCGGGCAGGGTAAGGGCAGCCCAGACGCCTACCAGGACGACCAAGTCAACCGCATCACTGTAGCATTGCATCTGTCAATCTGTTGCAAGCATTCGCTTTGCTGCAGGGCGAGGAGCGCAAGGGCAGCCCCGATGCTTACCAGGACGACCAAGTCAACCGCATCTTCACCGCTCTGGGCCACCCCAACACCCACACGCCCTGGCCGGACGTGGCCTCCCTTCGGCACTGGCGGGACGACACCGGCGGCTGCCGGCAGCCGCGGCCGGAGCACGGCTCGGTCAACTTGAAGCAGATGCTGTGGGAGAACAGCCCGCTGCTGCGGTAAGCATTCTGTTGATTGTATTGGAGCAACTGATGGGTTGGTTATGGGAGGGGCGGGTGCAGCTTACTGCGCCCTCGGGCAGATGATGTGGGAGGGCAGCCCGCTGCCGCGGTGAGATAGATTGCGTGAATTTTTGAGCGGACCTGATTGCTGTGTGTTGCTGTTGGCAGCCGCAAGAAGATGCTGGGTGGGGCGATGGGGCGAGCAGCCCGCTGCCAGGTTAAAGGTGTGGGGCCGGTTTTTCAATTTTGTATGCAGCAGTGCCATCCACCCCCTGCTGCTGCCCTCCACCGCTCTGCTGCAGGGCCTTCCCCAAGCCGGATACGCTCCTAGACCTGCTGCTGGCCATGCTGGTGCTCGACCCGGCGCACCGCATCACCGCCGCCGCCGCGCTGCAGCACGAGTGGTTCCGACAAGTGAGCGCCTCTCGCTGCCAGTTTTGTTCTGCGAAATTTCATGCTGCTTTGTGGGAGAGCCCATGCAGCCCTCCTGCGTGCTGTTGCATTGACATTTGCGCTGCTGTCCGCCGTGCTTCGTTCTCCACTTCCGCTGGAAACCCTGCCCAGCGCCATGCTGCACAGCAGCAGGGCCCCTGCACTGGCCTGCCAAGCACCCAGCATTCCTCCACCTTCGATGTGCCCTGCTGCAGGATCCGCTGCCGAGTGCAGACAGCGTGTTTGCGGGGCTGGCTGGCCGGCAAGCGCCCGCATACCCGCAGCGCCCCGTGCGGCCATGTTGAGGTGGCGGCGGAGAGGAACCAATGAACGGCCTGATGCATTGACAATGAGAATAAGTTACCTGACTGAGCACTGCTAATCCCATTTGTATTCAACTGACGATTGCAAACACACAGCATTGCACACGGCACGCGTGCCAGCTGGGCCCAAATGCGGCAGGCCGGCCTCCGTCCCCCATGGGAACCGTTCAGGGGCATGATGCCAGCGTGTGCGTCTCGCGATCACATCAGCATCGCCTCATTAGCCAGCACAAGCCTGGCAAGGGTTCTCCGCCCTGCCTGCGACAAAAGCCGCACGCCACTTGCCCCTCTCCTGCGCCACACGGCCTTGGTTTGCGCCGATCGCAACCATAGAGGGATTTGCGGCGTCTGAGAGGGCAGCGGCACGCTGACAGATGTTCATCGGAGCGTATGTGGGCGCCCGCCCTCTCGGGCGCCCGCTGCCGCCGCTCGCCGATGCACCGACGCACCCCGCCGTGCCGCTGCACCTCCTCTACGCCTTTGCCCGCGATCCAGCCCACGATGGCATGTTCCAGTTCTATGGTAAGAACCAGTCCAAGCTGCTCGCCGGCCTGCGGTGCCGTGCCGCGGCTGCCGCTCATGCCCCTGGTGCCGTGCGTCCTCAGCTGCGCTTCTGCCTCCCACCGGCATTCATGTAATGTAGGCATGATGCAATCGTGCTACACCTCTTTTCACCTGCAGACCCATACCAGCTGGAGTGCGCCTGCTCCCAGCAGTGCGGCAGCCAGCGCGGCATGCTGTCCCTCGCTGGCGCCGGCTTTGCCTGGGGCCCCGCTGTGCCGCTGGACCAATGGGTGGCCAATGCAGCGGCCAGCCTGCAGGCGCTGATGGAAAGGTGAGTGAGTGGGTTGCATTGTGGGGAATGATGGCTTTGCCTGGGGCCCCGCTGTGCCGCTGGACCAATGGGTGGCCAATGCAGCGGCCAGCCTGCAGGCACTGATGGAAAAGTGAGTGAGTGGGTTGCATTTGTGTGGGATGATAGTTGGCGGACTAGGAAGGGGCCATGGATGCAGTGGTGGGCGGCATGCCTTCAGGTGTGGCAAAGCGCACGGCGCGGCACGGCTCACTTGAGAATCAGGCGCATTCAAGATTTACTGCATGCAGCTGCATTGCGCATCGCATTCCAATTCAGCGCAGGTACAACCTGATCGGGCTAGACATAAACTATGAAGAAGGGCTGGATGGTCCCGCCGGCGACAGCTTTGCGCCCGCCATGGCTGGGCTGATTGGGCGGCTCAAGGCGTGGCGCCCGCAGCTGCTGGTCACAATTGCGCCATTTGACGCCGTGTGGGGGCGCTACAAGAAGCTGCTGCAGGTGAGCACTTAGGTATTTGGGACGTATAAGCTGTCTTGGGGCGGTGTCTGGAGCTGCTGCAGGTGGGCGATGGGCGGATGTGGCGGATGTGTTTTTGTGCAGGGAGGCTGCATGGTGCGAACTGGGCACAACACTTTGCCAGGCAGCGCACATGGTGGCGGTGCTCCCAACTGGGATGGCTCGCAGGGCAGCTGAGGAGGCATCGGGAGAAACTTTGTGATCCACCTGCCAACAGCCGGTCCTTTCATGCCTCACACCCTGCAGCTGGCGGGCAGTTCCGTTGACTATACACATTGGCAGGTGCGCTGAGCTGCCATGCTGCCACTCACCTCCGCACCATGCGCATGCTGCCATTCAGCTTACCTGTTGGGCAGGTCACGCGGCTGCTGCACTCTGCTGTGCTGTGCTTTACTGGGTTTCCACACCTGCCCGTTCTTCCCGATCTCCTGCCTTCCCTGCAGGTGTATGCGGAGCTGGAGTCGCCTGACACGACGGCAGAGCAGGCACGTCATGCTTGGGTGGCAGCCTGCGGGTGCTGCCTCTCCTACCGAGCTCTGCTGCTGTCAGCCCACAGCACCGTTAGCTGCAGTGCAAGTGCAGGCCGCTCCACACACCACGGCAGCTTCTGTTCTGCTGCCAGGCCATGAGCGGCGGCCAATCCATCTGCCACACAGGTGGTCGCCGCCTACGAGCGACTGGCGGCTGAGCTGGGCGGCTACAGCAAGCTGACACTGGGCGTGAATACAGGTGGGCGTTACTGTTGCACCATAACGCAGGGCTGGGCTTACGGCTGTCCAGCTGGCTGTGCTTGTGTGCGACATACATGATCTGCCAGGTTGGCTGTCGCGCAAAAGCCTGCCGTTTTCAAGTTGCATGTTAATGCAGCAAGCCCACAATGCTGTCCTCTGCCAATCCTGCAGAGCCGGATGAACGACGAGGCGCGCAGCTGCCGGCTATAGTGGAAGCGTTCAGGGTGCTGCGCGCCCGCGGCATTGGCGGCGCATTTGTTTGGGCGCTGGACAACAGTTGTGGCTGCGGTTATGCGGCAGAGGCGGCGCTGCTCAGGCTGGCAGCAGAGGACTGAAAGCGCCGATCAGCACGCGGTGTCAACATGTAAAATGCATCAGTTATGCACCCAACTAACTTTAAAAAAAAATACAGACAAAATTCAGAGCAAGTACCAGGAGGCCGCCCAAATTTGGCAGCCATCATGCAGGCTGCCATCGCCGGCGAGCTGGCGCGGCCTACCGCAGCACAGAGCCGATCGAAACAAGCCCTGCAGGCGTCGAAGCACATCCTTGTGTAATCCATTGATCCTCCGCCCGTCCAGTGGGAACTCAGCGCACCAGCGCCCTTCAGCCAGCCTCGATGGAGTGGCTGCCCGACCCGCTGTTGGGCAGGATCTTCGCCGACACAGGGCGGAAGGCCGGGGTGAGCGGGGTTGAGGTCCGTCGCCGCCGCCAACGCCGCTGCCGCAGGTCACTGCACTCACCGCCCCACTTCTGCTCCTCCCCCTGCGCAGGCCAGCATTACACTGGTCTGCCACCGCTGGCACCGGCTGTTTTACTCGGAGCCAGCCCTCTGGCGGTCCCTGGAGCTTCCTGCCAAATCGCTTGCCTATGCCAATGTAGCGGGCCGGGCGCAGCAGTGGTTTGCTGCCAAGGCCCGCCTGCTGCGCCGCGTCGGCGGCTTTGTGCAGCACCTGAAATATAAGCGGACTCAGTCATACTTTCAAGACGGCTATAATAAGATGTTAGACGTGCAGCAAGTGGCAGCTGACTGTGGCGGCGAGTGGCAGCTGGGCAGCAGCGTGCTGGCCCACCTTAGCACCGTGCAGTCACTGCGCCTGGAGTGGATAACAGTGGATGCAGCTGCGGCGGCAGCCCTGCAGCGGTTGACCAGCCTAACACAGCTGTATATTGAAGGCGATGATGACCTGCCCGGCAGCCTACTGGCGGCCCTGCCCAGCCTGCCCCAGCTGCTGTCTCTGCGGCTGTTCGGTGGCACTATGCCGGGGCTGCGCGCAGCTCTGTGTCCCCTCACGCAGCTGACGCAGCTCGAGTGTGCTGCCGCGGAGCCGCTGCCGCCCCTGACTATCCTGTTTCCGCTCGCCCAGCTGCGGCAGCTGCAATGGGAGGAGCAGCGGCAGGATGGTACGCTGCTGTTTGACGTGCAGCTGCTGCTGGCGCGCCTGCCACAGCTGGACAGCTGGCGCATTGGCAGTTACTGGACTCAGCTTGAAGGGGCCTTGAAGGTGCGTTTTGCTGCAGCAGATGATGGGCAGCCGGCACGATGTGCAGCCTGATTATCGTGCGAGATTTGTTTCACATTGTTCGAGTCCCTGTACAGTGTGCCTGCTGCTGCACCATCCATCTCTCCTTCTACAGATTGGCGGCGTTGTGCTGGAAAGCTGCACCGTCCGGGGCTACAATCGGGCAGATGGCACAGTGCAAGAGCTCTCACTGGCTCGCATTGCGAGCGTGCCTAGCCTGCAGCAGCTGGTGGCCGCAGCACTGCCCGCTGGAACACAGCCCAGCCAGCTGCGCAGCCTGGCCATCACCCACAGCAGCATGCTGCTGCCAGCGGTGCTCAGCTGCCCCTTCCTGGGGCACCTGACCAGCCTGGCACTGACCGACTGCCGCTTTCCAGATGTGGGGGTCCGGGCTGGGGTTGAAGCGCTGCTACAGCAGGCGCCCCAGCTGCAAACCCTGTCCTTGCAAGGCTTCAAAGAGACCCCAATGTCACACGCACTGACCAACCGCACGGGCCTGCAGCAGCTGTGCCTGAGGCGCAACGCCCTGACCGAGCTGCCGCCCGGCCCTTACCTGCACAGTGAGTTGATCTGGCCCTCAGTGCCCGTGGACAAGCAGTTGTGGTGTGCAGAGCTGCGGCATGCCTGATTGGAGCGCCAGTAGGGCAGTTCACCGCTCCATTGGCTGTGCGCGCTGCATTCCACCTGTAACCTTGGTTGCTTAATCTCCACCAATGCCCACTTTGCCCGTGTATCCAGACCTTGCATCGCTCCACCTGACCTGCAATCACTTGGGCAGGGTGCCACCAACACTCGCTGCCGCCACCAGCCTGACTGAGCTGTCGCTGGCATGCAACACTACCTTGGCGTTGACCGCTGCAGACGCGGATGGCGTCTTGTCGCACTTGCCAGAGCTGCGCCGGCTGTACTTGGATGTCCACAGGGTGCCGCCGCAGGTGCTGAGCCAGCTGTTGGAACGCGCCCCGCAGCTGCAGGTATCTCGACTGCCGCCGAGCCTGTTGTGGTAGCGGCAGCAATGTTGTCGCTCGTGCTTGTGCATCTTTTGCCAGTAACTGCATGTAACATTCGTGTGAATCACAGCACAAGCTCTACACGGCAAGCGACAGTGGGGCAATGATGTGGCCGCTATTTATAAGCTGTATGACAGGACGAGCTGCGACCGGAACGCTTGCCCGAGCGCCCTGCGGTGCACGCTGGCGGTGGCGAGTGGGCTGGTTGCAACAGCCCCGGCAGGAGCGGATGGTTTGCCTGTCTGTGTCGCCTCACCAGAAGCAGCTCCTGTCGCCGTGCTACACGGCCTCTCGCGGTGTTTGCGGCCACTTCCGCTCACCCATCATGGCCTCGGCGGCCCGCCGCCCCTCGTTCGACGCATTGACCGACCCGCTGCTGGAGAAGATCTTCATCACCGCTGGGCAGCAGGCCGGGGTGAGCGCTGGGGGCGGGTTGAGGTCGGCCGCCGCCGCCGCTCGCCGCCGCACGCTCTTGGCCCTGCCCACCCNACCTTCATGCCCTGGCCCCTGTGCAGGCGGCCATCACGCGGGTCAACCACCGCTGGAGCCGTGTGTTTTACTCGGAGCCAGTCCTCTGGCGGTCCCTGGAGCTGTCTGCCTTGTCTCTAAACCAGGCAGCCGCGGAGGGGGAGGAGCACGAGTGGTTTGCCGCCAAGGCCCGCCTGCTGCGCCGAATCGGCGGCTTTGTGGAGCAGCTGCGATACGACCAGGGCTTTGAGTCCAACCAGTATTCTCTCTATGCTTATGAGGAGGAGGAGCAAGGCATTATCAGCATCCAGCAGCTTGCAGCTGCCAGCGGCGCCGAGTGGCAGCTGGGCAGCAGCGTGCTGGCGCACCTCAGCCCCGTCACCCTGCAGTCGCTGCGCATGGAGTGGATGCCTGCAGATGCGGCTGCGGCGGTAGCGCTGGGGCGCTTGAGCAGCCTGACCTACCTGCAGATTGAATGCTGCGGCTGTCTGCCCGACTCCCTGCTAGCAGCCTTGCCTAGCCTTCGCCAGCTGCTGTGCCTGAAGCTGAGCGGCACGGAAGCCCCGGCAGAGCTGCCCGGAACTGTGCGTCCGCTCACCCGCCTGACGCACTTTGCCTGCCGCACAACCATTGAGCCGTTGCCGCCGCTGAGCAGCCTGTTCCAGCTTACCCAGCTGTGCCGGCTGGAATGGATGGAGGGGCGGCAGGCCGGCATGCTGCGCCTGAATGTGCAGCCGCTGCTGGCGCGGCTGCCGCAGCTGGGCAGCTGGCGCATTGGCAGCCGCCGCCTGAGACGGCAGAGCCTGCAGGTGCGAGCGTCTTCTTTACTTGGGATAGGTGGAACCCGCTGGGGGCTGGGGGCTTGCGCATGTGTGCACCTTGCGTCCGCCCATGCTTGCAAGCGCGTGCCAGCATTTGGGGCTGTAAAACGTAGTCTTTCCCTGCCCGACTTGCGGAATGCATGGCTTTGCTCGCCTGGTGTGCAACGACAGCAAGCTCCTTGCTGCTGCTCCACCCTGCCCTGCCGCAGGTTGGCGGCGCTGTGATGGACAGCTGTGCCGTCGAGGGCTGCAACCGGGCGCATCTCACGGTGCAAGAGTTGCAGCTGTCAGGCATCAGGGAAGTTATGAGCTACGAGCTTTATGATATGGAAGACGTGCCCAGCCTGCAGCAACTGGTGGCCGCAGCACTGCCGGCCGGCACTCAGCCCAGCCAGCTGCGCAGCCTGTGCATCTTGGACAGTTCCCTGCCGCTTGCAGCGGTGCTGGACTGCCCCTTTCTGGGGCACCTCACCAGCCTGGTGCTGTGCAAATGCAGCTTTTCAGATGCGGCGGCCCTGGCTGGGCTTGAGTCGCTGCTGCGGCAGGCGCCCCAGCTGCACAGCCTGACCCTGCAGGGGTTCAAAAAGCCGCCATTCCCGCCCGCCCTAGTCAACCAAATGGGCCTGCAGCAGCTGTGCCTAAGGAGCAACAGCCTGACCGACCTGCCGCCCGGCCCCTACCTGCACAGTGAGTTCGCTCAGTAACCTGTGCGGGAGGCTGTGTTGTGCCGAGACGCTCCCAGCCCGTCTGCTGTGTTCGCCGCGTCGCCGCTGAGGCGGTTTGTGGTTACCGCATGACAGCATGCCGCCTACCATGCCCTTCAACTCGACCTCATTTCCCTGTTCACCCCGCATACTCTGTGTCCAGGCCTTGAATTGCTGGATCTGGGCTTCAATCTCTTTGATGGGGTGCCGCCGGCGCTGGCTGCCGCCACCAGCCTGACTGAGCTTTCGCTGGCGCTCAACGTCCGCTTGACCCTGAGCGCTGCTGATGTGGATGGCGTCCTGTGCCGCCTGCCACACCTGCGCCGGCTTTACTTCAACGCTTCCGTGGCGCCGCCGCACGTGCTGGGAAGGCTGTCGCAGTGCGCACCGCAGCTGCAGATTTCTGATGCACCGCCGCGCCTGCCATGGGAGCAGCAGCAGTAGGCTGATGTTCCATGTTGTTGCGTGGCAATTGACAGCTGCTGCCTGTAACAGTCATACGTACGTAAAAGAGCACTGCACAGCCAGGGACAGCTGTGCACAATTGCGGCCGGCCACTTGCAGATTGGTGCCTGCTGCACGTCCTTGCAAGCCACTGCTTGGGCCGGAGCGGGTTGGCTGTCAAGTTGGTGATGGCATACTGCCGCACGTGTGACGGGACAGACGGCAGCAGCCAGCTGAGCACAAGCAGAGCCTCATTAAACAGCAGGTGGGCCCGCTGGCATGCCTTGGGTGTGCCGGCCGCCGCTCATGAGCGCCGGTGGTGGTGGTGGTGGCAGGCGGCATGTGGCAGCAGGGTTGCCTCACCATTCATGGGAAGTAATTTCTCCATGGGGCAGTTTGAATGCCTACGAAATAGCTGAGTGCTCTTCAGCCAAGCATACCAGAGGACACACATGCGCTGCTGTGCGGAGCAGCAGCGGCGGCGAGCTGGCGGCGGGCTGCCGTGCAGCAGCTAGGGGAGCCGGCTCTCCACACGCCTGCAGGGTCTGAGACACCTACCGCGCTCCAAGCCCCGTTCAGTGCATCCTGAGAGCCCTTCCGCCCCGCTCCCAGCCCGATGGAGGCGCTGCCCGACCCGCTGCTGGGCAGGATCTTCGCCGCCGCGGGGCGTGAGGCCGGGGTGAGCGCTGGGGGTCGGNTTGAGGGCCGCCGCTGCCGCCACCACTGCCGCCGCTCGCCCTGCACCCATTGCAGCTCATTGCAGCCCCGTTCTACCCTGCAGGCTGCCATCACGTTGGTCTGCCGGCGCTGGCAGCAGGTTTTTTACTCAGAGCCTGACTTGTGGCGGTCCCTGGAACTGACTGCCGAGTCGCTCTATGACGCATCTGCAGACGGCAAGGCGGGGCAGTGGTTTGCCGCCAAGGCCAGCCTGCTGCGCCGCATCGGCGGCCTTGTGCAGCAGTTGTCCTTCAGCCAAGAGCCCATACCTGACGAAGATGATGAGTATACGCCGGTAGAACAGCTGGCAGCTGACAGCGGCAGCGAGTGGCAGCTGGTCAGCAGTGTGCTGGCGCACCTCAGCCCCGCCACCCTGCAGTCCCTGCGCCTTGATTGGGTGCATGTGGATGCAGCAGCGGCGGCAGCGCTGCAGCGCTTCACCAGCCTGACACAGCTGCGGATTGACCGCTGCGGTGATCTGCCCAGCCGCATGCTGGAGGGGCTTCCCAGCCTGCAGCANCTNATGTGCCNTGCANTCTCTGGNTGCAANCATCCCAGCGGGGNCTCNAGCACAGCACTGCAACACCTAACACAGCTGACGTCTTTGACCTGCGACAGCCGCAGCGCCCTGCCAGGCCTGAGCGCTGTGTTCCCGCTGACCCGNGCTGCGGCGGCTAGTGTGGCAGGAGGCTGGGCAGGCAGGCATGGTCCAAGTTGACCTGCAGCAGCTGCTGGCGCGCTTGCCGCAGCTGGAGCGCTGGGGCATTTTTGTTGGCGTGTACGAGCAACCAGGCCTGCAGGTTCGCGGCTTGCTGAGCAGCATGCTAGGTTGTATTGGACATGCATGCCATCATGGCGCATCGCACCTGTGCATGCCTTCAAACTAGCAGGCTGGAGGGGGATTCCGTGTTTGTGTGCCAGCATGCGTTGTAAGAATGGGCACGCAGTTGCCTTTCCCCAGTTGCAGTTGAAGTGTCAGCCTGCCCCATGTGCAAATGTACATGAGCTGCTTCCAACTGCGGTGCCACCCATCTCCTCTCAGGTTGGCGGCGCTGTGCTATCCGGCTGCGTTGTGGAGGGCTGCAACCGCGCCAATGGCATGGCGCAGGAGCTGAGGCTATGGAGGATTGAGCGCATGCCCAGCCTGCAGCAGCTGGTTGCGGCAGCCCTGCCGGCTGGCATGCAACCCAGCCAGCTGCGCAGCCTGGACTTCGTCCACTGCGTGCTGTCGCTGCCGGCGGTGCTCAGCTGCCCTTTTGTGGGGCACTTGACCAGCTTGTCGCTGTCCCACTGCTCTGCGCAAGACGGCAATGAAACGCAAGTCTATGAGGCGCTGCTGCAGCAGGCACCACGGCTGCTGAGCCTGAGCCTGAGCGGCTTCTGGCCCTCGCCAATACCAGCAGCCATCGTCAGCCGGACAGGCCTGAGCCGCTTGTGCTTGGCGAGCGACGGCATGGCCGAGCTGCCGCCCGGCCCCTATCTGTCGAGTGAGTGTGTCACTGCAGCGCCCGTTCAGCTTCGGTTTGTTTGCACCGCATGCCAAGGCCTCCGATCCCCCCACGTGCGCTGCTGTCTACAAGAGGGGTCCAGCGCTTCTTAGCCCTTCAACTCTTGCGACAAACAGCCTCCTTGCATACCCTCCATTGACTTTCGTCCTCAGCTGTTCACTGCCCTCCCACAGCTCTGCGCTCGCTTGACCTGACCGACAACGGCTGGGACAGGCTGCCTGCAGCGTTGGCTGCCACCACATCACTTACTGAGCTATCGCTGGTGGGCGCTCGCCACTTGGTGCTGACCGCCGCTGACGTGGATGGCGTGCTGTGCCGCCTGCTGCACCTGCGCCGCCTGTATCTGGATGTCGATAAGACGCCGCCGCACGTGCTGGACATGCTGCGGTCTGCCCTGCCACACCTTGTCATTTCCTAGCGCTTGTTTGGCTATTGATACACACGGCCCGCTTGGCCTGCGCCTGCAGGCAGCGATGCATCATGTAAAGCTAGGTGGTGTGCTGCACGCAGGAGACTGGGCCGTACATGATGACCGCATGCAGCACACGGGGCTCTTGGGTGTGGGCAGGTGTGGAGGAGAGATGGCCAGCCGCCGCGCCGAGAGTGTTGCATTGGATCAGTGATGAAAACTTGTCGCTTTATCAAGCTGTCCTTCGCCACAGTAATGTTCACAGTAATGTTCAGTCCAAGACAGTTCGGTGATGGCTGTAGATCAGTCGAGCTGAACTGCAGGGGCCGCCCAGACGCCTGCCCAGTGCGTGGGCGGCGGCACGCTGGCGTAGCGTGGCGTGGCAGAGCCAGCTCCACACGCCTGAAGGCTCCCCGATCGCACATTATCGTGGTCAGTCTTTTATCCGTGCCCCAGGCAAGCCTAAAGAGATCCCTTCCGCCCGTCCGCAGCCCGACCGCCGCGATGGAGGCGCTGCCCGACCCGCTGCTGGGCAGGATCTTTGTCGCTGCCGGGCGGGAGGCCGGGGTGAGCGCTTGGGGGCGGGGTGAGGGCCGCCGCCACTCACCGCCGCTTGCCGCCCACTGCTACCCACCAGCACACTGTGGCACCCTGTTGCGCAGGCCTCCATCACGCTGGTCAGCCGCCGCTGGCACCGCGTGTTTTACTCGGAGCCAGCCCTGTGGCGGTCCCTGGAGCTGACTGCCGACTCATTGGACAAGGCATATGCGGATGGCCAGGCGGGGCCGTGGTTTGCCGCCCGGGCCAGCCTGCTGCGCCGTGTTGGCGGCTTTGTGCAGCACCTGTTATACAGCGAGGCTCTAGAGGACTTTTACACCCAGGCGCTTGATGAGGAAGATACAGATGAGGATCAGGACCATGGGCTGCCCAACCTGCAGCAGCTTGCAGCTGACAGCGGCGGCGAGTGGCAGCTGGGCAGCAGCGTGCTGGCGCACCTCAGCCGCGCCAGCCTGCAATGTCTGCACCTGGATTGGGTAGCTGTTGATGCAGCCGCCGCCGCTGCGCTGGCGCGGTTCCGCAGCCTGACACAGCTGCAGATTAACTGCAGCGACGAGATGTCCAGCTGCCTGCTAGCCGCGCTGCTCAGCCTGCCCCGGCTGCTGCGGCTGGAGCTTCGATGCGATGTCGGCCTCCCAACGGGGCTGCCCACAGCATTGCAGCAGCTGACTCAGCTGACGTCCCTCGCCTGTAGCAGCTATGCCACTCTGCCGCAGCTGAGTGCACTGCTCCCACTCACCCAGCTGCGCGAGCTTGATTGGCAGGATAGAGGGCGCACCAGTGTGTTGCAAGTGGACCTGCAGCCGCTGCTGGCACGGCTGCCGTACCTGGAGAGCTGGGACATTTTGGGCATCCTGCGCGGGCAAGGGGGTATGCAGGTGCGCAGCCCAATCCCCATCCAGGTGGTTTCAGTGGCATGCGTGCATGTCTGCAGTGCGCTTAGTGGTGCATGCAGGTGCACTGTGTGGGTCGGATCGGTAATGATGCCCATGCACGGCCAGTTGCGGCTTTGCCCATCAGCAACAGCTGTTTACTACATTTTACTGCTCCTAAACCCACCTTGCCTCAGGTTGGCGGAGCTGTGCTGTTAGGCTGCGCCGCCAAGGGCTGCAACCGGGCTGAGACCTGGCACACCACTCTGCCGGCTGCGCAGCCTATCCATCTTCCACAGCCGGCTGCCGCTGCCAGCGGTGCTCAGCTGCCCCTTCCTGGGGCACCTCACCGGCCTGGTGCTGAGCATCTGCCGCTTCCCAGATGGCGGCGCAGCGCCGGCGGTTGAGGCGCTACTGCAGCAGGCGCCCCGGCTGCAAAGCCTGACCCTGCAAGCCTGCTTTCAGAAGCAGCCCTTCCCCCCGGCACTTGTTAACCGAACCGGCCTGCTGCACTTGAGCCTGGTGAACAATGACATTGCCGAGCTGCCGCCTGGATCTTATTTGGAAAGTGAGTTGACTTGGTGTTTGATGTGTGTGGGGGCTGGCTGTATCATGGTAAGGGCGGTCTGCATGGCTGGAATGCCAGCAGGGCTTATCGCCGCGGTGGCTTGCACTGCACTGCAGGAGTGCATGCCACCTGCGCTTCCTGTTAACCACCCAGCAGCTCCCTTCCGTCCACCAACGCCCCATTGTGTCCAGGCCTGCTGTCGCTGGACCTCGGCCGGAACAGCTGGGACACGCTGCCGCCAGCGCTGGCTGCCGCCACCGGGCTCACAGAACTGTCATTGGCGCACAACGATCGCCTTGTGCTGACTGCTGCTGATGTGGATGGCGTGCTGTCCCGCTTGTCGCGCCTGCGCCGCCTGTATCTGGATGTCGATAGGATGCCGCCGCATGTGATGGCCCGGCTTTCCCAATGCATGCCGCACTTGCACATTTCTGATAATTCGCCACATGTGCTTCCAAGCCAGCAGCTGCAGGAGTAGGCTGCTGCCCCCTCTTCTTGTACGGTAGCTGATCCCGGCTGCTTGTAACATGCATGCTGCAAAAGAAGCGTGGCACGGCAGGCACATTTGTGTGCAGATGCGGAAGCGCAGTGGCGTTTGCTGGGAGCCGCTGCTCAAAGCGGCGCTGGACGCCACACTTTGCTGGACTGTGTGATCACTGCTTACGGGACAGCCTGCAATGCCTTGCAGTCCGCCAGCTGGTAAAGCTTAGCTGGAAAGCTTTGAGTAGCAGGAGACTGTCTTAGCATAGCAGCCGCGGCAAGCGCCGCTGCGCCTGCCGCCCAGCGCAGCGCCGGCATGGTCATTGGGAGTCTCGATCAGGTCTTTACGCGGCGACTCTTGCGGCTCACAAGCGGCAGACCCTGTCTTCTTCTTCTTCTGCGGGTGGAGTGTTGCAGGCCCAAACCCCAAGGGCGTCCGACCCACGGGCTTAGCGCTGCCTTGCTGTTCGTTGCTTCAGCAGAAGCCTTGGTTCCACCGAGCGGGTTAGCAGCGCGAACGGCGGGCGATGTCGGCGTCAGGCAGCGGCGGCGGCAGCGGCGGCGGCGCMAACCCGCCTCCCAAGGCCAGCTKGGGCGGCGTGCTACGGCACATGCTGGATGTGGATGACGATGATATGGGCKGCAGCATCAGTCTGGTAGTGCCTGGGGAGGCAAATGCTCAAGACACCGCCACGCCCACTGAAGCTGCGGCAGCGGAGCGGGCTGCAGTGGTGGCAGAGGGCGAGCCTGCCCCAGCTGATGTGGCAGCTGCCGCACTGGCGTCCCTGTCCATCACCTGCCATGCCTCTTCTGTGGTGCTGAAGCAGCACAGCGAGGTGTTCAGGTGCGAGTGGGGATGAGGTGTTTAGTGCTGGGCCCGAGATGTTGCCAAGTCGTTTGAACGGGCAATTGCCCCTACGCCAAAAGATGGCTTGCTGCCACCGTGCAGGCGCTGGATCAAGGGCTGGACTGGCNGGCAGAAGGGGACGCTGCGGATCGAGTGTGAAAGCCAGCATGAGGCGCAGGCATTCCAGCAGCTGCTCGCCTTTGTGCACAGCGCCGGGCGAGCGCTGCCCGACGGTGGGTGCCCAGCTGACCAATGGTTGGACTGGCGCGGGTTTTTGCTGCTCTGCACAGCTGCGTACGTTGAGAACGGGCTACCTTTGCGATTGGCGCATGTGAACGCCGCGTCTGCACTACTGCTGCTCCCCACAGTCATGCCTGCCGTGCGCTCCTGAATGCCCACGCAGAGCCCGAGGCGATGCTGCACCTGCTGGCTGCTGCTCGCAAGCATGGTGTGGAGTCGTGTGTGGATGCCTGCCTGCAGCTGCTGCTGCCACAGGTGGGCCCTAGCACCAGGCTGGAAATCAATGCCTTTTATGTGGCGTCTGTGAGCCCGCCGTGCGGCGCACTTGTTCCGCGCACTGAGAACGGCCACATGTGCCCACCCATGTGTGCGGCTGCCCAACCCTTCCCACCCCTCTGTGCCAGGTGGACCGGCTGCCGCTGCCGACATGCCTGCGGCTGGTGCTGCTGCTGGAAACGGGGGCCAGCGGGAATGAAGAGCTGCAAGCACAGGCGGATCAGCTGTTGAAGCGCAGCACAGAGCGGCTAATCACCCTGCTAAAACAGGAGGCAGCAAAGGTGGCAAAAGATGCGGCTCTGCAAGCGGAGCTGGCGTCATTTTTGGGGCGCTGGCACGGCATGCTGAACTGCCGCATGCGGCGTCAGCTGTGGCTGGCCTTGCCATTTGAGCTGCTGTCGGTAAGGCTGGCCTGGTGCTGCTAGTTTGGCTGCTGTGGATGGCGTCTTGCAGCACCTCCGCTGCTAATGCACCTGACCTGCTCCCGCCCCGGCAATCCTGCGCGCCTGCAGTGGTGCAGCCAATAGCCTGTGTTCTTGCCTGATGAGTTTGCCCTCACTGCCTCATCYKCSCCCCCCCCCCCCTGCAGGTCATGTTTGACAACCGCAACGTGCACGCAGACACAGAGGCAACCGGTAAACTGCGTATGGACCGTGTGCTTGGCTTGCAAGCTTGGGGACACACGGCTAACCGGCTGCCTGCCTTCCTTGCTGCCTGCAGTGCTGGCCGCGTTTGCGCTGTGGGCGGAAGCAAACATCACTGCCACACCACTGGCCCCAGAACAAAAAGAGCGCATTGCAGCGGTGTGCAGCCGCATCCGCTTCCCGGCAGTGCCGCCCGATGTGCTCCTGAACTACTGGGCATGTTTTAAGTGGCTGCAGGCGTACGACCCAAACAAAGACCTGCTGCTGCGCGCGGTAGGCAGTCTGGCGTGTCTGTTAACGCCCAATGCGCTGCTGTTGCTGCTTGATGATGTGTGCACACTTTATGGCAGGTAACGCCGGGCCGGGCCGCCGCTGGCCCAATCTGCTGTGCAGCTGGCGACAGCTGTGGATGCGAACCAGCGCGCCCTGTGGCAGTCCAGCCTGTTCCATCCGCCCAATCTTTTCGATGCGGCGGACGCAGCTGCTGCAAGGGAGCTGGAGGCCGCCTGCCGCTTCTGGTGGACGCCGCGGATGCCGGCATTACTGTCGGACACAAATGCGGCTACCTTCCAGCTGCAGGTGACCTGAAAGCGACCACGTGCTGTTGAACTCGAGTGTCCTGCCTGCAGCTCACCACCCAGTTGCACCTGCACCGCAGATTGGCAAGCAACCAAACTCCATTTTCCAGGCTGTTCCCAGCCAAGTGTTCTGGCGCGGGTACTGGTGGCGCTGCTGTTTGAACAAGAGTTTTGGCAGCATTGGTGCTGAACTCATGGCCATGTGCTCACTTGGGCAGAGTGCATTAATGGCTTTTGGGAATGCTGCCCCCCAACGCTTGCTCTACCGGGTAAAGGTGCGTGCGGCTGCTTTGCTGGACATACTCCACAAGCAACGTGCCCTGCACAACGTCAAAGCTTCCCCGTCTTGTTGCAGGCGACCTTTAGCCTGGCACTGCACCTCAATGGCGCTGAGCCCTGCTGGGCCGCCACAAGCGCGTTTGCTCCGGCAGGCGGCCCGGGCTTGTTCTGCTATAGTTTGAACGACGGCGCCGGCCAGCCAATAACCTGGGAGCGATTCTGGGCGGCAGACTCACCCTTCCAGCGCAACGGACGCGCATGCCTAGAGCTGAAGCTAAGCGTGACGCCCAGCTGACTGCCGCGGCATCTGGCACTTGGCTTGCCGCTGCCGTGCGCTGGCTGAGCTTTGCAGGGGAGCCCATGCCTGTACATTTTTGCATGCACTGCACGTCCTGCGCCGCACCTGGACCTCACTGCCCAACCTTGGCCCGTTCTCTGGTCCCTTGACACCTTTGTGTTGCTGATGGCCCCGCACTGCATTGTGTTTACATGTGCTAGTTTGTAAATGCCTGAGGTTTGTGACTAGAAGGTGGGCATCTGGGCTGGTGGCGCAAGTGGAACGATGCTGCCAGGCAAGCAAGGTGCAAGCCAAAAGGAAGCAGGAGTGCAAGTTCAAAGCGATAGCATGGGGAGGCAGCAGCGAAAAAGGTAGCAGTGCAAGCGGGTCAGTCAGGAAGTCAGTATGTCAAGGTGAGAGGGACAGGCCGCCAGATGTACTGTGGCTCAGCCTGCCCATGGCGGAGCGGAAGAAAGCCTCAGCTGGGGTTGCTGTGTGCATGCTGGCTGCTACAAGGATGGGACGCAAGGATGTTGTGGCGGCATGCCCGGTGGCACATAGCGCAGCGGGCCCAGCCCGCCTCAGCTCAGCAGGCCCAGCGTGCGCATGTACTTGTTCAGCGCTGCAGAGAAGGGCTCGAACCTGCGAGAGGGCAGGGCAGGGCGGGCGAAGCCATTTCTGCACCACAACTGGCAGGCAAGGCGCACAGCCGTGCTTGCACAGCCATGCCAGCCGTGTCTGCAGCCAGGAAGAGCAACAAATGGGCAAGTCCCAATCTGCTCCGGCCGCACCAATGAGAGGCGTCCGCTCACATTTGCAAGTCCAGCAGTTCCACTAAAGTACAATCAAGGTATACACTCGCCCTGGTAGTTTATTGCAGAAGTGCGGCAGTTGCACTCACAGGAAGGGCTCCCCGGGCGTGTAGAGCGGGTTCTTGGCCACCAGCTCCACAAACAGCGAGGCGTAGATGTACTGCAGCGCCTCTGCTAGGCTGCCGACGCTGGGGTCGGTGGTCAGCACAAACTGCGGGGCAGAGGAAGCCAGCGGCAGCAGTGCAGTCGGGGCCGTGCCAGAGGTCCAACGTGCGTGATGAGCGCAGCCCGCAGCCTATTCTGTTGTGCACACAACAGTCACAAAGGCCATGTCGGGCGCATTGTCGGCAGAGCAGGCATTCCCCTTGCACACGCACCTTGAGCCCCGAGGGTGACTCCAAGAAGTGCAGTTTGTAGGCCGAGGTGCGGAAGGAGTTGAACGAGCAGCCGTCGCCGATGCGCTGCGGCGCGCCCATCTGCTGCTTCGCGGGGCTGTATGACAGGTTGAGGAAGGGTGTGGCAAAATGAGCAGGCGATTGGTTGCAGGCGTCGCCGATGCGCTGCGGCGCCCCCATTTGCTGCTTCGCGGGGTTTGGGGGGTTGGGCAAGGGAGCGACAGCAGCATGTTTGCGCAGCAGGTGCATGCATGCATGCAGGCAGGCAACCAACATCAGGCAAGATGCGGAGGCTAGCAGGGGAGCAGGCAGCCATAGCCAGACGTGATGTACTGGGCAGCCAACCGGTAGAAGAGCCCAGCGCACTTTTTGGGGTCCAGCGCCGAGGACAGGGCCCGCATAGACCAGAAGAGGCCAAACATCAGCTTGAAGTCCTCCTCCTGCGGAGCGGAGCCGCATGAGCAACAAAAGCAACATGAGCGAGAGAGACTGAAGCATCGATGAGCGAGAGAGATTGAAGCATCACATGCGCTGCATGCAGGGTTCATGTGCCATGTCGTCCAGCATGCCAGGGGAGCATGGCGCCAGCAGCAGGCAGGCATGCACAGCTGCACAGCAGGCAGCGCATCTAGCAAACGCACCTGGCTGCCGGCGCCCGACCGCACCGGCTTGAGCCGCTGCAGCAGGTGAGTGAATGGCGACATCACATTCGATATAATCAGTAACAGTGCAGCGGCGCCCCTGGGGGCGTGAATTCCAGTTGCCATGGCCACAGGCTCTGCACAGCAGCAAGCTCCAAGCTTGGCTCAGCGGCCGCTCGGTTCGCGCCGTCTGCTGCTCGGCCACCCATTGCCCAGCGGCCGCCCACCTGCCACTCATGGTAGTACTGGCAGGCGCCCTTTCGGTTGAAGATGTAGAAGGTGAAGCACGGCATGGCGCT
>JADXDR010000053.1:795255-852086 GCA_025026875.1 Chlorella ohadii | reverse complement strand
GGGGGCCGGGCGGCCGCCGGCCGGGGGGCAGGCACCTGCAGGCAGCGGCGGCGGCGGCGGTGAGCGCAGGTGCGGCAAAGTGCCATGTAGCGGCGTCATGCATGCGCGGCTAATGTCTTTTCTCTACACATGATCGCCACAGGGCAGGCGGAGCAGCCTGTAGAGAGTTGGAGGGCAGCCCCACGCGCCTGCTGGCTAGCTGGCCGCCACGACCTGCCCGATCACTTGCTGGGGTGCAACAGGTCTCGTTGCAACAGCAGCGCTGCGCGTGCGCGACGCTCCGAGGAGCCTTGTCTGGCAGAGCGACGCCCGGGCCTCGCAAAGCGCCTGCTAGCGATCCGAAACAGCTGGCAGCAATGCACCGACCTTGGCAATGCTGTGCAGCGACCCTCATGGCTGCGGCGCGCGCTGCGTCAGCAATGTTTGAGCGCTGATGGGCCGCTTTGCGCGATCAGGCGCCAGCCTGAATACCGGCCGGTTCCCTGATCATCTATGAAGCGCACGGCAGCAGCTGCAAGCCGCCGTCTGCTGCACTCCGTGGCGGCGCGGCAGCAGGCGGCGCCCTGGCTTCTCCCGGCCGCGGCATCGGGGACATGGAGCGTCGTGCAACCTTCTGAGGGCTGTCGGGCGGCGCCCCGCGCCCTGGGATCGCTTGCCCACCCCGCCGGCCCCACCGTGCTGCCTCGGCAGGCCAGGGGCCTGGCCACCGCGCCCTCCAACGACAGCGGGCCCATGCGCCAGTTCAGGCAAGCACCCAGGGCGATCCCGCTGCCGCTGCCGCCGCCACCGACCGGTGGCCTTCCTCCGCCCCCGCCGTATTCTCCTGGCTGCAGCTTCACAGCCTGCCGCCACTTGTGTGCTGCAAACAAATTGCAGGCTGGCTCAGACGGGGGAGGGCATCAAGGAGTGCGAGCTGGTGCAGTGGTTCGTTCAGGAGGTGCGGCCTCAGGCTGCGGGTATCTGATGATGCAGCGTTGCGCGGGCTCGGCTGCTTTGATGATGCGGCGCTGCCTGGATGCTCGACTGCCTGGCACTTGTCTGCAGTGTCTTGTGCGGTCCAAGCATGCCAGTCACGCCAGCTGACTCCCCACACTGCTCCCGCTGCCACCGCAGGGCGACGAGGTGGAGGAGTTTGGGCGGGTGTGCGAGGTGCAGAGCGACAAGGCGACCATCGAAATCAGCTCGCCCTACGCGGGTGGGTGCGGTGAGGGTGGGAGCAGTTTTCATGCAGCTGTGCTAGCACGTTGCTGCAGCCAGCAATTGTGTGATGCTGCAGCCTGCAAAGTAACAATGCACCGCCCCACATGATTGCCACCGGCTGACCTGCCACTCATGTTGTTGCGATTGTGTGCAGGCGTTGTGCGCAAGCTGCATCACAAGCCGGGCGATGTGGTGCAGGCAAGTCCTAAGTGTCTAAAGTTTTGAGCAGCGGGTACACCGGGCACAGGGGGACGTACATAGCTGCTGCTAACAATGCCGCTATGTGGAGTAGACTGCTTTGTTTGTTCAATGCTGCTATGTGGAGCAGCCAGCACGTAGCAGTCCCTGCACAGCCTCGTGCTCACTGTCTTCTTCCATTTGCCGAGGGCTTCATTTTTTGCCGCCCGCCGCTGCAGGTGGGGGATGTGCTTGCAGACATCCACACAGGCGGTGATGAGGAGGCACCCGCAGCAGCAGCCAGCAGCGGAGCAGCAGCAGCAGCAGGCGGGCACGCTCCTCGCCAGGCAGGCGGTGCAGCGGCGCCGTCGTTTGCGGCGGCAGGCGTTCAGTACAGCAGCAGCGGCGATGAGCAGGCGTGGGAGGGCAAGGTACTGACGAGCCCGGCGGTACGCCACCTGGCAAAGCAGTATGGCATCAACCTCTCACAGGTGAGCATGCCACGCAGCACTGCCAGGGGTTTGCAAGCTGCAGCTTGATTGCTTGGTGTGTACACATCGGCTGTTCATCATCAGCTGGTGGCCTGCTGCTGACGCTCATACCCGCTGCTGCAGCACAAGCCGCGCTGTTGCGCTGCCTGGCATCCTGAGTTGCATCCCTCTTGCGTCCCTGGTTGTGTTTGCCCTGCTGCTTGCAAGCCGCCTTCATCAGGCTATCCTTTGAGCTGCCTTCCCTGGCTGCAGGTCCCAGCCACGGGGCCCGGCGGCCGAGTGCTGAAAGGCGATGTGCTGGCATACATAGAAGGCATGGGCGGTGCAGCCACAGCAGGCGCAGCAGGTGCGCGCTGCCTCACGTTGAGCGATGTGTTGGTTTCATTTTGGGGAGGCTGGCCAGCCACACGAGTGTGTGCTGCGGTGCTGCATTCGGCAGCAGCTCTATGTGCACATAACCTTCTCCTGCTGGCCACCCACAAGCTGCCACACCCCCTGCATGCAGGTGCATCAGGCGTTGGCGGCCCAAGCGCAGCAGCAGCAGAGCAGGCAGCGGCAGCAGCAGCGCCATCAGCAGCAGCAGCAGGGGAGGAGAGTATGGAGCCAGTTGTGGTGCAGCTGCGGGGCTACCGAAAGGTGGGCTGCTGCACAGGGCTTGCTTTGCATGCATACGCATTGTGGTCGGGCCAGTTGGGCGGCGGCAATGGTGGCAGCGGTGTTGCATTGCTGGCGCTGAATGGGTTGTGCCTGTTGTTTGCTACTGTACCTCCAACCGCAGGCCATGGTGCGGCACATGACGGCATCGGCGGCCATCCCCCACTTCCACTTCTGCGAGGAGGTGCAGGCAAGTGGTTGGTGTACACAGGGGGGCTGTAACGTGTAATTGGCTGCTTGTCTGCATGCTGCAACAGCTTGCATGTACGCCCGTGGCCAGCCGGCAGCCGATTGGCAGCAGTAGAGCCTCAGAGTAAGCTACCCAGAGTTGAGTAGAGCCTCGGCTGCCCCTGTTGAGATGGATGGTCTGCTGGAGCTGCACCAGCAGGAAGCTCTTCCATGCGTTCGCGTGCACTAACCCGTTTTTGCGCACGTTTTTCTCTGTCTCAGATGGATGCCCTCCTAGAGCTGCGGCAGCGGCTGCGGGCCGACCCCTCGCTGCCCCCCGGCACCAAGCTCACCTTCCTGCCCTTCTTCGTCAAGGCAAGTGCCTTATGTTTGATAGATTATTGTTCCTGGTTTGATTGATACTGGAGTATCCAAGGCTCACCTTCCTGCCCTTCTTCATCAAGGCGAGTGCCTTATGTTAGGAGATAACAGTTGTTTAAGTTAGTTGGTGTTGAAATGCCCCTCCACCTTCCTGCCCTTCTTCATTAAGGCGAGCCCTTGGTTTGGTAGTTAAATTAAGTAGAGTATACAGTATGCGTGTGCATGGCGTAGTGGATAGAGCTCACCTTCTTGCCCGTCTTCATCAAGGCGAGCGCCGATTTTGCTGTAGCTTACTGTGGCGGCTGCCCTGTTGTTGATGGGCAGCCTGTGTTGTGTCGGCGGGGTCGGTATGGCACCTGTCAATCGCGGCTGGCCCTGCCTAGGCAGGGCCAGCCTGTCGGCATCCTCTGGCCTGAAACCTGGATTGCTGCACCGGCTGTCTTTCCACGCAGGCCGCCGGTCTTGCGCTGCGCGACTGTCCCTTCCTCACCCTTCCTCAACGCCAGCCCTCTTGGCAGCCTGCGCCCTCTGAATGTGTTTCCAGATCTGCTGTCTTACCCCCACAGGCAGCGGGCCTGGCGCTGCGCGACTGACCCTTTTTAATCGCCAGCCTGTCGGGAACCTGTGTCCTTCCGGCTATAATCGCCCCATCCACCTCCTTTCTTTCACAGGCGGCGGGCCTGGCGCTGCGCGACTGGCCTTTCCTCAACGCCAGCCTGTCGGCAGACCAGGGCTCTGTGGCGTGCCACCGCCACGTGAACATTGGGGTGGCCATGGCCACCCCGCACGGCCTGGTGGTGCCCAACATTAAACACGTGCAGGCGAGTGGCATTGTTTTGAGTGGGAGCGGTGGCAAGTGTGGCAGCTGGTTATTGTCAAGCCAACTCATGTGGCGCTTCGGCTGGCATGGGGGTGGGCAGAGCAATGGTGCGGCCGCACTGACGAGGCAACAGCTTTGGTGAATGCTGGGCCCACTCACCCATTCAATGCTCAGAGATGTACCGTGTGTCCTCCCCTGCAGAGCAAGACGGTGCTGGAGATTGCGGCTGAGCTGGTGCGGCTTCAGGACGCGGCCGCCGCCAACCACCTCTCGCAGGTGCGGCTNGGGGNCCGGCNAGTTCGGTTGGGGNCCGGCANTNGTAGGTGTGGGCKGGGTGACATGTTGTGGGCATGTTGCAGAGCCAACCCTGGGCGAGTGCTTGCAAGGGCATCTTGAATGTTTGGCGCGTGCATTNGTTGTTTGTTTGCGCCCGGGCATTTGTTGCAAATGTGGCCAATGGGAGGGTGGGCACAGGCTGCGCTACAGCAGAATAGCGGATGTGGCTGCACCCTAGGCACACACTCAGCTGCTGCCTCGCCCATTTGGCTGCCCTGCAGGCCGACATCAGCGGCGGGACCTTCACCATCAGCAACATCGGCACGATTGGCGGCACCTATGCCACGCCGCTGGTCAACCCGCCAGAGGTGAGAAATTGAGCCGTTGTCAACTGGCCAGTGGCCAGTCCGCCTCACCGCAACTCGCTTTCCGCTACCCGGCCCCACCCCGTTTTGTGACCCTTGTGCATGCCAGTAAGGCATGCCACCATTTGCGAGAGGGCGGGCAGGTGTCTGCCTGCTGTGCCTGCTGCGCCGACTGTGCTGCCGTGCTGTGCGCCGCCCTGCTTGGAGACACATGCACGTCAAGCCAGCATTCGGCAGCTGCAGGCGACAATCACCCCCTTCTCCCCCTCACCTGGCGGGTGGCCGTCAGATTAGCACTGCTCATCTTCATCAATCTGTCAGATTGGCGCTGAACGTCTTCATCCATCCGTCAGACTAGCACTGCTCATCTTCACCAAACCGATCCGTCCTGCTCACCCCCTTGATTTGCAGGTCGCCATCATGGCGGTTGGGCGGGTGCAGCGGCTGCCGCGCTTTGCCGAGGATGGCTTCACGGTTGTCCCCAGCAGCATCATGAGCATGAGCCTTGGAGCGGACCACAGGTGGGAGTGAGGCTGTTAGTAGGGTGGTTCAGTTGTTCAACATGGTGAGCATGAGCCTGGGGGCGGACCACAGGTGGGAGTGAGGCTCTTGCGTGGTGCCTGGGTGGTGCAGTGAATTGGGTGCTGGCTGCTGGCTGATGTGCTGATACCCTGCTGCGACCTGCTATGCTGTGCCGCGCACACAATAATTGCAAGTGCGCAGCCACCCACAGCACAAGCCAGCTACAGCGCCCACCTGCACCCCGCTGGTGCTGACCGGCATACGCGCCGCCTGCTGCCGCCTGCAGGGTGGTGGACGGCGCAGCGCTGGCGGGCTTCACCACTATTCTGGCCCTGCTCAGCTGTTCTCACTTTTCCTACCGCCCACTGCAGGGTGGTGGACGGCGCAGCGCTGGCCGGCTTCGCCAGCACCTGGCGACAGTATGTGGAGTCGCCCGGCCGCCTGCTGCTGCACCTGCGTTAGCACCGCTGTGGTGGCACTGCCACGGCATAGCGGTAGCACTGCCGCAGAGCATGGCGGTAGCACTGGCGCAGGCGCTGCAGCACATGAGCAGCGCTGCCACAGCCTGGGTGCCTGCTGCTGCACCTGCGGTGGCGCTGCAAAAGCAAGGCCGCTGCTGGCGTGTAGCCAGCACAACCTGCCTAGCGGGGAGCTTGGGCAAGCGGCCAGCTGGCACAGCACGCAGCGGAATCCCAGGCGCTGCAGTGGGCTCCACACTGGCCAGTGCCAACCAGCTGCCCTGCTGCTGCCGCCAGACTAGCACTGCCACGTGCGCTTGATGCAGTGCTGTAGCCCTCTGTACACTAGCCTCTCACTCCCTTTTGTTTCATGTAGCAATGGCCCAGCTGCCACCTCCTCGGCTGCACCATGGCCGCAAGTTGTAATTGAACAGCCTGCGTCAACGCAGCCAGGCTGGGCTGTTACAAAAGGGTCGATCAAATGAATCAAATGGTGGGGCTTGGGAAGGGGATCTGCTGGTTTGCTATGCACACAGGTTCGTTCGGCGGTAGAGAGACAGAGGATGGGCCCCAAAATGGCGGGGCTTATCAACACGTGGTGGGGAAGCNANTTGGGGGGAAGGAAACTTCATCGAGGCGAATGAAGGATGGGAGGCGAGATAGGCTCTGCTGCTGCGGCTGCATCGCAGCAATGGCGCCCTGCTCCGGGACACGCCCAACGCTGCTGTAACGGATGTTGAGTCCCCTCGCATGGAGGCAGCAGCTGTCCATCTCCGCTGCTAAGCATGGACAGAGGCAAGCTGCTGCTGCCTTGGTCAGTTGAAAGCCGCCTCACACCGAGTCAAACAGCTCTGTGAGGGGTCATGTTGCCCACTCAGCTGCTAGCAACTACTCCAGCTGCACAAGGCGCCTTGGTGGCAGGTGGCGCCACATTGGTTTTGCTTCACACTGAGGCAAAGAGCTCGGTGAGGGGGCGGGCGGGTGCGTTCTCCTCGGCAATGATCTCCACCACCTGCATGGAAAAGGCAAGATAGCCTTGGGAAAACTGATGCGTGCGGCCACGAAAGGCAACATGGGCGTCTGCATTGTGGCTGAGAGGGCACCAGCTGCAGTCGAGTATGAAGATGTTTCAAGTGGGGCAGGAATGGATGCATCACATCAGCTCACCTTGCCGCTGGCCGAGGGCTCCACCAGAGCCGCCACACACACCTCCGCCACCTGGGTCCGCAGGATGGAGCCTGCAAGGTGGGGGGAAGAGGCACACAGGGGAAGACATGAGAGCCAAGTGGGAAGACACCAAAAACACATGCATGCTTCAGCCGCCTGTGTCCGCAAAATGGAGCCTGCGGGACGGGCAGCAGCACCGCAAAGGTTGCTTGCTGGATGGAGAGCAGCGGCCATGCACACCATGCCGGCGCGCGGCACATGCGCTGGTAAAACACCACTGCAGGCGACCGCCACTTCACATGCAATTATATGCTGCCGCAACACTTTCTGCTGCACTGGCAGATCACACACCAAACCAAATGCACACAGAACCACATGAGTCATTGCTCACCAGGCCGCTTGCGGGGCGGCAGGCCAAAGGCATCAGGCCCGTCTAGTCTGTGCTGCTCAGCCACCCTGTGCCCCTACAACCAGCCTTAGCACAGCAGCGGAGAAATAGGTAGCTCACCAGGCCGCTTGCGAGGCGGAAGGCCAAAGCCATCAGGCCTGCCCGCTCTGTACCGCCAACCACCCTTATCTACATCGGCAGCACAGCAGCAGATAAACAGGGGGCTCACCGGG
Organism: Chlorella ohadii; assembly: GCA_025026875.1. NCBI lineage: Eukaryota > Viridiplantae > Chlorophyta > Trebouxiophyceae > Chlorellales > Chlorellaceae > Chlorella > Chlorella ohadii. Next base: position 844,786 of record JADXDR010000053.1, on the reverse strand, counting down.
CCGCTTGCGGGGCGGCAGGCCAAAGGCATCAGGCCCCTCCATCACAACATGGCCGACCTTCTGCCCGGAGCGAGGCTCGTTCAAAAGGCCGCCTGCAAGGCAAGAACAAGCAGCCAGAGACAGCGCAGTCGAAGAACCGAGCTGATGGGTTGAGCGTGCGTGAGAAAGCGTGCGTGCGCATAATATCAGTGCAGCCTTCTGCTTTGCCCGGAGCGAGGCTCGTTCAGCAGGCATCCTGTAGCGGCAGGGAGCCATGGAGCGGCGGGCGACGCAGCAGTGGGCCACCCATCCATGACAAAGCCATCCATGACAAAGCGGAGTGCCATCGGTTGATCAGCAATTGGTACCGTGTGTGCGCATTTACAAGCATGGAACGGAGCACCGGGGCAGCGCAAATACGGTTATCATGCCCGCTAGGACCACCCAACCTGTGGAAACCACAGCAGCCGGGAAACCCACCGGGGCGCACGATGGTGTAGTCGATGCCGGAGCGCTGCAGCGCCACCTCGCCCTGCTTCTTCCAGAACAGCACGCCCTGCGGTGAGGAATGGATTGATCGAAATCACGGCCAGTGTGGAAACAATCAGTGGTCGCTAGCAAGTCCTGCCGGTGCCAGTTCGCCCTGCTTCTTCCAGAACAGCACACCCTGCGGTGAGGACAGGTTCCCAAAGGCGGAGCAAGTGCCACGTTGAGGGGAAATGTAGTTCAAGCAGCCTCATCGCATCACAGCACTTTCACATAGCCACCTCACGTTGCTGCTTCCAACTCGCTAACTCACCCAGTAGGCGTTGAGGGGGAAGAGCGGGTCGTCGCAGCCGATGGAGGTGACGTGCACAAACTTCTTCACACCCTGTGGGACATGGGCAGACAGAGTGCAGTGTTTACCAGTTGGACAGTTCGAGAGTTGCTTGCAGCTGGCAGGCGGAGCATCTGAGCGCCCTGCTGTGCCGCCATTAAGCTCCCTGCGCTGGCGCAGTCGTTCAGCCAGCAGCATGGGTCCCCAGCGCACACTACACTTCTTCTACACGATCCGCACCTGCTGCTGCGCCGCCGCCACCAGCTGCTTTGCCTCCCATCCCAGCCCACACCCAGCCACCCATCACATCCCCTCCGGGCAGCCTCCCCGCCCCACCTGCTGCTGCGCCGCTGCCACCAGGTTCTTGGTGCCCTCGCAGTCAACCCTCAGCCAACAATACAGATGAGAAGCAAGACAAAAACTCACCTGCTGCTGCGCTGCCGCAACAAGGTTCTTAGTCCCCTCGCAGTCCACGGTGAACGGCCCCAGCGGGTTCAGCCGGTCAGTTGGGCCGGTGGCGCAGATGACGGCGTTGCTGTGGGGTGTGCAGGCAGGGAAGAATGTGCAGCGCAAGTTGGGAGCAGGCGGCAGTACCCACCAGTAACTTGCTTCACCAAGCAGCGTCCGCTTCCATAAGCAGGCGCACAATATGCAGTGTGCCAAGCAGCTGCAGCGCAATGGCATAACAGCAGCCGGACCAGCAGCTGCAACCCGCCCAGCAGGGTTTCGACCCATGCACTTCACCAGCAGTGCTCACCAGCCCTGCAGCGCCTTCGCCACCGTTGTGAACTTGTAGCTGCATCCGCAAGGAATGGGCATGCGATTCAAGTGGATTAGGCGCGGATCCATGGCACGCCTGTACAGCATGCAGCGACTGCATTCTCTGACCACCACGTATCTATCAGGCAGCGACCATGCACTTAGCACTGCAAGTCGTGCACGACGGCGTCCAAACACATACAGCAGCCCTGTCAGATGACCGACTTGGGCAACTCACACATCGCCCTCAACACCGCCGCCGCCCTGCTGGTCATGCCGTTCCAAAGCCTGAGCAAAGCCACAAATAACCAGAGCTGCACCCCCAAGGATACTCACACGTCGCCCTCAACGATTTCCACGCCGCCGCCCTGCCCTGCCGCCGGCAGCATGCCTGCCGCCTTGACGCCGTCGCGCACCAGCGCACGCACCGGGATGCCCTGCGGAAGAGGAGTGGGCAGGAAGACGTGCGCTCTCTGGAAGGCGGTTGCAGCAGTCCATGTGCTGCCGTCACGCACCAGCGCACACACGGGGATGCCCCTGCGCAGAGAGCACGTAGCAGGCAGGGCCACAGTTTTTGCAGATGGCGCGTGCAGCGCAGTTGGGCACTGCCTGGTTTGAGCCTCGCCCCATAACGCCCTGTGCAAGGGGCATTCACTAGTGGCAAGGTGGCTGGGCTGCATGCATGGGTCAACAGCAAAGCCCCAGGTAGCAGCAGCAAGGGGGCAATGATGCAGCACTTGAAGACGGCAGGAAGGCAATGCACCCCATGCGTCACACGTCAGGTCAAGATGCAGTCCCCTTGCACGTCTGGCGTGGGCAACGCCATGCCACGGAACCGCTGCCCGTGCACACCCGCCCGCACCTGCGCCGCCAGCTGCTGCACCACCGCCTTGCCCACGCCGCCGGTGGCGCCCGCAACCAGCACCTTCAGCCCCTGTAATGCCACGGAAAACATGCAAGGCTGTCGCCTGAAGCAGCAAACAGAGCTTGCATATGCAGCTGCAGTGCGGCTGGCCACCACCGCGCAAGCATTGACGCATGGCGGCCAGGCTGCCGTGGCAAAGCATGCACTACATGCGCCACTCGACCAGCCAGCACCCGAGCTGCGCTCCGCACCCCGAAGCGCTCGTCCGCCTCTGGCAGCTGGCGGCTGATGGGCACAGTGGCGCTGGGTGGCTCCGCAAACGAGCCGGCTGTGGAAGCAGCAGCTGCGGGTAGGAAGGAGGGCGTGCGGTCCCATTAGAGCGGCGGCGGCGACAGCAGCGGCGGCGGCAGTCGAACCACACGGGTGAGCCTTGAGGCCTCACACCCGACGGCAGGCATCCCGCCGCTTTCTCTTATGCGCTCTACCGGCCCGCGCGCGCACGCACCAGCGCGAACGCCATGGCGCTGCAGCCGCTGCAGCCGCTTGCGGGACGCAAACGCCGGAATTGCTGCGGCCTGCTGCTTGCAAGGTGATCGAGAGCTGCGCACCGCGCCGGCGCTGACCGGGCTCGCGAGCGCCACAGAGACCGTCGCCATAGCCGCTGGAAGCTCTGATTGATTGCACAAGTGAGCAGGTAATCACACCCTCTCGCTCGTAGCTGCGCAAGGCCCTGGCACTGGCCCACCGCAGCGCCCCGCTGCCGCCCGCTTCATGGGATGGTACCGGAGGCCGACCTCCTAGTCGCCACAGCATTTCACAGCCTTCCCGATGTTGCATGATTATTTACATGTGTTCTGATGCAGAAGCGAGCGTAAAGAAACCCAATGCAGTCCGGTCAATCCCAGGGGGCATGCCCATCATGGATCTGCAGCTGCGGCATGGCGTGCGCTAGCAGCGCCGATACGTGCTCTTGTGTGCGCTCCACATCCAGGTAGAGGTGTTGCAAGCGCGGCAAGCGCATCAGCACGCTTAGAACGTCTTCGATGCTGAGCACCAGCTGGGGGTTGTCCGTCAGCGACAGCTCCCTCAGGCTGGTGGCGGTGGAGAGTGCGGGCGGCACGCGGCTGAAACTGGTTCTGACAAGTTCAAGCGTCAGCAGGCCTGCATGCAGGGATTGGGTTGACGAACGAATTACTCCCACAAGTGAAGCGAACTGCATGGTGGTGCACTGCGCCTCAGCAGGCAGGCAGGCTTGCAAAGGGGGGCCACCAGACACTGAACCCAACAGCACCTGCAACCGGCAGCTCAGCGAGCCCTCCCCGGCAGGGTCCTCATCCTACACCGCTGCAGCACCCATCCCACTCACGTGACAGGTAAGGGCCCCACGGCAGCTCGGGTAAGGCACTGTAACCCAGCCTCAAGTGCTGCAAGCCGGTCAGGCGTATCAGCGCAGGTGGCAGGGGCGGCCGCCGCAGACAGCCCAGCAGGGTCAGGCTCTGCAGCCGGGGCGCCTGCTGCAGCAGCGCCTCAACCCCAGTGAGTTCGCCCTCATCCGACAAGCTACTGTGCCTCAGCTGAAGGCCGGTAAGGTGCCCCAAGAAGGGGCAGCTGAGCACCGCATGCAGCGGCAGGGGGCTGTGCAAGATACGCATGCTGCACAGCTGGCTGGGCTGCGTGCCCGCCGGCAGTGCTGCCGCCACCAGCTGCCGCAGGCTGGGCAGCTGACGTATTCTCGCTAGTTCCAGCACTTGCGCCGCGCCATCCGCCCGGTTGCAGCCCTCGACAGCGCAACGCTCCAGCAAAGCGCCGCCAATCTGTACAGAGGTGGGGTAGCGGAGCAGCAGGCAGCTCAGAGCTCACAGCCAGGGTGAAGGGCCAAGCCAGCCCTTGCAGTCCGATTGCGTAAGCTGCTAGCCGCCCAATGCTTGCATCAACCGCCGCACTCACGTACGCGCATGTCCACAGCCTGAAATAAGCCATGCCAGGACCGCCAGGACAGCAAGGTCCGTACCATGCCTGGCAACCCCACCCAACACTGGCGCACCTGCATGCCTCCTCCCCAAATCAAGGCACTAAACAAGCTCCAGGTCTCCAGGTGCGGCCGCCGCGCAAGTAGCTGTTGCACGTCTGCGTGCCGCACACCATCCTCGCGCTCCTCCTGCCACTTCAGATTCCGCAGCCGGGTCAGCGGCCACAAGACGCTCAGCTCTGGCAGGCTGCCGTCGCTTTCGCAGGTGAGGGATGTCAGCTGAGTCAAGGGCTGCAGTTCTGTGGGCAGCCCCTCGGGGAGGCTGACATCGGAGCGAAGCTCCAGGCACTGCAGCTGGGGCACGCTGGCAAGGGAGGCCAGCAGATAGCGCGGCTGCTGGTCACCGCAATCAATCTGCAGCTGCGTCAGGCTGCTCAAACACGCCAGCGCTGCTGCCGCGGCAGCTACCAGAGTGGGCCACTCCAGGGAAAGCGACTGCAGGGCGGCGGGGCTGAGGTGCGCCAGCACGCTGCTGCCCAGCCGCCACTGGCTGCCGCTCGCGGCCGCCAGCTGCTGCAACTTGACTTGCTGACCCTCGTCTGAATCGTCAACTTCAAGCATGTCATCATCAAAGTCCTCTAGAGCCTCACTGTGGCTCAGGTGCTGTACAAAGCGGCCAACGCGGCGCAGCAGGTTGGCCCTGGCTGCAAACCACTGCCGTGCCTTGCCCTCTGCATATGCCGCGTCCAGCGACTCGGCAGTCAGCTCCAGGGAACGCCAGAGGTCTGGCTCCGAGTAAAACACGCGGTGCCAGCGGCGGCTGACCAGCGTGATGGCCGCCTGCTCGAGACGGGCAAATGAGCAGAGGTGGGTTGAGCGCGGCGGCGACGGCAAGCGGCGGCGGCGGACCTCAACCCAACCATCAGCGCTCACCCCGGCCTCCTGCCCGGCGGCGGCGAAGATCCTGCCCAGCAGCGGGTCGGGCAGCGCCTCCAGCGACGCGCTGCGAGCCGCTGGTGGCATGGTAGCGGGTTTGGTTCAGCGTGTGAGCGTGCAGTGTGGGGCGCGGTTTGGAGCGAGAAGGCGCGTGTTGGGCGTGAGAGCTGGATGGTATGCATCAGACGAACCTGCCACTCATGCCAGCCCGCACGGGCGCCAGCCTGCCGCAAACTCGGCCAGCTGCAGGCAGCTGGCATCCTCGGCTGAGCCAGTTGCCTGCTTTTGCAAGCTATATCACACATACTGCTATTCATTTGACGTCAGAATTGATCGAAGGTGGTGGCGGCAGCTGCAACGCTGGTCAGCAACAGGCAGGCTTATTGTTCCGCCGGCCGCGAGGCCGCATGGAACGAGTAGATCCAATCCAGCCCTTCCTTTGCTCCATCCTGGCCGCTAGACCCGCTGCTGCTGCCGCTGTTGCTCTCGCCGCTATTGCCGATGCCGCTGCTGCCGCTGTCCTGCTGCTCAGGCTCTTCCACCAGAGCGCCCCCAGCAGGGCCGTTTGAGTGCACCCTGTACGCCGCCAGCACGGTGCCACTCTCGCTTGTGACGACTAGTGACACGCAGGCGCCTCCGCCCACGTCGTCTGCAGCCTCAACAAACGCCGCGATGTACCTGCGGCAGGCATGGAGGCAGCAGGGCTCCGCTCTGCAACCGGAGTGGTTCCAGAGCTGCTCATCATAGCAAGCCTCCCACCCAACCTGCAGTGCGTCCACCCGGCCGCTCACCCACTGCATTTGCACCCACCATACCTGCCCTTGCCAGCCATCAATCTATCCCGCTCCAGTCAATCAACACTCCACCTAAACCCACCTGAGCGCTGTCTCCGGCTCCTGCAGCTCCGTGGCGTTTGTGAAGGCATCAAACGTGGCCTGCATCTGCGGCGGGCCGCCTGGGCAGCTGTAGGACAGGAGAGCTGCTACCGCAATGCGAGCCTCCTCGCCGCCAGCTGCCATGGCCTCAACCAGTTTGTCAGCGGCCTGATTTGGGTCCTGGCATAGCTGCTCTCCGAACGACTGCAATGGCAGGTGCGGTGGTTGGAGGCAAGGGCAGGAAAAGCGATGAGAGGCAGGCAGGGCATCGTGTGGTGTTCGTTGGGTTGGGGCCGCCACATGCTGTCCCGGCTGACGTGGCTAGCAATGCACACGGAGGGCCAGGCAGCAGCAGGCTAGCTGTAGGCCAAACAGCCACAAACACCAACCATCACACACCTGGTAATCGTCTCTCCGCGGCACGCTGTCCCCGCTGCCGCCTGCACAGCAACGAGTGGCCAGGCAGCCTTTGATCAGTCGAGGACTTGGATGCTTGGCACGGACAACAACTGGGTGCGACCAAATTGCGACCAGTCCAGGCAGGCGCACAAGCGCTTGCTGCACCATGATTCTCGTTTGCACCTACCAAAGGGGAACGCCGCAATGTTGTGCCACTCCCCGCTGCTTGCGTTGTAGGCCGCACACTGGCCAGAAGGCCCTACCGACCAAGCAGTGAGCACCTTGCCAGCTGGCAGCTCCGGAAGCGTGCCATTGCCGCCAGCTGCGACATCCACAGCGCCATCGTCCGAGCCTGGTGCTGTGAAATTGCCGCCGCTGCTGCTGTCGCCACCATTGCTGCTGCCTGCGGCGCCATTGGCGCCGCTGCTATCGCTGCTGCTGCTGCTGCTGCTGACGTGTGCTTCTCGAAAGTCCAAGACACTGCCGGTCTCTCGATCTATGGATGCGACGCTGACGCACACACCGGCGCCGATGTCATCAGCTGCGGCCACCAGCGCATTCACATACCTGCAACAAGGGAGGCGGAGCGAGAGGAAAGCGTGCTTGGGGCTATTGCAACCCCGGGCGTCCTGCCGCATGCCAAGCTTCCCTCCCCTTGTCCCTTGCGTGTTTGCCCTGCTGCCCAGTAATCTCTCAACACCCCTGCAATCTTCCGCTCCCTCCTGGCCCCTCACCTCATCACCAGCTCAGGGTCGTTCAGCTCTGGCGAGTCTCCAAAGGCGCTCAAAGCTGCATTGATGGCTGCCGGCTTCAAGCAGCTGCCTTTGCCGAGCATGATGGCGACCGCGGCCTGAGCCTGCGCCCCGCCCGCCTCAAATGCCGACAGCAGGGCAGCGGCGCCGCTCTCCGGGCTGCCGCACAACTCGTTGCTCAGCTCCTGCAGTATAGTGGGCATGGCAGAGTTGTGCAAGAGTTGTGCAAAATGACAGGCTGCTGGGGTTTGCAGACAAGCAGGCGCGCAGCTCAGCGTCGAAGCTGTGATGCGCAGGAGGGTGTGGCAGCCCCCGCATGCATGCAGAGAACGAGCCACACAGACAAGTACCAGTCTGAGCCTACTCCCACTGCTCACTCACATCCACAATGTCTTCCGGCGGAACTGCGCTGCCAGTGCCCTCTGCACAGATCGACAGGGGGATGCGGGCGGGCAGGTCAAACAAAGTAGGCCGGCGCAGCGTGCGCGTGCACGTGCATGCATCCCATGTCGCTGCACATGCAACACTGCGCAACACTGCACACGAAGCCTGCACTGAACTGAGCTGCCTCTCTCCCGCCACTCACTCCAAAGCCCCCGGGAAGGGTCGGCAGTCCAGTTGCGCTCCGCTCCAGGCGTGTAGTTGTAGCAGGGCACTGGCCCCAGCGCTATCGACAGGAACAGCGCTATGCGGCCATCCGCCAGCGTGCTGTTGCTGGCCCCGGTGCTGCTGCTGCTGGGTTGGCTGCTGTTCAGAGGAGGCAGCGTGACATCCTCTACGCCTCCACCGCTGCTGCCATTACTGCTGCTGCCATTGCCGCCAGCGCTGCCCAGGCTGGGGGCTGGGGCTGGGCCAGAGGGAGGCTCTGGAGTGTCACCAGCCGTCCAGTTGCTGGCAATGCCGCACTCGTCTAAGATGCGCTCCCTGCAGGCAAACGGTCGTGAAGTTTGCGAGGTGCATATCTGAAAGTTCAGACTCCGTGCATGCCGGCTAGGCGTGCGCACAGCTAGCAGCTCCTGCACGCATGTGAGGCCGCATGGCCACCAACAGCAGCTGCCCCCGATGCAGCGCTTGCCCGGCAATGCAGCCAGCTCAACACCTCTCAACTGCTCTGCACACCCAGCTCACAGCTCAGCCAGCCTGGTCTGGTTGCCCTGCAGTTCGTTGGCTAGCAGGCCCAGGCAGTCCTGTCCCACGCCCTCCACAGCAGCGCAGCAGCCGCTGTCCGGCCCCAGGTCTGCCGCGCTGCCATTGCAGGCTCGCAGTGCAGGCAGGAAGGCCTGCTGGCACTCCTGCGAAACCGCTGCATCGACACTGCTGCTGCTGACGGTGCCGTTGCCGCCGCTGCCGCCAGCAGTGCTGCTGTTGCTGGCGGCGCTGTTGCCAGGGCTGGGCGCCGGCTTGCGGATGCTGGTGTGCACTTTTCGGCTGGCAAGCAGGTTGCCTGATGCGTCCAGCACTACCACAGTGACGCAGGCACCAGCACCAACCGCCTCTGCAGCATCCCTAAATGCCTCCACATACCTGCGTTCAGGGAATTGGGCATGGCGTTGGGCACAGGCTGGCTGCCTGCCTATGATGCCGCGCCATACCCGACTGCACAGTCCGCCTGCTCAGCCTGCCTACCCATCAACAGGCAAGAACTTTTCTTTAGAACTTTCCTTAGAACCTGTGTATACCCGCTGCCGGTGCATCCACACTCACTTCGACACAGCTGCAGGGTCTTGCAGCTCATCCGCCTGCCCCAGCTCGTAAAACGCGTCGTTGAGAGCAGTGGACGAGTTGGCGCAGCTGTCGAGGGCGGCAGCCACCGCCGCCTGTGCCGCATCGCCACCTGCGTCATGGTACACGTGGTGCACACTGCTCAGCCCCTGCTTGGTTCACACTCATTTTTCAGGCGAGCCAGCTGCTGCCGCAGCAAGCAACCAGCCAGGGCGATGGGTCAGATCAGTGCATAAAGGCCGGAACGCACCTGCAGTAAGGGCCTGCAGCAGCTCCTGCCCACCGTCTTGGGCATTTGAGCACAACAGTTCGCTAGCTCTCTGCAGCAGGACGAGTGGCATTGCAGCTTGGGGGGCCAACTGGACACTGCCACAGCACGTGCATGCTCATGCCGCGTGACTATGGCAGCCTCAGCCACAAAACCAGCCTCAGCTACAGGCAGCAGCTGGTCAGCCAGCGTACTACCCTGACCACGGTCCGCCCTTCCTCACCTCCACATCTCCGGCTGCAGGTGTGGCATCGCCAGCCGCACCTGCACAGCAGCAAGGCAGCCAAGCAGCATCTCAGCTCTGCCTCTCAACTGCCTGTCACGTGCTAGCAGCAGTTGTACAGCATGCCTCTCATGCATGGCATCCAGTGGCATCCCCTTCTCTGGCCTGACCGGGCAGCACCGACATAATTGGCAGGTCACAAGCCACCCTGACCGCTGCTGTACTCACCCCAGGGCCCACTCGTGGTGTCCAGGGTCCAGTTGCTGTCCGGTCCGGGCAGATAGTTGAAGCAGGGCGCCGCTTCGGCATCCACACTCCACGACAGCTCCACCCGGCCCTCAGGCAGCTGGCCCGCCGGGGTGTCTGCTTTGCTGCTGCTGCTGCTGCCGCTGCTAGCGCCGCACTGGTCTAGAAGGGCAGACCTGCAACGTGGAGGCAGCAGCGCAAGTGCAGACGTGCATCAGCACAGGCGCCCTGAGCCTACAAAAGTGGCACAGAATGCAGGCAAAATAAAGAAGCCCTGCAGCGGCACCCAGCCCTTTCACATCTCTCAGAGCAGCCCGCCGCTACTCACAAGGCCTGCTGCGCTGCTGCACTACCAGCAGCTGCTGCTTCGGCCTGACGCAAGCAGTCGCCGCCTGCCGCCTTGAGCGCAGGACAGCATGCTGCGCCTGGTGCATCCCCTTGGCTTGAGCGGCACAGGGTGAATGCCTGGCTGAGCGCGCTTTTGCATGCCTCGTCGCCGCTCAGAGCCCTGATTCCTCGGCCGCTGTGCGCCAAGCTCCTGCGGCCCAGCAGTGACTGCAAGGGGGAAACAGCAGGGTGCAGTGGGGTGCAGTGTTTCCCCTGTCGGGCGGCGGCGGCGGCAGCCCATCGGCGGCAAGAGCGCAAGCCGATTCCGGTCGCTTTGACATCTACAGCAACAATGTTTACTTTTAAAGCTGCCGGGGGTGCGGGAGGCGACAGAGCGCGCACCTGGGGCTCAAGCTTGCCCTCTGCGGGCAGGGCAGCAAGGTGCACCACGCACAGCGCCACGAGCAGCAGTGCTCTCTGCATCCCGGCCGGCCGGGCTACCGCATCCTGCCCTCGCTCCCGCCGGCGCTGACCGCCGCCAGGCGCGTGTTCAGCGCTCTCCTCGGGCCGCAGTAGCTGCAAATCGAGCTAGCGAGACTTGTAAAGGGTGCCGCTGGCGTTTCGCGGCAGCACCAAAGCCTTCAGGGCGCCGGCGACGTGCACGCTGTGGTGCTGCCTCTGCCGCCGGACTTGGGCCCGAAACCCAGTTTTTCCGGCTGTTGAGGCGCTGCTCCGTACTGAAAGGAAGCTGTGAGATGATTCAGGTTACATGCATACAAAAAGGTAGAACTGGAGCAGGCAGGGGGAGACGCATGCACAGGTCAGGCGTGGCTGAGAGCTGGCTTGCAGGCATGGCACAGGAGCTAGAGCGTGCGGAGCGCAGGCATGCGAGCAAAAACAAAACGAGTTGCAGGGTCCGCACGATTGAAACCACGCATTGAATCGCTGCGTGCACTCAGGCCTCAAACATGCTCAGCACTTTCCACAGCACCGGCTGGGGAAGGTGGGTGCACAGGCGCCGCTGGGCGCGGGCCAAGCACAGCGCTGCCGTGTGCAGGCGCAGCCGGTCAGCTGCGGGCAGGTGGCGCACCAGGCTGGCAGCCTGCTCAGTAGAGTGCTCCAGCGCCGCCGATAGCACCCGGCCCAGGCCGGGGCACTGCGGAGGGAATAGCCCCCAGATGGTGGGGCTCAGCGGAAGGCGGGCCAGCACGAAATCGGCAAAGAGGGGCGCCAGCGACTGTCCGTCGCTCCTCAGCGCACGCAGCACAGCGCGCGCGTCGCCGTACGGCAGCAGAGCGCACACAATGGCGGGCTGCTTAGCTGGCTCCAATATAAGCTCAACCGCCGTGTCAATCGGCAGATGGCCGTCGTGAGTGCGGATGTTGGCAGCCTCAGGTTCAGCTGCAAGCAGCAGGGACAGTGCAGGTACCTGGCCCTGCATGGCAGCCACGTGTGCAGGCAGCCAGCCGCCTTCATTGCGTGCCAGGGCGCAGGCTGGTGCGGTGTCCAGCAAAAGGCGCAGCACTTCGCTGCGACCATGCTGCGCAGCTGAATGTGCCGGCTGAAAGCCGCGGGCATCGCCCACCAGGGCAGTGTGGGGCGCTATAGCCAGCAGGCGCGGCACCACTGCTACATGGCCGGCAGCAGCAGCCGCAATCATGCATGTCGTGCCATGCTGGCTCACAGCTGACACAGTTTGCGGGGCGTGGCGCAGCAGCGCTTCCAAAGCAGCCGGGTGGCCGTACTTGGCTGCAACAAAGGCTGCTGTCCAGCCGTTTTCGTCGGCCGCAGCTGCCAGCTGGGGCGCGGCAGCCAGAAGGATTTCAATGCACGGCACGCTGCCAGCCATGGCCGCTGCATGCAGCGCGTGCTGCCCGTACTCGTTGACTGCCGATGCAGCCCCTGGGCAGAAGTCAACCAGGGCTGCCAGCGCCTGCGAGCAGCCATGCTGGGCTGCCCAAATGGTCGGCGTGAAGCAGATGTTCACCGCTGTGGCAATGCTGGGCGCAACCTCCAGCAGCTGCTGCAACAGCTCAGCATTGTCACTCTCTGCTGCTTGGTAGAACAAGCCCACAGGCAGCGCCTCGACCGCCGCACGTGGGTCGGGCAGCGCTGCCAGCAGCAGCGCGACCAGCGCAGAACGGCTGTGMGCTGCATACTCCAACGCGCTGTGCACTGCAATGTCCAGTGTCCCGTCTGCTAATGCCAGCGAGGTTGCTGCTAGAAGCAGCAGCTGCACAGCTGCAGTGTGCTCCAAGGTTAGGGTAGCCAGCACCAAGCCCTGCCCGGCCGGCTCCGGCTGCTCCTCCCCTGCACCAGGGGCCGAGGGCAGGGCAGGTGGCAGTTCCTGGTCAGCTCAGCACTCGCGAGTGTTCAGCAGGCACACCAACTGCAAATGATATAGAAGCTACGGTGCAAAATTCCCTGCTATGTGCAAGTTGAATGAAGCACTGACCTGCGGCCTCGATGGCGCAGTCATTCAGCTGCTCAACAATGTCATCAAAACTGGCATTTGCTGCAGCATCGCTGGACCTAGGGCCTATCAGCTCAAGCCTGCGCACAAAGCAGGCAGGAATGGGGGCCACATTAAGCAGGGGATGGCCAGCCTGGCGAGCGGATGCATCGGCTGCACAGACCCAACTCTGCACCTCGCTCGTGCATGCGCCTGATTGAACACCCACACGTGCAGCTGCCCCGTGCCACAACATCGCTGCCCAGCGCACCGCGGCGGCCCCAGCATGCTCCGCAGCTGCAGATGGGGCATGTCTCCCCCCTGGTCCATGGCCTCTTTGACTGCAATACACATTAGGAGCACGAGGTGAGAGTGGCTGAGTTGGCCAGGGCCCCCATGGACGCAGCCAGTTGCACCAGCCTGCGGTGAACCAGTAGCAATTGGGCCAGCACCCCATGGCTTGTGCCCTGCTCTGCAGGCCCCTAATTCCGCTCACTGGTCAGCGCATCGCATACGAGTGCGGCTTCTTCTTCAGAACCCAATGGCTCGACCACATACTCCTCGTCTAGGTGCGAAAACACCGCCTGCAGGCGGCGGAGCAGTGGCGGCGGCGGCAGGCGGTCGGCGGTAGCCGACCTGAGGCGCTGGTGCAGCGGCACGCTTAGATCAGTGGCGCACGTCGATCGCTTACCTGGAATGCACCGGAGTACTCCTCGGAGGGGAGCACCATCGCTTTGGGCGCCGCCATCGCCGGCACAGAGCCCAAGAGGGGCAGGCAGCTGGTCAAGCGGATGTGTCGAGCTCCAGCGATCTCGCGAGAGCCTAGCACTTGCCAATTCGAGCCCATGGGCGGCAGCGCCGAGCCCGCTGCGCAGCGCCGCCGTTGCCAGCATGCCATCGCCGAGCGCATGCATGTGGACGTGCGTGCTCAGCAGCTGCAACCCACTGTCCACCATGGCTGGGCTACAGGCCACGCTGAGCTTGCAACGCCCCACAAAACCTGCCCCTCCCATCCTGTGGCTGCTCGGCAGGACGCTCAGGACGGCAAGCCGTCGCCTGCCCCCACTCGCTCATGCCAACTGTGCGGGCCCTGCAGCGCGGCAGATGGCTGGGCCACTGGGAGGCATGCAATGCGGTGGCCCGCTCTGCTGGGGACTATTGCACATGCCCCTCCGATGGCCACAGCTGCCGAGCCCGTCCCCTGGCTGTTGACCCCTAAGCGCATGGCAAGTGGGGTCAGTCAAGGTGGCGTGGCGGAAAAGCGGCAGGCCTGGCCAGGTTCTATTCATCCCAACGTGCCATTAGAGATCCTGGGCCCAGCACCTGGCAGCCTGAATGGGCATGTGGTATTGTGCAAAAGGGGCCTTTGGTGGGATCCCCGGCGAGACCGCGGCGAGGAGCCACGATTTCCGCCGTTGGGTTCTTCTGCCAGGCTGACGCTTTTGGCACGCAGCCGGGATTAAAGAGGCGTTTAGAGCTTGTTGATAGATGTGGGCAGCGAGGATGGGCATCGGGAGCACTTGATTTGGGGCGGGGGTGGCTCCCCCACAGGCACGTCCGGCGGCGCTCACAGCACAGCACCGTCGGTGCGCTTATGCACGGGTGCCGCCCCGCTGCGCTCACCTCGCATCACCATGCCCGCGCCATGACTCTCCTGCGGCTGCAGCTCCTGCTGCTGCTGCTAGCAGCCCTGGCGGGCCCAAGCTGCGCCCTGAGCAGCCTGGTGCCCGACAACATCTTTTACCGGCAGCTTGCACAGGACCAGGTGGCAGTTTTTGCGCCCGGAGTGCAGTTCGGCGGAAAGCCGCTGCGCAACACGACCGCGTCCTCTGCAGAGGCCTGTGCACAGCTCTGCCACGACCAAGCGGAAGGCTGCGATCTCTTCAACTTCGTGGGCGGTAGCGTACAGGTAACCCAGCGCCGCCGGCCGCGCCCCCCACTTGGCGCCGCTCGCTTAGTTGCCGCTCTCTTGAGTTGCCCCGACCGCTGCTGCTTGCAGGCTGGCAATGGCACTTGCACCCTGCTCTCGCTGGGGTGCGCCGTTGCGCCGACAGTGGCCACTCCCCCAGCCGGAGTCGCATCCTCGGCGCTGACCGCAGGTGGGCAGAGAGCGCCTCCCGCCGCAAACCGCTGCTGCTCTCATGCCGCTTGGCAGCCTTGCGCTGCTCACCGACACTTGCTAGTGCACGCTCAAAAGCTGCCCTTGGCCTGAATCACTACAGGCTTCCCCGTGCGTGAGCGCTTGGTCGACCTGCCGGGATTTACCGCCCAGGCGGGGCAGGTGAGGCTGCCGCGCCGCTCTGCTGGATGGGGCAGCGCATCACGACACACCATGATGGTTGGTACGAAGCACCGTGCCCCACGCAGCGCCGCCTGCGCTGTGTGGACACACGCATCAACTTGCCATCGGCCACCGCAATGTGCACGTGTCTGCAGGGCGTGCCAGGAGCGGACCTGCAGTGCAACCAGACTGTCATTCCGGGAAAGTGCGCCGTCAGCTCGGTGCTGGACGCCGTCATACTTTGCACGCGAGTGCCCGGCTGCGAAGCAATTGTGCACTACCCCAACGGTGCGCCCTGCCGCGCTGGCTGCAGCAATGCGCTTGCTGGGGCAGGATGCAGCATTGTGAATTGGGCGCATGCCGCAGTCCTTTGGTGGTCCTGCCACCGCAGTCGGCAAGATGGAGTCATGCAGGCGCGGCAGCAGCCTCCCTTGCTGCACCATCCAGCTGCAGCGTCCAGCGACCCGCATGCCAACCAGGCTGCTTTACGGCCCCATTGCCCCTTGCAGGGACCGACGGCTGCTCCGATCCAGTCTCGCTGCTGGTGCACGACGGCCTGACGCAGAGCGGCGCGTTTGTGTCCCCCAAAGTAGACACGCTGTCGCGGGTCGATTCAAATGAGCTGGTCAGTGTGTGCTGCCTGCGGCGGCGGCAGCTCGCCGTACCTGAAATGGCCATCAGCACAGCAACATTTCATGCTTCATGCCTCTACCCTGTTTCTTGTGCGCGTGCTGCCGCTGCTGCCTGCTAATTCTTGCGCCTGACACCTGGTGCTGTCGCTCTCGTCTGCCCTGCGCAGCAAAGCACAACGCTCATGGCGCCGGATGGGACGGTGCTGCTGGCCGCCGAGGATGCCACAAGCGGCAGTGCAGCAGCAGATGGCGGCAGCGCCAACCAGACGTACTACGGCTGCATCGTGGCTAATAATGTGCTGCTGTCTGGCAATCCGGTGGCCGTGCTGGACGGAGCCGCCTCACCGGAGGCGTGCTGCCGCATGTGCCGCAGCAACAGCCAGTGCCACCTTTTCCAGTACTGCGATCGCCCGGCTGGCTGCTTCTTCCAGTATGGGCCGTATGCTATCGAGCTCAAGCACCAGCAATGTGAGTGGGCCTGGTCGGATCCTTTTGTTGCATGTCTTTGCCCGAGCCGCTGCTGCCTGGCTCGGCACAGAGTGGGTCCTGTGCTTGCATTGATGCACCTTGTGGATGCACTGTCACACATGTGCCCACTGCTCCACACCCTGCAGGCAAGCTGCTGAGCAACAGCGCGGTGGCGCTGCCCATTGGCTTTGTAAGTGCAGCTATGGGTTGGGTTAGAATCAGCACCTGCTGGGCTGCACCGATGCGGCACATTGCTGGTCCCGGCGACGCAACCTGCTGTGCCTGCTGCCGCTGGCCGATACGTAGGCCCGCTGCCCCTGTGCGCCCTGCAGCCACCAGCCGTGGTTGAGAGGGGCGCAGCGGTGCCGTTTGTTGGCGGGCTGCCACTTGAGTTCCTGCCACCAGAGCTGCCTGGCTACGAGCGGCTGGCAGGGAGCAATCAGTTTGCGTACGCCGGCGGCAGCTTCACCTGCCCCTTCTCAATAAAGTGAGCTGGCGGCTCATGGCATGGCTGCGGATTGCAAGGCTGCAGTGGCTCATGCAATGCACCCTGCGGCATGCTGCGGTCTGCTGCGACTTGCCAGCCGACCAGCCTACCTTTGTTGCAGCTTGAATCCATGGCGGTCCTGCCCTCCTCCCACTATGAACTTGCAGCTTCCAATCGCTTGAGTGTGTGGTGGCTGGCACGCCCCAGGAGGTGGCGCAGACCTGCCAGCAGATTGAGCAGTGTGCAGGCTTTATCCTCAGCCCAGGTGCGGCGCAGTCTGGGTTGCATCAGTTCTTCAATACTTCCACCAACAGGCAACTGGGTGCCATTGCCGGGGCAGCACCGGAAGCGGCTGCCAAGCTCCTCTTAAACCTCCTGCTCTCACGTGTGCTGCCCTGCAGGCCAGGAGCCCGGCAAGGTCACTGCCGTGCTGAAGACGAACATCGACAACTCGTCAATTGGACTGAGCCCCACCAATGCCCTGTATATGCTGGAAGCGGTCAACAGCAGCGCAGCTGGCGGCAGCAGCAGCAGCAGCAGCAGCAGCCTCTCCGCCGGCGCGATTGCAGGCATCGCGGCCGGCGCCGCCGTGGCAGTCGCAGCGGCCGCGGCGGGCGCCCGGCTGTACGTGCAGCGGCGGCGGCGCAGCGTGTTGGGCAGCGGGGCCAGCGTGGCAGAGGGGCAGCTGAAGGATCAGCTGGATGGCATTGTGATCGCTGGCGGCAAGCTGGGTGGGGACAGCGACGCTGGCATCCCTCCTACCGGCAGTGCCCCTCCTTCTGGAGGCACCGTGGCATCAGCCGTGACGCACAGCAGCATGGCAGCCAGCGCCTGGACAGGCACAGCCAGCGACTGCGCCGGCGGGGCGCCGCAGGCAGCCGCCATTCGCAGCGTCACCCACCCCGCGAGCGTGCCTGCAGCGCCTCCCCGGCTGGCCAGCCCATTTGTGGGCGGTCCCAGGCCCGGAGCTGCACCAGCCGCCAGCCCCTTTGCGGGCGGACCTCGGCCCCCAGTCGCTGCCAGCCCATTTGCGGGTGGGCCCAGGTTTGGCGGTGCCCCCGCCCCCAACCCTTTCATGGGTGGACCGGCATTCAGCAGCGGCTCGGGACCCAGCCCTCCTGACAGCCTGGCGGCAGGCGGAGCCCTCCCCAGCAGCGGCCCCTCGAGCGGCGCCGGCTCCTTTGTGGGTGCGTCCAGAGGCAACAGCGGCATCTATCCCGGCTCTCACCCATCATCACGGGTGAGCTTCGACAGCCCCGGCAGCATACTGGCGCGTGGTGCGCAGCGCTCTGCGCCGCTGGGAGGCGGAGCAGTTGTGCCGGCGGGCGGAGCAGCCCTGGGCGGTCCTTACCCCAGCGGTCCCGCAGGCGTGCGTTCAGTGGCGGCCACGGGGGCCCCCGCCGCAGCAAGCCCGTTTGCAACGGTGCGCGCCCGTGCTACAACAGTGCCGTCTGGGCCGTTGCCGTTCGGCGGCGGCGAGCAGCAGGGTTTGACGAGCCCGCCGCGCAGCCACGACAGCTCTGGAGCGCAGTCAATGCAGTCTGGGATGTTGTCAGGCATGAGCAGCGCGTCTGCCCTGGACTATGGCTCCGGCTCACAGTCCCACATGCTGCTGCCCGAGGCAAGTGGCGCAGGGGTCTGTTTGTGGTTGGAGATGTTGTGAGTAGCTGCGGCCGGGCAGCTGGGCGGCCATGCTCGGCTTGCAAGATGTGGAAGGTTGAGGCTGGCGCCTGAACAGGTAAACCCCCTGCTTTGCATACGCACTGCCTTGGCACTCTCTTCCACTCTGCTCCTCAGCTGACCCCCTGCCTGTCTGCGCTGGCTGATTCTCTTCCTGCAGCTGGCGGCGCACGTGGCGCAGTGGGACGCGGACCAGCAGGGCAGCGAGCAGAGCTGTGTGGTGGGTGGCGAGCTGCACACGGAGCAGTCCCTGCTGGCGTCCGGCACGCTGAGCCAGGGCCTGCAGGACTGGCTGGTGGACGTCTCTGAGATTGAGTACCTGGTGCGTGGTGCCTGCCGTTTTGTTCTATGTCTGGCTTCTAGCGCCAAATTTCCATGAACTTCCTGGAGGGTGTGCATGTGCCCCTGGCGTGCCGCTGCTGCCGGCACGGCAGGTCGCGGACGGTTCACTTGCCGCTTGTAGGTGCTCCTAGCAGGCAAAGGCTTGCAGTTGTGTGTCTTCTGACTGCTGACCATTCTAACCCTCCACAATGCAGCGCTGGCCGGACGGCAGGCTGCAGGAGCTTGGGCGTGGCGCCAGGTGGGCACGCCCTTGCATCTGTGTGCTGCCAAGTGAAGGAGCAAGCACTTACGCCATCCCAGCGTGCCCCGCTCTTGCCAAGCGTGGCGCTGTGGTCGTGCAACGCGCCTGCTGCTCTTTGCCACCCGTGCTAATCGTACATGCTGTGCCCCGCCCTGGTGACTTTCCGTGCAGCGGCGTGGTGTACAAGGCCCGCTTCCGAGGGGAGACTGTGTAAGTGCCAGCTGGCAGCAGGGCTTCCACTCTGCTCTGCTCAATGCCCGCTTTCCGGGGTGCTGCTGTGCTCAGTGCCAGCTGGCGGCGGTGCTGCCCTGCTGCAGGCCCTCAAATTTAGCTGCAATGTGGATCAACCGCCCATCCTGCCCACCGCACAGCACTGCAATGTAGTGCAAGTGCACATTGGAGTGATGGATGTGTTGTCTTCCTATCCCTTGCAGAGCTGCCAAGGAGGTGGACCTGGGCCGCTCAGCCGCCGTGCAGTCGCTGTTTGTGACGGTGGGTGGCGGCCGCCTGCTGAGGCGGCTGTGGGCTGTGCTCAACATGCCGAGTCGGCTTGCTCAGCGCGCAAGCAGCAGCGCTGTTGCAACTGTCACGTGCTTTGGGTTGCGCCCTGATGAACCGCATGCCATGCCGGCCTTCCTGCTGGAATGCGCAGCAGCTTACGCATATCCAGCACTGCCCATGCCCCCAATATTTGCAGGAGGCGGAGCGGCTGCACCAGCTGTGCCATGCCAACACTTCATTCCTGCGTTTGACATGGCGCCGGCCGCTGACATTCGACACTGCATGCATTCAATTTGGTGCAGGAGGCGGAGCGGCTGCACCAGCTGCGCCACGCCAACATCGTCACTCTGTACGGCGTGTGCCTGGCGGGCCCCATTGGCATCCTGCTCATGGTGCGCAGCTGACTCGCTGGATCCCCAACTTGCGAGACGTGGCTTGCCGACAGCAGGCTGGCTGGCTGGCTGCGCACCCTCGCCGCCTGCGACTGCAGCTTGCCGTCCCCAGCGCTGAGTCGAGCAGCAGCTTTACACCCAGCTGCTTCCTCCTGCTTGAGCACCAATGCCACCCTGCCACACCGGCTGCGCTGTTTGGCCTACCCTGCAGGAGTATGCGGCGGGGCGGGACCTCCATTCAGCGCTGCAGATCCGGAAGCAGGGCACCAACGAGCGCCTGTTTGGCTGGTGGGTTGGCAGTAGTGGGCTGCAGCTAGGGCGCGGGCAATGGCATGCGTCATGGTGTGCATTGCGAGCATGGCCGGAGGACTGGCAGTGCAATGCGAAGCAGTAGCCATGTTGTGGGGTGTGCATGCCGCCCCTGACCTGGCGACTCAACTCTGCCCAATGCAGGTACGGCCGGGGCCGCATTGTCGCCTACGACGTCTCTCGGGCCATGAACGCCCTGCATGCCAAGGTGGGCGGTGCAACTGCGGCCGCTTGACCTTGCAGCATGAACATGGGGGTGCAGCATGGTGTGGAGGCGGGCCAGCTTTTGTGCTGCCTTGATGCAATTGTGGCTGCTGCGCACGTGTTCACCACACTTCCTGCGGATCCTGATCTGAGGAGCTGCGCATCCCCAATTATTGTTGTAACTTTCAGGGAGTGGCCCACTTGGACATCAAAAGCTCCAACGTCCTGCTGACCGGCAGCGGCACCGCCAAGCTGGCAGGCGAGCGGCGGCAGAGCTCCGGGGTTTTTTTCTTTCCGCAGCTGGCCCTGCTTCTGTTGCAGCCCTGCGACACACATTGCTAGGCTATATGCTAAGTGCTGTGCACATTACGCGCCATGTGGCGTGGAAAGCACGTGCGCGTTACTTGCGCTTCTGACTGGTGCACCCTGCCCTGCCCACTCCTCTATGGTGCGCAGACGTTGGCGCGGCGCACATTCAGCGCGGCACCTACCTGTCAGAGCTCCCCGCTGGATCTGTCGGAACCTTCGCCTGGATGGCACCCGAGGTCCTCCTCGGCCGAAAATGTGAGTGGTGCTGAGCTGGAGAGTTGGGCCAGCTGTTAGGCCAGAAGTGTGGATGATCCTGGGCCAGTAATTTGGGTGTTGCAGGTCCGTGTCGGGCAGGGGATGGTCAGCAGGCCCTCCAGCACCGCTGCTTTGCTCATCAATCTAACACAGCTGCCTCCCATTTGCCTGTTTGATGCAGGCACCAAGGCTGCGGATCTGTTCTCCTTTGGCGTGGTCCTCTGGGTGAGCGGCTGCTGGCCTTGCATTGTGCCTGCTGCCTGTGGCATCACAGCGGCTGCCCACCACTGTTGCCGGGACTGCTGCAGCCTGCGCTGCGCCCTGCTGCACAGTGTGGCTGTCATGCAAACTGAAGCATAAACTTACCAATACTAGTGAATTCGCTGCCGCAGGAGATTGTGACTGGCGAGGCCCCGCAGCGCGGCTCCATGCGCCTGCCGCGCGTGCCTGAGGAGTGCCCACAGGTGGGGTGGGCTGAGGGCTGGGTGGCGCTGGGCTGGGCTGGGTTGATTTGATCTGACGCGGTCGCGAGGAGGTTTGCAGGCTTGCAAGATGTGGGGTCCAAGCCAATGCGCATGCCAGATGATGCCCTGATTTCCGCCGCGCTCGCCCCACCACTGGCCCCATCGCTGCCCCTTCCGTTGCCGCAGGAGGTCGCCGACTTGATCAGCCCCTGCTGCATGATCTTGCCATTTTCACTCATTTTGTCAGTTTCCTCTTTCGCTGCTGCAGGAGGTGGCCGATCTCATTGAGCGCTGCATGCAGCTGGAGGTGGCAGAGCGCCCCACCGCCCAGCAGCTCATGCTGCAGCTGGAGGAGCTGTCAGAGCGAGGACGGTACCGCCCCCACGCCGGTACCACCAGGGCCGCCGCTGTCGCGGCCGCCGTGCTTGCAAGGGGCTCTGCAGGAAGCATGTCCCCGGGCGCCGGCAGGGCGTCGCCGGGAGGCAGCTTGTCGCCGGGAGGCGGCAGCAAATCGCCGGGAGGCGGCAGCGGCTCACCAGCTGCCACCTGGACGCGCAGCTAGCTCTTGACCTGGCGCGGCACGGCCATGCAAAGGCTGGAAACTGCGACGCTGGCCGCCCGGCCGCTGCGCTTGGCACACGTGCTCCCACCCACTGCTCGATTCTCTCTTGCCAGATGGCCACTCATGTCCTCTCGGCCTACATTATTGTCTTTGATTTCTCACATGCCCACCCTGCCGTTTCCAGCCCAAGATCACTAGCACACTCTAGCTGAACGAATGCATGCCCGTTTCGGGCAGTCGCCTCAACTGGGCTAAACTGCTGCATGCCCGATGGCCTTTTCCGCTGTGCTGAGCTGCCCCCTGTCGCAGCATACTAACCGCATGGGGCCGACTTGTTCGGCCTATGCCACATCCGCCACCCTCCCTGACTTGCTGCCCACTTTGATCCTACCCTTCTGCACCTCCTCTCACGCATGCTCTCCAGCCCGCTGTCTCTTCTGTTCCATTTTCTGCCATTCATGCCGCCCCATCTTGTGCCATGCCGCTCGCGTGCGCTGTGGCTCGCACCCCCCTCTCTGCTCCTGCCCCGCCTTGCGGCACAGTCGCTTGTTTTTTACGAGTCGCCTAGAGTTCTTGCACCGAGCTGTGTTCCTGCAAATCTAAACCTGCATGCAGCACATGGAATGAAGCGGCACCTCAAGTGCCTCAGCAGAGCTCGGCGGTGCGTGGGGCAGAGCGGCACCTGCCGCGGCACATCACCCACCGCCGCAGGCGCACGTGGCTTATACGCCCGCGTGCATAGGGCCAACTTGCATCCGTGCGCAACAGGTGCCACCCGAATGGCCGGCAATTGAGCGTCCCACAGCCCAGGCAGCGGCCACTCCCTAGCCTCCGGGCGGCTCAGGCCTCACCGCCGCCTTGCCCGGATTGGGAGAGGCCGCCAGTTGACAGCKACCCGGCGGTAGCCTTGTTGCGGCGCTGGCGGGCGGGTGCGCCCGCCGCTAGCCGCCGCCGCCGGCAGGCGAGCGTCGTGACACCTGCACTCCGCTCCAGCATGAGGTGGCCTACTGGCATCTTACTCGTCCTGAGCATGGCGCTTCTGCCAGCCCTGGCTGTCGCTGCACTGGCCGATGCCGCCGAAGGTGCGTGGGGAGCAACCGCCCCAACTGTCATGCCAAACTAAGCAGTTTTGTGTGCGCTCCTGCACTGATCAGTATAGCCAAACTGCACACATCGATCTCTCAAACCCAACTGAACTTGCAGAAGCTGCCATCATGCGCCAGTTCCGCGCTGCGGCAGTGGCATCAAAAGGCCACCAGCCGGCGCCCTGCCCATCAGCAGCCTTGCTGGACAGCTGGCAGCCGGCGGCCGACCTGCACCACTGCCTCTGGGCTCAGGTGAAGTGCAATGAGCAACAGCAGGTCGTGAATATCGATCTGGCATCGGCGACTCTGGTGGCGGAACATAAAGCTGGTGCCACCTCCCCAGACAGCAGCAGCGGCAGCAGTGGCAGCGGCAGGGGCACCAGCGGCAGCAGCGGCGGCAGCGGCAACAAGGCCGGCGGCAGCATGGTTGCCAATACAGGCGTGCTGCTGCCGGGTCTGGCGCGCCTGCCGGCGCTGACGCACCTGGAAATCGAGGCATGTGACCTGTCCAGCAGCAGCATACCCGCAGAGTGGGGCCAGCCTGGCGCCTTCCCCGCCCTCACAGAGTGCGACTGGCTGCGTGTGAACAGTAACAGTACAGACTGTCTGGCTTCTGCTGCAATATGTGTTTGTGTAGGGTGCAGACTATAGAATGCTGTTGAGAGTTGCGTGCACTGCCACGTGATTGCCCTCCATGTACCTTACTGGCCCACTGACCACAGCCGCGCCACGTTCGCCCCTGCTGCCCGCCGCAGGCTGAAGCTGCGCAGCCGAGGGTTTGGCGGCTCCCAGTTGCCGGCCGTTTTCCCTGGGGCCCTGCCCGCCCTGAGGCTGCTGGAAATCAGCCTGACCGGCAACGCAAGCGGCTTCCGGCCCAGCCTGCCACCCAGCTGGGGGGCCCGCCCTGACGTCCTGCCCTCGCTGCGGCAGCTGGTCCTACAGCTGCCGCTGGCGGGACCGCTGCCGCCGCAGTGGGCAGGCGGGTTTGCTGGCCTGCGCATGCTCTGGCTCAGCTCTGAGGATGCAGCTGGCGATGGCGCACCTGGCCTGGACTCGTGCCGGCGGATAGCATCCACAGCAGATGGCCAGCCGGCGCGGCGCTTGCCAGCAGCTTGGGCCTCAGGCTTCCCTGCACTGCAGCATCTGGAGCTCAACTGCTTGAGCATCGGCGGCACCCTGCCAGAGGCATGGGCGGCGGGCGGCTTCCCGGCGCTGCAAACCATGTGAGGCGCAGGGGATAGGTGCCCGCACTGCACACCACAGGGCTGATTTCATGTGCTGCATGGGGGTTTGGACTACTGCACCTGCTTGTCTCGTGCCGTGGGAAGAAGAGTTGCTGCTTCGTCGTGTGCTGAGGTGCAGCGTGTGCCTGGGCCGCTGTGGTGCACACCCCCTGCAGGCGGTTGGCTTTCAACTACATCAGCGGCATCCTGCCACCACACATCTTCTCGGCTCATCCGTTTCTCACCACACTCGAGGTGGGCGCGGTTCCTGCAACTGCCGCATTCCATTGTTCCATTGTTCAGCTGCTGCATTCCATTGCTAATCTCACCCAAAGCGCCTTGCTGGCTTGCTTTGCAGCTGGACAGCAACCGCCTGAGCGGCACCGTGCCTGCTGATTACGGCGCATCACGAGTGAGTCGCGCAGCCCAACAGGGCCTGTGCTGTGGAGCTGTTCGACCCAACAGAGCGTCTGCTTTTTGGGCAGGGTGCCTTTGACACAGCATTTCGGCGGTGCACCAAGTGTGATCCGGCACAGCCAAGCACGCTTTCGGCCCGGCCATCAGCTTGGCAGGCGCGCCCAATGAATTCATGGACCGTTTCCGTCTGCCCTGCCTTGCAGGCCCGCAGCCTGTCCTTGTCAGGCAATGCGCTGCACGGCCAGGCCTTTCCTGCCGCCTGGTCTCAGCCAGGCGCCTTTGCTCGCCTCACCAAGCTGTCTTTGGCGGGAAACAGCCAGATTACTGGCTCTCTGCCGGAGCAGCTGCCCTGGCCGGCGATTGTGGAGCTGTGAGTGCTCGCGTGCAGTTTATCTCTGGGTTGCATGGATCGGCTGCCCCGGCTTCTTTGTGCAGTGCAGGCAGTTGGGCTTTTTGTGCAGCGCAGGCAGTATGAAGGTGCATCATCTGCGGATGACAAGCCCCGAATGACTGCCCAGTCACAGCTTCCTCCTGCCTGCCCGCACATCGCAGCCACTTGCGCGAGACGGCTATGGAAGGCACCCTCCCGGCCGCCTGGTGCCGCCAGCCGCTCCTGCCATCACTGCAGAGCTTGTGAGTGTGCTGCTGTCTGCCACTGTGGACCAGTGCACAGCTGCAAATGGGTCGATGTGTGCAGTACACTCTGCACTTCGTGCGCATGTCATGGCATGTAACGCCACTCTGTGCTAATCTACCTGGGAGCATTACTCGCCCTCCCTCCTGCAGGCAAATCTGGGACACTGGAATAGACCCCACCCCGCCACCCTGCTTTGCCACATGGCCCAAGCTGCACGTGTACAGTAAGCGGCCGCCAGTTGATGGTGATTTACCTTTACCAATCAGCAACGCCAGCAGCAGGGCTACCACAGCTGCTGGGCAGGCGCATGCTGGCCACGAGGCACCTGCGTCTCACACGCCAGCACTACTGCTGACTGCGGCGCTGGTTGCGGCTGCTGCGGTTACCGCAGCTGCCAGCAAGGCGATTCAGCGCCGCTGGCGGCAGCAGCCAAACCGACCGGGCAGGCAGCTGGGCAGCTCAAATGGCAGACTCTTGCAGCCAGTTGAGTGCCCAAGCAAGCCCTCACATGCAGCAGAAGAGCCAGACGAGGCAGTGCCTCTGTTCCCGCCCGCCTTGCGGCAGCAGCTGCCCCTGGCTAGCGTGCAGCGGCGGGCACGTGTGGTGCGCCAGCTGCAGCGAGCAATGTCAGTACGGGGCGGCGCCATCGAGCTGATGCAGCTGCCAGAGCTGCACGCAGGGCTGGCCCACTGCTTAGAGGGCGGCCAGCGGCTGGCGGCCACCAGCAGGGACGGCAGCTGCGGCGGCAGCACAGGGCAGCTGTCCAGCAGGCAGTGGGGCCTGGGCACAGAGTCACTTCGGCTTCATCCAGGAGAGCTTGAGGTGAGTGCAAGGCCATGGGAGGCCAAGCCTCGGTGGCACTGTGCACCTGTTCGGGATGCACTTGCGGCTGTGTCAGAATCCTTGCACAGTATGCAGGGTGCCATGCTCCCTCTGCTGCCATCAACCCAGGCTCCTCACTGCATTCTCGCTCCCTGCACGTCCTGCACACAGCTGGTCAAGGGCGCAGATGGCCTGCCGCTGGTCATCGGCGAAGGCGCTCACGCTGTGGTCATGCTGGGCCGGCTGCAGGGCATGGAAGTGGCTGTGAAGGTGCGCATGCTGTGATCTTGCTGGTCGGTCAAGCAAGCATGCTGTGATCACGCTGTGGTATGCATGCTGCGGTGTGCATGCTGCGGTCATGCTGGGCTGGCTGCAGCATGCACGCTGCGGCAATTCTGGGGCGGGTGATGCGGGCTGTTTGCATTCATTCTGCGGGCGCCACAACCCCTGCCCCCCGANTTGCTACTCAGGTGTTTGAGCTGGCTCCCGGGGCAGCGTCTCAGCGCATGTGGCAGGAAGTCGCCCTGCTGCGGGACTGCCTGCACGAGCGGCTGGTACCGCTCTACGGTGTAGCAATTTCGGTGAGCCCCAGCAGGCGGCAACAGTCATTTTAGCCGGTTGATGCAAGATTGGTTGGTTGTTGACCAAATGCATGGACTGGTGCCGGTGCACAACCTCGCATGTTCTGCACATGGCAGCTGCCTGAGAATGCTGCCTCATCACGCGCCTGTGCACCGCAGGGTAACCAGCTGCTGCTGGTGCAGCGGCTGATGCGTGGCGGCAGCCTGCAGCAGGCGCTGCAGCAGGCGGGCACGCGGGAGGCGCTGCGTTGGCGCGCCGGGTGAGCCAGGGGCGGTGGCAGGGCAGTCGGATGTGCAGCTGGGGCAGCTGGGGCAGGCAGCGAGGCACAGTTGGGATGGCCGGGCCGCACCTGTCTGCCAACTGGCCAGCTAACCGGAAGCCGTTTGCCAGGCGGGATTGGGAGGTGCTATACAGTATTGATTGCCTGCGCCTGCCCATGCAACCCTGCCCTTCACATCGTGCTAACTTCTTCCAACCCTGTCGGCCCTGTTATTCGCAGCGGCCGCCGCGTCGCCCTGCACATTGCGGAGGGCCTTGCGTTCCTGCACGCCCGCCAGACGCTGCATGCAGACCTCAAGGCCGGGTAGGCAGCGTTTGGTTGGAACGTTTGGCTCCGCGACAGCTTCCATTCCGTGCTTCTTGCTGTGTCACAGCCACGTGCTGCTGCGCTCAATCCTGCTCCAACCCCCTGTTACTGCTTCTTTCACAGCAACGTGCTGCTGAGCCGGAGCCTGCGCGCGTACCTGGCAGACCTGAGCATGTCACGAGTGCTGGAGGGCACGGCGTGCACAGCGCACGGCGGTACCGCGTGCTATGCGGGTGAGTGACCTCCGCACGCTTGTTACGGGTTATGGACGGCAGCGAATGCCCAGTGCACGGCGGCACAGCGTGCTATGCAGGTAGGGGTTTGGGCAGGGGCCAGGTTGTGCAACAGCAGGCCAAGTTGTGCAGCAGCAGGCCGGCACTGTTCGATCCCGACATCCAGCTGCAGGCAGCCAACACAATCCTTCTGCAGAGATATGCTGCCTGTCTGCATGCCTCATCGGCTCCCCTGCGTGCAACATCCGCCCTGTGCCGCAGCTCCGGAGCAGCTGCTGGGAGACCGGTGCACCTTGGCGGCTGACATGTGAGTGGAGCACACGGCTGCTGTTGGCTTGGTGCCACGGCTTCCAATATTGCTAGTATAATAGGTCTGCTGATGCTTGCAACTCCTGCCGCCGCCGGCCTGGGGTCTCTCAGTCTCTGATGGGCTGGGCGGCGCTGAGTGCCTGCCATTACGTTGCTCCCCGATCACCGTTCTCATCCATTGCAGATACTCCCTGGGGGTGCTGCTGTGCGAGCTCATCAACCAAGAGCCTGTGGTGCGGCGTGGCGGTTGGAGCCTGCCCTCCCCCACCCAGTGCCCCCCGGCTGTTGTCGAATTGATACAGACCTGCCTGTCTGCGGACCCAGCGCAGCGGCCCACTGCCGAAGCTGTCGTGCAGCTGCTGCAGGAGTGCCAGCAGCAAATTGCAGTGCCAACAAGTTGAGAGTGAAGTGCATAACATGCAACTTGTCTGAACATTCAGACAACCATCCCTTCTGCAATGTGCGTCACGGTTTCACATTGTGTGTTCACCCGGCTAGTGCATACTCCTTGCTATTGCTACTACTTACTCATCATTTATCCACAGTTACAACTTCTCACACAGTTTTTTCACTTGCAAGTCAAACAATGATTGCTCAGATTGCAGCAACAGACTCACTGAAAGAGACGCAAGCACGCTCTGATCTTGTAACCAGTGGCAGGGTGCGCGGCAGCAACCGCGCACACGGCAGAGCAATCGCGGGCTAGTTGCTTTTATTGCCACCAAACCATGGGCAGCAACATCTGCTTCAACTGCTCAGGATGGCCAGCATGCATCCGAACATCCAGCTCAGCACAGCCAGGATCCACCAGGCAGTTGCGGCCAGCCCAGGTGGCGCATTTTCCAGAAACACCTTGTCCAGAATCCATGCCACCGCATCATCGACAGTCAGGTGGCGGCACGCCAGCCAGCCGTGCGGCTGCCCTGCAAGCAACGCTGCACCAGGTGCTGCGCTGGACTGGCCCTGGCTGCTGCCGATGCTGCTGCCGCTGTGCTGCGGGGCATCGATCGGACCTGCCGGCTCAGCTGCCCGGCCGCGCAGGGCGATGTGGGATGCGCTGCCCCGGTATTCAGCATGCCGCCCTGCCGCTCTTGGCGGCCCTGCCGGGAGGTGTTGCAGGGCGTGCTGGTGGCAGCGCCGCAGTGCAAAGTAGGCAGGCACCAGCCAGCCCGCAAAGATGCACAGCGTGTTGAGCGCTGCAGCGCATGCCACCTGCTTGCAAGGAAGTTCAAGGGGCACACAGTCACGCTTAGTGGTAAAGTGCTTCGGACGCTTCAGCCCACATGGCACCCCTCTCCTACCCACTGAGCAGCCTGGATTGGTCACATGCCGGGCTTGCAGGCTGCGGCGTTGCGAGACATGCCTTCAGCCGGCGACCCCAAGCAGATGCGAGCCCCGCCCCGCCATGCCTCTGAGGCTCACCTCCCTGCCGCCCGGCGGAAATCCGTGCAATATGCCAGCGGTGCCAAGCGCCTCAATCAGAGTGTGAAACGCGGCGATGCGCTCAGCAGGCATGTCGGCGTGCAGGAGCTGCGGAGGGATGGGCAGGATCCTACATGTCATGTGCCAGGCGGCGCATTGCAAGCAGCCCAGATGCGTGTGTTCATGCTCATGCACACGCGAGCACACGAGCACGGCACGCGTTGGATGCCTGCCAGTGCATGCCAGCTGCATGTGCTGTGCCGATCTCAACCAGCGATGCACTTCATGGCATGCTGAAATGGCGCCCCAGCTTACCGGCATGGCGCAGGCTGCCGGCTGATCAGCGAGCGCAAGCGCCAGGCAGATTGTCTGCACCAGCAGGTCGGCTGGCGGGCCGAGCGGAAGGCCGCTGCCAAGCAGCAGCAGGCGGCATGCCTGGGAGCCTGCGGGAGGGGGGAAGCAATTGCTCCAGTCTGCTGGGTGGACCGTGGAGCAAGGTGGGCTCGCACTGGTGCTGCCCAGGCATTGAACTCAACATGCATCGAGCTTAGCAGCGGCGCAGGACACACCAATGTGGCAGTACATGTGCAGCTGCATGCCATGCCATGGCGGATCAGCTGCGCACCAAGGAACACTCGAATGCCGTCTGCAAGAGCACCGCCCGGTGGCTGGGTCAGGAGCGGTGCCCAGGTCAGGGCAGGTGGCATGGCTACAAATGCAGCCAGGCGCACGCCGGCTGCCGCCCACGGCCGTGCCTTGCCCCACCAGCGCGTGAGGGACAGCAGCAGGAGCAGCGCTGTGCCGGCCGTAAGCGCGCCAAACAGCAGCCGCTCTGAAGGCGCTGCGGCAGCGGCGCTGGAGGCACCGGCGCTGCAGGCGCCACTGCCGCCGCTCGCGAGTGTAGCACTGAGGGCACCTGCAGGCGCCCTGCTTGTGTGGCGCACCCAGTGCACGATGCAGCCAATGCATACGAGCGTCAAGGTGAGCTGCTCGGTCGAGGCCATTCGGTCGGCCTGCTCGAGACGTTGGAGTGTGCGCACTAGCTTGTGAAAGACCACGGTGCAGTCAGTGAGGAGGACACCTATTTGGCTGCAACGATGGGCTTTTCTGCAGCAGGCGAGGCAACCATTGCGTCGGCGGCTCTTTGCCCAAGTGAAGTTGAGCAGGCAGCACCCCTGCAGCTGGCCTCCAGTAGCCGGCTTCAATGCTGCTCGATCATCATTACAGCAATCAAAGGATGCAATCCAGCTCAACACATGCATGAGAATGGACAGCATGCATGCCATGGTAGGGTGTGGGAGCGCGCTGAACGAGGCAATTCAGACGTGCAGCGGCGGTTATCTCGCCCAAATGGCCGCAGCAAAGCAAGCGCAAAGCAAGCGCAAAGAGACCGCGCAACACGCATGTACGCAGCAGGTTGTAATCAAAGCAATGCAGGCATGGGCGCCGAGCTCTCGCGGCCGCTTCAGACTGCGTAGCGCCGGGACACGAGCGAAGCAAGCGCCAGCAGGAGGTGCCAGAGAATGAGCGCAGCCATGGGGAACTGGTCTGCATTTGTGGATCACGGTGCAAGGGAGGTGAACGGTCGGCCCTGGCCCATTGTGGCAGATGGTGCCATGGCAGAAGTCATGCCATGGGTGGCACGCAATGGCATGGCATGGCGCAGCATGGCACGGGCGGCGGCACTCTGCCTCGACCCACCAAGTGCAAGGTCTGCTGCCAACACACTCCCGTCCTCTGAATGCAGTGCAGGATTGCTCACATGCCATGGCGGCCCAGTCATAGCCCACCGCAGCAACACATGCCAAGTCCAAAAGAAGAGGCAGCAATCACATGCAGCAATGCTCACAAGCCATGGCAGCCCAGTCGTATCCCACGGCGGCCGTCACGGCCCACTCCTTCTCAGAGGGCTCAAGGTGGTGCAGGTTGCGAGCCGCAAACTGGGAGCGAGCGCCACTCTCGCTGAGCAGTGCGGCCCAGATGGGCAGCGCCNAACCCAGGCAGAGCTGGGGCAGGGGACGGGGNAGGGGTGGAGGGGGGAGCAGCCGTCACAGTTAGGGACAGCGGGGTGGGTGCAGCGCGCATGTGCATGGCATGGCATTGAGGTTGGCGGGCAGCTGCTGCCGCTAACGGGTCATCAAACGGCCCAGCCCGCCCTCCCATGCAGCTCAGGCTTGGCATGGACAGCATGCAATGGCCGCCCACCTGCATCCAGGCCAGCACCAGGCGGCAGCGGTCGACGCCCGGCGGCACCTGCAGCTGCGCCCCGCCGCCGCCCAGGCTGCCCAAGGCGGGCGGCGTTGGCGCCAGCGGCAGCCAGTTGCAGTTGGTCAGCAGGGTGGCCAGTTTGTCGACTGTCCATTTGCCAGCAGGGGAGGCCAGCTCAGAGCGGGTACAGATTTCATGGAAGTGCGTCTGGGCTACCGCCAGCACGGTCAGCACGCTCTGCAGCACGGCCGTCTGCTGCCAGCGCGGGTAGCGGAAGGCCAGCCCCGCGTGCATGAGGGCGAACAGCTTGGACTGTGAGGGGGGAAGGAGGGAAGGAGGGATGAGGGACAGAATGCATGAGCGCCAGCAGGGATGCATGAGGCGGGCAGGCAGCAGTCACGCTAGCAGGATGGGCAAGCGCTTGTGAGGGCACATCTGGGCAGCGGCTAGCGATGAAGCTGAGCGGGCACCAGGCAGACGAGCATACGAATCAATCATGCCCAGCTCTACATGCATGGGACCCCACAGAGCGCTAGCATGCAGCAGCATACCAGACCTGTCCCACCTCCGCCACAAGTGCAACCAGGGGCAGGCTGCTGGCGCCGCAGCAGCTCGCCGCAGCAGGCTCTCCTGCAGCCACGGCGTCTGCGCCGCCGTTGCCGCTGCCATTGCTCGCAGCCAGGGGCGCCACATCACTGTTGCCCCATGGCTGCTCCCCTGGGCAGTCTGCGGAACTCTGCTCGCCCACCCACAGTCGGAAGGCCGCAGCCTCGCTAACGGAGCAGGTTGCAGGAGGCGGGCTGGGCACGCTGGGCATGTCATGCACGCTGGGCATGCTGTCCCCTGAAGGCACACCGCTGCCCCAGCGCTGCAGCCCGCCTGCCGAGTTGCCGGTGTCCCAAGCCAGCAGAGCAAACATGCCCAGCTTGAGGACGGTCAGGCAGCGGGGGCGGGAGCGGCACATCTGTGGAGGAGTGCAGGGCAACGGGATTGGGGAGCCGGAGGTGAGAAGCAGGGCAGCAGGGTGCTCCCATGGCATGGCATGGTCACCACACTTCCATGGCATGGCATGGTGCGGCATGAGAGGGCATGGCGGGGTGCGCCATGGCCCTTCATGGCTTATGATGCTGTGTGGACGGCATGGCATGCCGTGGTATCTTCACTGTGCCCCATGGCACTGCCGATTGCCCATTGCGGCATGGCTGATTGCGCCCAGCACAGCATTGCCAGTTGCACACGTTCCTGCAGCTGCCCACTCATGACGCGCTGCACGCTGCTCACCTGCCAGCTCTGGCCCTCGAAGAGAGGCAGGAAGTTGAGGGCGAGCAGGAGGGAGGCCTGCAGGGCGGCCGGCTGGGGCGGCGGGGCGGGGAGCGTCATTGCGGGGCAGGTGAGGCAAACTATGGACGGCAGACAGCTGCTGTCCGCGGCGGTGCATGAAGCGCATGGCACCGGCTGAGGTCAGGCAAAACTTGCGGCACATTTTATTCAAGGCAATAGCGCATGCAGGCATGATCAAAAGGCATCACAGGCTGCTCACGAACCAGGGCACAACAGCTGGCGCACAGCCCGCACCTTGGAAAAGGCGCGGCTCTGCCGCCCGTGCACCACGCTCAGCAGCTGCGTGATCCACAGGCAGCAGCTCAGGGCCGCCACTCCAGTGTCGCTGCAGCATGGCGTGTTGCGGCAGAATCTGTTGGGCGAACGGGTTGAGGGCGGGCGCAGACACATACAGCAACCGCATGCACGTGCGCCGAGTTACGGCTGCCCCATTAGCCTTGCCTGCGGGTGAGGGCGGCATTGCGGGCGGCTACAAACGCCAGCTCCAGGTCCAAATGGAAGCGCATTGGCTGGCACAGCAGCCGGCGGCGGCTGGCGGCCGGCGAGAAGCAGCGGCAGCGACGGCGGCCGCGGCGAGACAGGCAGCCGTGATGGCGTTGCAGCCACGTCCAGCTGCCGCCCAGCTTGCTGCTGATGCGAGCAGGTCAGGGCAGCAGCAAGGGTAGGCGAGCTGGGGCGAGGGGCCAGGCAAGATGGCAGCTGTCAAATCCGGGGTGCCTGCTCGACTGCCGATGAGAGCAGGCTGGTCCAGCAAGCTGGCTGGAAGCATGAATGAGCTTGGGTGGACCTGGTGGCCGACTTCTTTCCTCCTGCCCAATGCCCCCTTCCTCGTGTGGACAGGCTAAACGACCACCTCACTGCTCCACAATGTTGCTGAACGCCACTCTCACGCTGTGGACCTTTGGCGACTCCATCCTGGACTGCGGCAGGTGGGCAGCAGCTGCGGTGGCACCCTTTGGTCTGCGGGGTGCCTTTGAGGTGGTTGCTGCAGTTGTCCAAGTTGCCCGCAGAAAACGCCTCGATAGTGCAATCACCTCCCAGTTGCCGCCGCCGCCCTGCCGCCGCTGCCGCCAGCCGCCGCCTCCCTGCCGCCGCTGCTGCGGCCGACCTTTGCTCGCTGCCGCCCTGCGCAGATACAACCCGCACGGCGTGCACCCCGCCCAGCTGCTGATCCGCAACAACGACGGGCTATTCCCAGCTGAGCGCGGCCATGACTTGGCCTCAAGAGGGGTGGCTGCTGAGCTGCGGCACCGAGCCCTGGATGGCGCCACCACACATGGCCTGGAGCGGCACCTGGAAGGGCTGGACTTGAGTGGCGGTGGCATCGCGCTCATCACAGGTGATGCATGCATTGTGCACTGCATTTTGCGGGCCGCCAACGGCGTTTGGGTGCTGCCGCACAGCTGGGCAGCGGAGCGTGGTCTTGGCAGCGCTGAGCTGCGCCTGCCTGCGGCATGCAGAACTTCCGGCCGAGTGTGTCCTGCCATCGCCTGTCTACATCCCTGCCGTCACGTGCATCAAATCCAGTGCCAGGTCCAGCTACTGCTCCCTGAAGCTGCGTGCTGACCACATGCACTGCACTTCCCCACATGCAGCGGGAGGCAGCGACCTGCTGCGAGGCGCCATGGCGGACCCAACCGGCCAGGAAGTGCGGCGGGTGGCGGCACGGCTGGAAGCGTTTCTGGACCGCCTGCCTCTGCGGCCGGTGCTGCTGGGAAACGTGTATGACCCCACGTTTGGGGATGACAGGTGAGAGCATTCACGGGTTCGCATGCCACGCCTGGCATGCGCTGGTTCAATGCAGCACAGAGCTGGGCAGCCGTGGCAGTGGGCGGCAGGCGGCAGGTGGCAGGCTGCTTGTGCCATCCAGGTGCCGCCGTTGGGTTGCAAGCAGCCGCTGGCGCTGCACCTGGATGCACTCCCATGCACGCCTGCCGCCTGAAGGAGCACATGCCTGCCCTCTGCCCTGAGCAGCCTCAACTTCCTGCCGGTTGAGCCAGAGGTGGGGCGCCGCAACCACCTGGGCTACAATGCGCTGCTTGAGGTGAGGAGGGCGGGAGGGTGGGGGCGGTTGGGGGATGCAGGGGGTGCTTGGCAGTTGGGAATTGCAGGGTGTGCGGCCAGGGGGAAGGGCCCCTTCCCCTTTCCCGGGGAAGAGCGGAGCCGCTGCCCTGGCTGGACACCAGTGCCTGTGCCTGCTGAGCTTCTGTGCCCAGCTCAGCCAGGAAGTGAGGGAGATTTGGGCATGCACCAGCGGCTGCAACAATGAGGGTGATGCCCATGCCTGCCTGCACACCATGTGCCTGCCTGCCTGCACACCATGTGCAGGAGATGGCTCCGCGGTACGGCTCGCTGGTTGACATCCACGGCCACTTCCTGGCGGGCGAGCGCTCCTGGCTGACCGCCGTCATTGAGCCCTCGCTAGAAGGCGCCTCGGAGGTGCGGGTGGGGGAACTGTGCGTGATGACAGCTGTTACAGCAAGCGGTTGGCTTGTGATGCACGTGCAATGGCCGACCCGCCATAAATAAGCCCTCGCTTGAAGGCGCCTTTCAGCGATGTCGGCTATGCTGCATGCGTCATGGCAGAATAGCTTACTGTTGAAGCAGAGGCACTGCTGATTGTGATCACCTCACTCCCACCCATAAATGCTGCACCTTCGCTCCTGCAGGTGCGCCGCGCATTCCTGCCGCACGTGCTGGCGGCAGCAGGGCTGGGAGGCGCAAGCGCAGCAGGGTCAGCTGCCGGTGGCACCAGCATCGGCAGCTGCATCGTTAGCTGAGCTGCATTTCCAGCCGTGCACGGGCTGAGCTTGTGACGTTACATGCATGATCTATGCGACTCTCAAACACTGGAAGTCTCGAATCAGTGGGAACCCATGCATAGGCAAATAACCCTCAAAAGAAGTGAAAGTATGAAACCGCAGCAAGCAAGACATGGACATGCGGGACGCATCGAAATGGCAGGGCAGGCTTGGTGATTAAAAACGGAAGGCAGCAATCCAGCGGCTAGAAAGCAAGGTGCAGATGAACTGCCAGTGTAAAGCTCAGAGTCCTGGAGCAGACGGATAGCAGGCATGTCCTGAAAGGGGCCAGTTGAGGGCAGCTCGAAGCTTCAAGAAGGCAGAAACACGTGCACACAGCGCGGCGACAAAAGAAGGCGGTGTGGCCTGGTCATGCACTGGCTGCAACCGCCGTGATCCTAATGGCAGCTGAGCACCACTCAGAGACGGCATTACTCACATGCACACGGCCAATAACGGTCTGACATGCGCTAGAGAAGGGGCGGCACCTGGGCAATGATGCGATACAGCGACATGCTGAATGCTGGCATGAACAGCAGCAGGATCTGCCACAGTGGCGGCACGGCCAGCCCGGCCCACCAGCTGCGCTCCGGCTGCGCCATGGCGCCGCGCGGCAGGCGCAGCACGAATTCGCGGCGAGCAGCCAGGGCCCCGCAAACCGCCAGCGTGCAGGGCGGGACCAGCAGCCAGCAGAACTGCAGAGGGGATCAGGAGGAAGGGCGGCAAGTTAGCTTGCTGCATCAAAGCCCGCTGCTCAATTGTACAGCAGTCGTTGTCGGCAGCTGGCGGGCTAATTGCCTGACCATCAAGCGGACCGCCATCTGGCGAACGCATGCATGAGTGTGCACCTGCAGCCAGCGCGCCAGCAGCAGGCAGGCATCAAACTGCTTCGGCAGCTCCACATGTGGCAGCGGGACAGGGGCAATGGAGACGCAGGTGCCCAGCCAGCGGCTTGCCCTGCAGAGGAGGCAGGGTCAATCAGACTAACCAGGCCTCCTGCTCAAAATGCGCCATGCAGGAGTGCAGTTAAGCAGTGCGGCAACGGCACAACCGTACAGTATAACGCACATACTCGTCAGCAAGATTTTGTGTGCCACTGGCAGGTTTTCAGCGCACCGCATTGGCACCCTGCCCCTCACCGCTCCAACTCGGCCCTGACGTGGGGCAGCTGCAAGTAGCAGCAGCTGCAGTCCCCGCGCACACGAAGCATCGCTCCAACGGCACAGCCGGTTTGCAGGGCGACAAACAGGCGGGGCGGCAGGAGGAAGCAGAGTGGCGGCACGAGGAGCGTGAACCTGTGTGGTAATGGGGGCAGGCGGCAGCGATGAGTCAGTGGGGACTCTGTATTCTTCGCTGAAAGGGCGGCCTCAGGGATCTCTGCCTGCGTTCAACGTTCAAGTTGCTCTTGCTGTGGCATCCGTTGAACGGCCCTTGGGCACGGCACAGCGCAGCACACATTCCCTCAGAGCAGCCAAGCACACAGCACTGCACAGTACAGCACGGCACGGCACAGCGCAGCACGCACAGCACAGCGCAGCACAGCCTCACCCGCGTGCCACCAGAAACAGGCGGCCCAGTGCATGCCAGCTGTCACGCTTGTCCGGCAGGGCCGGCACCAGGTTGGCCCCCATGGCAACCGGGAAAGCACAGAAGGCCATGCGCAGCAGCACTGCCAC
Source organism: Chlorella ohadii (assembly GCA_025026875.1). Taxonomy (NCBI): domain Eukaryota; kingdom Viridiplantae; phylum Chlorophyta; class Trebouxiophyceae; order Chlorellales; family Chlorellaceae; genus Chlorella; species Chlorella ohadii. The sequence goes on along the minus strand of JADXDR010000053.1, from coordinate 807,728 downwards.
GGGGCCGCGGTGCCTGCAGCAAGGTGGGAGATGGAGGCGGCAGGGCGCACTGGTGAAAAAGGTGGTCCGGAGCGCTTACCGCTGTGCAGTCCGCAGGAAGTTCAGCAGGCGCCGTGGCCGGGCGCAGCCTCTGGTGCAAATCAGTTGTGCAGCACGCTTCCGCAAAGCTTCGCTCTCGCAATGCCTCTCGCAACACACCGTGGCCTAACTAGCACCTACCTGGCGTACAGCTCTGGCCCCAAGATGCGGCTCAGTGCCAGCGGCAGCAGGCACAGCGCCACGATGGCAGCCTCGTTGAGCATCAGGCGTGAGCGCGCCGCGGTGCCCTCAAAGCCATCTCCCACCCAGGCCAAGCGCGCCAGCCTAGCAGGGTCAGGGCAGGTGTGCATGCGACTGACTCTTCTGCACACGCTGTGGGCTCCCAGGCGGCAATGCTGGTGCTGGGGCGCAGTGAGCATCGCCCTGCCGAGCGCTCACCACAGCAGGCAGACGCAGGCCAGCCACTTGCCCCGCTGCACATCCTGCAATGCGAGGAACGCCTCCCTGCGCGCAAGGGAGTGGTGCTGTTGAACAGCGGTCTAGCAGTCCTCAGGGAAGATGCGGCTTCCGCTGCACAGGGAGCTGGCGGCGGGAGCGGCGGCGCCGGCGGCGGCCGGCGGCGGCACAGGTGCCCCTCTCGCCTTGGCCTGAGTTCCATTGGCCCCTGGTGCATCCACCCACTTTGCTGGGAGGCAAAAGCAAGCGAGGGCAGGGACGTGCAGGGGCGGTGACTTGCCTGCGGGTGGCGTAGGCGGCCTCCACCGAGGGCTGCTGAAAGTGGATGGGCATCTAGCTGCTGGCAAGCAGAAGCAGGAAGCACGAGGCAAGAAGAAAGAGCCGACTGTTGTGCATTTGCTGTGACTGATCATTTACTCTGCATGTTGCCTAGCCAAATGATCCATTCTGCTGTTTCGAAGAAGCAGGCTGTAGCATTCTCGACTGGCACCATCTAGTTCAACCAAGTTGGGCAGCAGGTGGGGCACATGCCCGTAAGCTGACCGCTCCGCTTTAATTGCGGCGTAACAGTTCAAAAATTTGGCAACAGGCATTCAGGGCTTACGGGCGGCGGCTGTGTTTGAGCAAGTACTGCTGCGCGTGAGATGGCTGCGTTGCTGATTCATTGCTGGAAAGTTGGACGGGACTTTGACGGTCTCTGCCGCTGCCGCTGTTGCCGATGCTGTGATGCTGTGGTTTGTGCTGATGTTTCGCAGGGACAGTCTGTCAAGCCGTTCTCAGCACTGCCGTGCTGCCACCTCTGTGCCATGGGAGGATTGCCTCGGGTCAGGACAGTGACGCCGCCGAAGCTTCGCTGCCTGCTGTGCTAGCCGAGCGGCGGCGGCAGCAGGCGGCGGTGGCGGGCGTTGCGCCGGCCAATCTGAATCGTCGTCAATTCGAATGCGCATCCAGTTGCACCGCTGCATTCTGCGAGAAGCGATCGCAAAGCGGCGCTTCTGCACCACCGGGCCCACAGCGCACGGCGGCCAGAGAATTGAGCGGCATCTGGCTGCTGCAAGGAGCGATCCAAACACGCAGGCAAGCAGGGAAAGCGCCGCAGCCGCTTGTGCGGGAGCTCGGTGTGGGCTTGGCTGCTGCCGCGAGGCTGCGCTGCTGCTGACTCTCCCTCGTCAATTCTGCTATTACAGCGACGCGGCTGCGACCCCTGCCTGCGCGATCGGAGGCACCCGCTTTGGCGGCGGCGGCGGGCGGCGGCGTACCAGAGTGAGGCAGCGTCGGCAGCGTCGGCAGCAGCGGCAGGATGGGCAAGATCATCCGCACGAAGCGCGACCGCCGCGAGCTGCAGCGCCGCCTGTTTGTTGCGGCGGTGGCCAGCTTTGTGGCCATCAATGTGTACATCCTGATGCGGCCCACGGCAACAGCAAGCGGCGTGCTGGAACACTTGCCTACCCAAGCGGGGGAGGGCGCGCACCGGTGGGTTCTTCCTGCTTTGCAAGAGGAGCAGGGCTGGAACGGTTTTGCTGTCTGCATCGCAACTGCTTTTCAGCCGCAGAGCAAGTGGGGTTGTTGTTGTTTTGTTTGCAGCAGGTTGGGCAGCTTCCATCGCCATGAACGGCTTTGCCGGCCGCCGCACAGCGCAGCTAGAAAGCAGCAAGCCATCCATGCACACACCCCGCCGCCCGCAGGTACCGGCAAACCGAGCTAGACAGCCTCAATGAATCCGCAGCAGCAGCAGAGGCAGCAGCAGGCGCAGCAGGCGAGGCAGGCGCAGCAGGAAAGGCAGCAGGAGGAGGCGCAGCAGCAGGCACAGCGAGCAAAGCGGGCGCGGCAGCAGGCGCAGCAGCCACACTAGAGGACGAGTGCCATGCGGAGCGCGATGCAGAGTACGGCGGCGAAACGGTGGTCAAGTGGGGCGACAAGAACTTTTTGGACAGTGCAGCAGAGTGCTGTGCCGCCTGCCGCGCGGCAGCGCCCAAGTGCAACGTCTGGGTGTGGTGCGGTAAGTGGAGTGGAGCTCTGTGGGCTGGATTTGGATGCTGGGCTGGGGTTGGTTTCACAGCTGGGTAGAGTTCCATGCTTTCGCCTGCGTGCAAGCTCATAGCTTTTAGACTGATGAGCTGAGTGCAGCACGCACATGTTGCTGTAAAGCTTCTGGCTGATGTGGCTGCTCACCACCCGCCTCAAGCAGTCTCGCCAATGCTTTTTCTGCCTTTGCTTCCTGGCTTGCCCCTGCAGGCCAGTACAGCGGCTGCACTGGCAATCGGGTGCATCGGGAGTGTTGGCTGAAGCATGCAGACAACCTCAACCCAGCGGCACCACAGGGTGGCCGCTCGGCAGGTGAAGCAGGTTGCTGGTGCTGCCTGCGTGCTGTTGCTGGGCCATGCACAAGTTGGATGTAGCAGATGCAGAGCGCGTTGCCTGGCTGCATCAGTGCCTACATCTTGCTGCGCAGCAGGCAGGCTCGCGCTTGCTGCTGCAATTTAACGGCTCTCCGCCTCCCTGCAGGGTCGGGCTGGGTGTCCGGCGCCATTTACACGGCTGCTGAGAAGGATGCAGCGCTGGCAAAGAAGGCGGCAGCAGACAAGGCCGAGCAGGAATATTTGGATGGTCTGCGCCGGAATGAGAGCCTGCCGGTGGGTGCATCAATGCCTTGCTGGCGTCTTGCTTGTCGAGTCCTACTTGCTTGCTGACAATTTCAAGTGTCAATGCGTGCACGGCTTGGCCGCTGCTACGTGCACAATGCTGACATGCTGCCACCCCACCAGCAACCCACCTCAGACGCCGCCCCCGTTCCTGCACACCCCGGCCGCAGCTGGTGTACTTGGACGTCGAAATCAAGCAGCGGAAGGCTGGGCGCATAGAGGTGGTCCTGTTTCCGGACATCTCGCCGCGAGCAGCTGAAAACTTTAGGTGCGGTGCACGTGGCAATGCCTGGGCACCCCATTGATGCTGCTGTATGGTCTCTAGGCTGTCGTCTTGTTGCCAGATGCGGCTCTCTTCCAGCAGCTGTTGGGAAAGCAGCTAGTAATGTCGGGCGGGACCAAACTGGGCCAACAGCAACCCGCTGCAATGCCGCTCCTGTTGTGCCGCAGGCAGCTGTGCACCGGGGAGTCAGGCACGGTGCCCAACGAGCCTGGGCGGGAGGGCGCGGGGCGCAAGCGGCACTTCAAGGTGGGTTTGGGCAGGTGGCGGTCGTTCCCATTGCACAATTACATTCCCCGGAGTTTGCAGCTGGGAAGGCAGGTTGTGCAGGCTAGATGGACCGTGTTGCAACCTTTGTTTTGATTTCACCCTGCACCCTGCAGGGAGCCTACTTCTATCGCATCATTGATCAGTTCATCGACCAGACGGGCGTGGAAACAGAGTCCGTGTTTGGCGGGCAGGTGCGGCTTCAGTCAAGCGATGAATTGAGCGCTTGCAACAGTCTCCAAGTAGCAGTTGTGTGCCTCCATGCAATGCAGTTCAAGGACGACCCCGGCGGCCTGAAGCTGAAGCACACCCGCAAGGGGCTGCTGTCCATGGTGGGTAGCTGAGAGAGTTGTTGGCCGGCAGACCTTGTGAGAGGCGCAGCTGGCTTGCGTGCACGAGGCAACAGCAGCAGAAGCAGAGGCAGCAAAGGCCATGCACGCCCCAGCACTGTGACCTTGGCATCCTATTGGCCCTGCGGCTGCAACCCTGCTTTCCAACTTTTCATGCAGGCCAACATGGGTCCCAACACAAACACCGCCCACTTTTCCATCATGATGAACCCGGCCCCACACCTGGATGGGCACTACACCATTTTTGGTAAGCTCCGCACGTCTGGAGTGGGCATCTGTGCTGTTCGCTGCTGCAGCACGCTTCCCGAGCGGCGCCTTGCAGGCTGAAGCTGCAAGCCATTTGGGCGTGGCCGTCCATTCAACACCAACCCGTCCTGCCAGCATGATGGAGCGAACTAGGTGGCTGCCCTCCGGTGCAGGCCAAGTGGTGTCCGGCTTCGACGTTGTAGATGCCATCAACGCGCTCAGCAAAGGTGGGCACTTTGGAGGGTTAGGATCGCATTGTGCTGCTGCTGCTGCTGGCTGGCTCCCTAACTCGGGGACCTGCAGGCGCTGCTGCATGGCCTGCTCCCAGCCTGCTGCCACCACCCAACCTTGGCCCGCTGCCTCCGCTCAACAGCTGCAACACGGCCTGCCTGCCCGCCCGACCACTGCCGCAGGCAAGCCAGAAAACACGGCCACGGCAGCAGATGGCGCGCAAATTGTGGACAGCGGGCAGCTACGCAAGGGCACGATCGTGCCCGACCTGAACGCGGGCCTCTAACAAAGCTGGGCACTGCCGAAGCCTGACCATTTACTGTGTAACTCGTGATGCATCCCAAGAAACAGTTATAGCGGGAGCTCCCAAGCACAACTAATGAGTGGACAGGATGTCGTGCAGGGCACAAATGCGGAGTGCTCCAGGCCATCAAGCCAAGGATTGGGCCCAGGCTGCCCGCTGCTGGTCCCCCGGCATGCCACTGGCTGTTTAGGAAATGGGCCCTGTCCAGCCCCGCAGCTGCCCCGCCCGAGCACTCGCCATGCGCTTGAGGTTCACACAGCCAGAAATGAGGCTCCATGGCTGCCACTAGCAGAGGGAAGGGTGCATGTGCAGCAGCCCCAGCAGGGCAGGCCGCATTCCATGCCTCCCTTTGCTTAGCTATCTGCCACACTGCGTGCACAGCTGGCATGGGCAAGCGGGGGACAGCTTGCCGTCCAGACGATCCTGAGCGTCCTGCCGAGCAGCCACAGGGTGGGAGGGGCAGATTGTGTGGGTGGTGCAACGGCAGCATGGCATGTAGCGTAGCTGTCGAGGTGGACAGTGGGCTGCAGCTGATGGGCATGCACGGTGCTATATGCATGCGCCGGCGCTGCCGGCAGCGGCGGCCTGCGCAGCGGGCTCGGCGCTACCGACCATGCGCCCGAGTTGGCAAGTACTAGGCTCCCAGGCAGGTCGCTGGAGTTCGACACATCCACTTGACCGGCTGCCTGCCCCTCTTGGGCTCTGTGCCGGCGATGGCGGCGCCCAAAGCCGTGGTGCGTCCCTCAGAGGAGTTCCCCGGTGCATTCCAGTAAGAGACCGGCGCGCCGGACTGATCTAAGCGTGCCGCAGCCCCAGCGCTCCAGGTCGGCCACCGCCGACCGCCTGCCGCCGCTGCCGGCCACTGCTCCGCTGCCTGCAGGCGGTGTTTTCGCACCTAGACGTGGAGTATGTGGTCGAGCCACTGTGTTCTTCTGAAGCAGCCGCACTCGTCTGCGATGCGCTGACCAGTGAGCGGCTTGTGTTGGGATGGACAGCAGGTGCACTTGGCAGCTGGTAGGTGTGCTGACCGGCATGGACCGACGGCCAACTGCATTTGCAGCAAGTCAACTCCCCGTGTTTCTATTATTATTGCAGTCAAAGAGGCCATGCACCAGGGGCAAGACCTGTCCCAGCTGCAGCTGCGGAGCATGCTGGGGCCGCCGCGGTGCGCGCTGGGTAGGCATGAGTGTTGGCTGAAGGGAGCTGCCCGTATGCGGCCGCCTGTGGGGGGTTTAATCAGATGCCTGGTTGTCCCTGGTCCGTGATCGCAATGCAGACAATGTAAGTGTTTCATCCCTGCGCATTTGCAAGCCAGCCGCAGGGTTGGGGCTGGGCAGCGGATGCATCAATTCAAGCGGCCTATCCGTTGCTTACTGTGGTTCCCTACCTGCCCGCTTTGTGCGCAGGCTGGAGCTGCTCGACCCTCAGTATGGCGATGCTGCAGCAAATGCCAGCTTCGAAGACATTGTTGAGCAGCTCAACGACTGCGCCATCGAGGCCGCGGGTGGGTGTTTCAGTCACCTTGCACATAGCATGGCGTTTTGCATGGCAGCTGCTGTACCACTTGCGCTTGTGTTTGCCAGCTGCAAACGAGTGCTGAGCTGACCAGGAACTGCCTCCTGCCCTGCCCTCGGCCCTGATGCAGGGGAGGAGCAGCCGGAGCCGGGCGGGCAGGGCTTGGTGCTGGCTGCCCTGACCTTGGAGCACAATGCAGCTGTGCAGCTGCTGCTAGCTACAGCACCCTCGCTGGCATTAGCAGACGGCGCACTGGACATTGCAGTGCACAGCGCGTTGGAGTATGCAGCTCACAGCCGTTCTGCGCTGGTCGCGCTGCTGCTGGCAGCGCTGCCCGACCCGCGTGCGGCGGTCGAGGCGGTGCCGGTGTACCTAGTTCACGACGCCGCAGGCAGAAACGGCGTTGAGCTGTTGCAGCAGCTGCTGGAGGTTGCGCCCAGAATTGCCACGGCGATTGTCGGTTTCTACACAACCGCAATGTGGGCAGCCGCGTGCGGCTGCTCACAGGCGCTGGCGGTCCTAATTGAGTTCTGTCCAGAAGCTTCCACTGCAGCCAATGAGCATGGACAGCATCCGCTTCATTCAGCGGCACAAATTGGCAGCACCGCATGCCTTAAAATCCTGCTGGCTGCGGCGCCCCAGCTGGCGGCAGCTGTCGACGAGGAGGGCTGGACAGCTGCGCACGTAGCAGCCAAGCACGGCCGGCCGGCTGCCTTGGAATTGCTGCTTCGCCGCGTTCCAGAAACCGTGTCAGCTCTGACCCTGCAGGACGCGAGCTGCATGTTTATCGTTGCCGGCCACGGCCATGTGGCAGTGGTGCAGCTCCTGCTGGCTGCCACGCCCCACACTGCCCAGGTGGCTGACGACCGTGGCTTTCTTCCGGCACACGTCGCGGCGGAGCAAGGGCACAGCGAAGTGCTGAGACTCCTGCTGGATGCCGCCCCGGCCTGCGCCCTGGCACGCAACGAAGGTGGCTGGCTGCCTGCACACATGGCTGCCATGCGCGGCGAGGTGCCCTGCCTCTCTGTGCTGCTGGCCGCTGCGCCTGCGGCGGCCGGCACCCGCTCTTATGACGGCCATCTGCCGATTGACACGGCAATAGAGCTTCTAGCAGATCCAGCTGAGCAGCACGCCACTGTGCGCGCTCTGCTGCCGTACGGCGATGCGCGCGCTGTGCTGCGTGCGCTGAGGAGCGACGGACAGTCGCTGGCGCCCCTTTTTGCCGAATTTGTGCTGGCCCGCCTGCCATTGACCCCCACCATCCGGGGGCTGCTCCCTGCACAGTGCCCTGGCCTGGGCCGGGCGCTGCCGGCGGCGCTGGAGCACTCTATAGAGCAGGCCGCCAGCCTAGTGCGCCACCTGCCGGCAGCTGACAGGCTGCGCCTGCACACAGCGGCCCGGTGCCTTGCCCGCGCCCAGCGGCGCCTGCGCACCCACCTGCCCCAGCCGGTGTTGTGGAAAGTGCTGAGCATGTTTGAGGCCTGAGTGCGTGCAGCGAGTGAATGCCAGGCATGTATCGTGCGAACCCTGCAACTCGTTCTGGCTTGTTTAGGTGCCCTCGCTCATCACGCCCTTGCTCCTGTGCCATGCCTGCAAGCCGGCTCTCAGCGGTGGCTGCCAGCGGCAGTGCCTTCGATTGCCTGCCCTGTGCCTGCCCTATGCATGTGTCGCCCCCTGCCTAATCCAGCCGTGCCTGCTTTAATGCGTGTAACCTGGTAGCATCTCCCAGCTTACCTGTCAGTACGGAGCAGCGCCTCGAGAGCCGGCAAGAAACTGAGGTGCGCCGCCCCCAAGTCCGGCGGCAGGGCGGCATTCAAAGCGCCAGCAGCACCCTCTAATCATCGCACTGCTCTGATTTGCAGCTGCAAGCTCCAGGTGAGCGTTGAATAATGTGTTCCAGCTCAGAACAAGAGATGAGCGAAGAATCAGTGCGCCATGGTAATGCGGGGTGGGGCGTGCGGGGCGCATGGGAGTGTTGGGGAAAAAATGGGCAAGAGAGGGACGTGTGGAGTTTCAGGTAAGGGGTGGGCCAAGCGGAGCATATGGACGCGTTGGAAAATGGTGGGAAGAGCATATGGTTTGGCTGGGATGCAGAAGGGGATGAAAGGCCAGATGGAGGGGGTTCGAAGAAAGCAAGGGGAACACACGGAAGGTTGGCGGCTCAGACCGGTTCGAGCCAGGGAAAACAGTCGGGAGATGGTTGCGTGCACACAAAGAGTTCTGCGCACAGTTGTCGTTCGTTCGTGGATAATAATGAGACAATGAGCGGTGTGCGCCTTAGCAGGGCAGCCAGGTACAGCAGCCTCATGAAAGAAAAATGGTGCCGCTGCGCCAGCTGGTGCGGCGGCAAGTGTCAGTAGCGGCGGGTTGGTCAGGTGGGTGAACGGCTGTTGGTTTGGTACTGGAAAGCCGTTAAACTGCAACAGAAAGGCCATGGTGCTGCCTCATGCGATGCCTGCAAAGCCGCAGAGCTGGGGCCCGCGCTGCGGCAAGGCGGTGGCTGCCTGCCGCACTTTGAACTCAGTGCAGCCGGCGCGCTTTAAAGAGGTGGTGCGGCCGCAGTTGAGTGCGCGTCAGCAGCAGTCGCTGCACTCAGAAGCGCATCAGAAGCGGTGCAGCTGTAGAAGAATGTGGCGGGCGCTTCAAAAGCGGTAGAACCGCCGCGCTCCAAACGGGTGCAGCAAGCGTGGCTGCACTCAGAAGCGCATCAGAAGTGGTACAGCTGCTGCACTTCAGGTTGGCTGCACTCAGAAGCGGTAGAACTCGCTGACGTCGTAGGGCTGCACAATACCATCCAGCGGCGCCTTCTGCCAGATGTTGCAGTAGCTGCGTACAGGAGGGATGGGTAGGAGCCAATGTCACCTTTCAAAGTCAGGCAACGTGGTGAGCTGGCCGCCCAGCGCACACTCCAGGCCGCCCCGTGGCAATGTGCCAGGAGGAGGGCCGTCCAAGCATCGATGCTGCCCCCCTCTGCCCACTGGGCAGTGGAACTGCCGGCATCACAGGCTGTGCACACGGTAGCAGCCCCGGCAGGCACATAAGACCACCTTTCCAGCGGGAAAACTGTACAACAGCAACTGCGCCACACCCTCCCGCCCAGCAGCAGCCTCACAGGTTGTGCACGCGGTAGCAGCCCCGGCTGGCAGTAGCAGCCACCTTTCCCTGCGGGAACCTCCCTGCTTGTTACCACACAACAGCCTCACAGGTTGTGCACGCGGTAGCGGCCCCAGGCGGGGTACCCCACAATCTTGCCGTTGACGCGCCGAGGGGTGCCAAAGCAGGGGTAGCCCACGCGCACTGCAAAACAAAAGGGTGGAGTGCAACTAAGTGCAAGTTGAAGCACCATCAGCAGCATCAGCGTCGAAGCAGGCATAGCCCATGTGCACTGCGTGGCGGGGCAGGATAGGGTGGATGGGCAGCGGCAGCAGCACCAGCAGCACTAGCGACGGCAGCAGCAGCCGCAGTTGCAGCACGCGGCAGCATCAACAGCGCTGCTCACCAGACAGGTACCACGACCGGCCCATGACCAGCTGGGTGCACGCCTTGGAAAACTTGATGAGCGGAGAAGAGTAGAGCCGCACGTCGTCGCCGCAGGCCGCCATCACCCGGTTCTTGGCCTGCACGATTGAGACAGAAGGAAGGCATGGCAATCCATGAACACTTGATCAGAGGAGAGGAGTAGAGGCGCACATCGTCGCCACATGCCGCCATCACCCGGTTCTGGGCCTGTGAGGTTGTAAGATGGTTAGGGGCCCAACCGGTGGCAGGCTGAAACGATGGCAGGGCAGGATGTGCGCGGCCATGGCAAATTGTGCATGGCGACATGCAGAGATGGGCCCTGCCATGCAGTCCGCAAATTGCCAGCCAGCCAGCACCAGGTCTGCAAGCAGCAGCTCGCAATGTATGCATCGAAGCATGTTTTTCACGAAGAGGCAAGCACACCCAACTGGACATTGTCCAACAAACAAAGGCGATACCAACCCCAACTCACAATGTACGCGTCCAGGCACTTTTTGACAAAGTAGATCAGCCGATAGTCGTTCAGTGGCTGCACGCGCGGGGCGCCGTACAGCGCCCGGCAGCCAAGGTCTCCTTTCTGCAAGAAAGGCAGGGGCAGGAGTTGGGTGGGCAGAGTTGGCCAGGTGCTGATTGCTTGGTTGGCAGCTCTTCCATGCAGCAAGGCACAGCACAGCATAGCACAGCACTGCAAAGTGCAGCGCAGCACTGCCGTCTTAGCGAGGTGGTGGGCAGCACGTGCGAGCAGAGGCACCGCTGGGTAAGCGGCGCACCGAACGGCAGCACTGCATACGTGTGTCGCCATGCAAGCGGCTGCTATTGGACAAAGCATGCCCTGGGCAGCGGCGGCGGCGGCTCACCGTGCTGCTGCCGCACACGCTGCACGCGTTGCTTGCCAGGATGTGGTAGCTGTCCACGCTTTGCACCTGCACACAGCCAGTTTGGGGGGTGTTTGTGTTGTGAAGAAAAGGAAGGCAATGGTGCAGCAGCTCAAGTGTCCACGCTTTGCACCTGCGAATGCGGGATAGTGGGACAGTAGGAAAGTGCTAAGTTTATAGCAGCAGCAAGCAACCTTGGTGGCTGTGTGGAGACATGGCCGGGACAGAGCAAGGAGCAGGCACGGCAGTGCTCCCTGCTGGCAGCCCCGTGCTCCCAAGTAGACACAGCGCACGTCCAAGTTGGCAGGCACACACCGAGGGGTCTGTGTAGGATCCGTCTGACGGTGGCGGCGGGGGCCTGCATAAGAAGAGCGTGAGCAATTGCAGGGGAGTGTGAGCAGCAGACTAATTGGGCAGGCACGCATGGCAGCAGCACAGGAGCTGCAGACAGCCGCAATGGAGGGGAGCGGCAGCTCAAGAGCGGGCCTCACGGTGGGGAATGTGGCGGGCTGGGCAGGCAGTGGCAGCTGGGCAAGCAAAGCGGCCGCGGCAACAGGGGAGTAGTGGCGGCGGCAGGACAGATCTCACGGTGGGGAGGGTNGGGGGGCTGNGGGGGAGGCGAAGGCGAGGGAGGCAGCGGTGGCGGCGAGGGTCCAGGCGAAGGCGGGGGTGSSGGGGGGANGCAGCCGGGGAAGCCTGCAGGAGGGCGGCGGGATATGCATCATATATCAATTAGGCAGGCAATGCAGGTGGCGGCGGGGGAGAGCAGCCGGGAAAGCCTGCAGGAGGGCGGCGGAGGGTGCATGAGGAAAATCAGGCCATGCAGGTGTGGCATGCAGCTGTGTGTAATGGATGCAATTGAACTTGAGAAGCACACGTAAGCGTGCAGCAGGCCACACATGGGGGCTACGTGCCTCCCAATCGCTGAGCACCCGTCCCGAACGACTGCTCACCCACCCATGCTGCGGACCCACCCTTGCTGCGTCCTGAAAACTCAACAAAAGCACATTTGCTGCTCACCCGTCTGGTACTGCACGTACTCGTTGGCGAAGTCGTGCGGCGTGAGGTTGACGGGCGGCATCTTGTTGAAAAAGTAGCAGTGGGCTTCGTCGTACTGCAACAGGGTGCATGCAGCCTGCGAATGAGTACTCTGCAGTGCAACAGGCTGCGGCACCAGCTGGCTGCGGCACCAGCTGCAGCGAGCTCACTTTTCAATCAAAACCCAATCAATATGAAACCCTGAACTTACGCCCTTGAAGCCGCGGCGCTCCCAGTAGACACAGTCCCAGGAGCTGCGGCACCAGTTGCAGCACTCCTGGGCTGTGGGGTAGATGGGCATGCCACTCGCGTCCTTCTCCAGCACCCAATTCTGGCTGTTGTCGAAGGACGAGTGATCTGCGGGGGGAAGAACAAACGTGGACGTTCTGTTGGGTTGTCTGCCCAGGGAAAGGAATGCAGGCGTACGAAGTGTTCAAACAATGTGGAGGCAGGCAGGCAGGTGCATGGACGGGGAGGCACGGGGTTGTGAGTGCATGGAAAACGCCGCATGCGCTTGCGTGGACTGGGAGAGCAGCGGCAGGCGCAAGGTGTTGGGAGGTGCGCGACGGCTGCGCTTTGCGGTGCGAAGTGGCAGAGAAACAGACCCTCCTAGCACGCCGAACTTCAAACAGATAGCTAGCAGCACTCTCACCGTATCCCCAGGTATTGTAGCGCATGTCTGTGAAGGAGTGGCACCCACACTCGGGGGCT
>JADXDR010000053.1:735060-794956 GCA_025026875.1 Chlorella ohadii | reverse complement strand
GGAGGGGCTGGGAGGGGCAGGAGGCGGCGACGGCGGAGGTGGCGGGCTGGGAGGCGGCGACGGCCTGCAGAACAGTCACGGGGCGGGAACCAGGGCGAGCGCGCCGTAGGCAGGATGGGCACAGCGGGATGCAGCTGCACCCCACGTGCACAGCCGGCACTGCTGTGTCCCGCCATCCACTGTCGTGCTGTGCATGCTGTTCACAAACACAGCAAGCTGATCTGCGGCACCCCAGCCAGCCCTGCAAAGCCACCCCAGGCATCTTACGGTTCAGGAGGGTAGGGCGGGCTTGGCGGCTTGCTGCCGCTGCAACCAAAGCAGCGCCCCAGCAGCAGGCTGCGGCCCGTACGCCGGACAACCTCGTCCAGTCCAGTGCCACGCACAGGGCCAACAATTTCCGGGCGGTCGGCGGCCGGGTCAGCGGCCGTCTGCAAGCGGCGCAAAAGAGCGGTGGGGAGCAAGGGCGAGCCGATAGCGGCATCCGTGTCGTGCGGCTCCGCAAGCGCTGACCAGTCGTGCTGCTGCAGGCCTGCAAGAGCGGCGGTGGGCGGGAGGGGGACGTGAGACCGATGGGCTGGGGACGCGCCTCTCGCCCCGTCCGCCGCCCCCTCACGCTCCGCAAGCGATGCTGCGTGCCAGGATGCGAACGGGAGCGCTGCTCATGGCCCCCACCTGCGGCAGCGGTGAGGCACAGCGCCAGCGCGAGCAGCGCAGGCGCCCGCATGGCTGGTAAGCGATGCAGCGTGTCGATTCTTGTCGTTTGCAGCGCGCGGGGGGTGCCGCGGCACCATGAGACATGTGCCTCTCCATGCGGCCGCACTTTCTCGACGTGCCGTCTCGCTGCTCTTCCCCTGCATCACCCCTGCACACAGGCCGCTGGGCCCTTGCATATCGCTTCGACATCCACCCGCAAGTACTCTGAGCATGATTGGCCCTCTATACACCCGCCCTGGGGGCGGTGCACCCCCGCGCCGGCCAAGGCAGTGAGCGGCAGGCATCTCGTGATTGTGGCTCCTGACGGAGAATCATTGCCGTGGCACTCAACACCAACATGCCGACTGCTTGCCCAGCTGTGACGGCATATGCCACAGTCACCCACAAGATTGGGAGCCCCTTAGGCAAAGAGCATGGCTTGTTAAGGGGCTGTCGGTCGCATGTGCTCGCTGTGGCGGCGCCGCCAGCGGGGCAGCGGAGCGCCTTTGCATTCCAATCAGCCCTCCCCTGGGCTCCAACCACGCAATCATCTTCTTCTGGCCGCAGTTTGCCCGCTGGACGCATCTCTCAAAGCTGGCGGGCGCCCCACTTCCGCACCGGCCACCGCCACGCCCGGCCACCTTGCTTGACCGCGCCACTGCCTTCGGCACACCGCCATGGGCGCCCCACAGCCGCTGCCGCCGGCCAACGCTGCCTGCCTCGAGTCTCCAGGCGCCCACACGCCCCGCAAGCAGCTTGGGGCCGCTCTCACCGCGCCCAGTGAGCCTCCTCGCTCGCCCTCGTCCTGCCTGTCCTCGCTTCCGCCCTGCCTGACCAGCTGCCGCCGCCGCCGCCTGCCACCCGCCTGCCAACCGACCTCGCTGCCCCNGACCTCGCCGCAGGCCCCNGACACCGCCGTCAAGCGCCTGATCGGTACGCTGGATACACTACAGCAGCAGCAGGCGCACGCAGAGGCGCGGCGGCATGCGGCGGAGCAGGCGACGGCGNGGGCCGCCGCCGAAGCGGCGCRGCTCAAGGCGCAGCTGCATGTGGCGCTGGCGCGAGCGGCAGAGCTAGATGACAGCGAGCAAGCTGTGCAGGCCGCGCTGGATGCGCGCTTGCAGCAGCAGGCGGCGGCGGCGGAGCAGCTCAGGTGCCTGGGTGGTGGGCTCTCCGCCGCTGGGAATGGCGCATGCCGGATGGCGGGCTTGTGGCATGCTCTGTGGCCCGGCGTTGCTGGCTTGCTTGGGGTCTTGAATCTGCGGTGGCGCATGCTGTCTTCTGACGGCTCTGCTGGGAGGCACCCTCAACATGTGCTGCCTCCCGCTGCCCCAGGCTGGCCAAGCGGCGGCTGAGCGGGCTGCGGGCGGAGAGCAGCGGTGCGGCGGAGGAGCTGCGGCAGAAGCAGGAGCTTGCTGCTGAGCTGCAGGCCAAGCTGCGGGCGGCAGGTGGGTGCTGGTGTGGTTCATGCGCCAGTGCTGGGCAGGACTGCAGCCGTCACGCCGTCAACTGCAAGCCAAGTGATTTCCAGCGGATGTGCACCTTTGTTTGTGCATGCATTTGCGCTGACCCATCTGTCGTTGCTTTCCACCTGCTTTGTGTGTTGCTGCTGCTGCGCGATACCCAAACTCTGTTTCCTTGCCGCCGCAGGGGTGGATGAAGCAACATTGGTGCAGCTGTGCTCGGATGCTGCCCACTCCTGCGTGGCTGCGGCATCTGCAGGCGGGCAGGCGGCAGCGGCAGACCAACAGCAGCAGCCAGACGGTGCGTGGTGATTGTACCGCTCTCTCCGCATGATGCACGGTTGTCGTTGCACAGCTGCTGCGCTGGCACGTTGCTGCACTGACCAGTGCACCCGCTTGCTGCTTTGAGGCGAGCCCCTTCGTTCAGCCCCGCTGCTCGTTTGGGCTGCTGCTTAACCCAACTCCAACCGTCCTGTGCTGCGCTGCCTGTTGGTGCAGGCCGGCGGCGAGCCACTTGGCTGGGAGGCGGCGGCGGCGGCTTGGGCCTGCTTGGCAGCTTCAGGCGGCGCGGCACCGCAAGCTAGGTGGTGGCTGCAGTGAGCTGCTGAATACGTGTACCGAATCAAATACCAACGTATGCTGCTGACCTGACCTGTGCCACTGGCCATCCGCACTGTTGTACATACATACATGTTATCTCCGACTGTTTTTGCGCGATACACATGCAACAAACTCGAACTGCCACTGCTCCCTTCACTGCTGTTGCCACCATTGAGTTGTCCAAGTGCTTTTCACTGCTTACCCTGCCCTCCCTACTGACTCATCTATTGAGATGGCCGTTCACTGTTGGCCGACTGTATCCTGTAACTCCTTCATGTTTCCATCGATTGTTTGGCTCGAGGTTCAACTTGACGGGCCAAGTGGCATTGCCGGGCCTGCTCTTGATGCGGCCGCCGCTCGCGCGCCGGGGGCGCTCTGCCGAGGAAGATGCCGTGGGTGCTTCTGCTGTTTAACCGCCGCCGTCTCTTAATCGACGTGGCCGATCTGGCGTGCTTGCGTCATGCTGGTGCGGGCGGGCTTGCGAGCGGGGGCTGCCCCCCTCCCGCCGGGCCACGGCTTTCAGCAGGGCGCCCCCCTTGCCGCCACCACCGCTGCAACTACCGCCACAGATGTGCCGATCAGCGGGGTCTTGAGGGCGCGGCGCGGTGAGGAAAAGCGGCGGGCGGCGCCGGCGGCSCCTGCCGCTGCCCCGCCCGTTCTGGATATCTTTGGCGGCGGCATGTGGTGGTTCTGGAAGGTGGGGGCGGTGCACTACCTGCAGCAGCACTACGACCTGAGCGGGGTGCAGCTGCACGGCTCGAGTTCTGGCGCCATCGTGGCGGTGCTGGCAGCCTGCGGCGTGGACCTGCGGCGGGCAGCGCAGCACACAGCGCAGGTGCTGGAGGAGCACAGAGTGCGCGACAGGTGAGGGCAGTAGCCCACATGCCCTGGGGCGCATTCACTGTATCTCAAGCATGCGGCGCTGAGCTGTACTGTGCTGTGCTGCACTGGCAACAGCAGGTGGCAGCATTGTATGCCGGCCAGCCGCCGCCGGCAGTTTGTGTTGCCAAGCCATGCGTCGGCTGTGCATGCGTTGCAGGATGCTGGGAGTGCTGGGCCAGTGGGGCGGCATCGCGCGGCGCTGCCTGCAGGACCTGCTGCCTGAGGACGCCCACCAGCGGTGAGGGGCTGCATCAATCCTACAGCTAACCAACAGTGGGTCGGCGGTGTTGTAAGCATTGACCTGGCGTGCCAGGGGCTGTTTGGGCCCTTCAAGCGTAAGAAAGCGCTGGTTCACCGGTGCGTTTGTTTGCAATGCCAGAGCGCTGCAACGCACTGGCTGCCTTCTGGCACACACACTGGTGTCGCAGGTGCACCGGGCGGGTGCGGCTGAGGGTCACCGCCTGGCCGTCCTTTCGTCCAGTCATCATCCAGCGCTTCCACTCCAAGCAGGTGTGACCTTGCCGCAATGCACCGACCTGTCTGCGCTGCACATTTTGTGAGGTTGTTGTCCTCTTGTAGTCCTCGTGTTGTCCTCTTGCCTTTGCTCTGGTCATTACATTCTGGTCTGCTCACGACGCCCGGTTCCAAGCCCAACAGGATGTGATTGACGCTTGCCTGGCGTCGGGCCACCTGCCCTTCCTGCTGGATGGACGCCTGGCCGCAACTGTGCGGGGTGCGTAATTCTGTCTTTATCATGCATTACAAGTCTAGGGTACCTGCGCATGCATGCCGGGGCAGGTTGGGCGGCGTCTGCCAGGCTCTATGGTTGCATGGCAGCTTTGTGCGGTTGGGTGCCCGATTTACTTGACGCGAGCTTGCAGTTCCATTAACCCCTGCACTACTGACCATCATCCAGCCCAGCCCCACCCGCCAATCATGCTGCAGGCATGCGTGCAGTGGACGGCGCATTCTGCCGCTGGGCTGCCATGGCGCGCCAGCAGCCCGGCGCCCTGCTGACTGCGCTGCTGCGCCCCGTCGGCGCTGCTGTCACCAGTGCCGGTGCGGCGCCGGGTGCACAGGGGCTGCCGACACATTTGGCCGGCAGCGGCGGAGCATCGCATGGCGTCTCCTCTGACCAGCCTGGCGCTGGTGTTGAGGGCATTGTATTCCCCCCACTACAGCGAGGCCGCTTTGTCCTGGACTACATCAATGATGAGCAGCTGGCGCCGCTTCGCATGCGCTTTGCAGCGGTGCGGCTGCGCCCGGCGGAAGGCCTGCAGGAGCTGGTGCGCTGCGGGGCGGCCTATGCTGAGCGGCTGCATGCGCACGGCGTGTGGGCCGCTTGGCTGCGGGGCGGCGGAGACAGTGGTGCTCGACAGCCAGCGGCGGCTTGAGATGCGGACATTATATACTGCTGCAACATTTTGTACAAAACTGCCACACCCTTTTGGGACTGTTGCTTCTGCGCTTCCCCACGACCGACTTATCTTTTGAGCAATTCCATTTTGAACTGTATTCGCACCCTCCTGCATTTTGTTTCTGAGTTGTAAATAGCGCCTCCTTTTGATATTGCTTCCCTGCCCCGTGATGCTGCATGCATGCCCCAACACCCCTGNCCACCGTCTCTTTTTGTTTCACAGAACATGCGCACAATATTTGATTTCAGCACTGCCTGACTCGCATTGACCCACTCGACTGCATATACTGCGTGCCTCCAGCCCATTCCGGCCTGGTTGCACGGCAAAGGCTCAGCTAGAATGATCTGTACCACATGGAGAGATGCAAATCCATTTCAGGGTGGCTGGAGAGGAGCGTCAGGGAGGCAGGTACGCAGCCGCTTTGTGCTGCCCTGCGTGCCGGCGGCGGCGGCGAGCTGGCGTGGCGCAGCGCGGGCGCAGCCCTCACAGGCCCTGCTGGCGCTCTACCAAAGCTGACGGTGCGATCCGATCCTCCTCCCAGGCGCAGCTCAGCGCACCCAGAGAGCCCCAGCATGGCAGCAGCCCGTCTCGCCTTATTTGAGTCGTTGCCCGACCCGCTGCTGGGCAAGATCTTCACAGCCGCCGGGCGAGAGGCCGGGGTGAGCGCTGGAATGCGGGTTGGGTCCGCCGCCGCTGCTGCCGCCACTTCTTGCCACTCTGCACTCACCGCCGCACTGCCGCTCCTTCCCCTGTGCAGCCTGTCCTTACGCTGGTCAGCCACCGCTGGCACCGTGTATTTTACTCGGAGCCAGCCCTGTGGTGGTCCCTGGAGCTGACTGCCGAGTCGCTCGACAAGGCAGATGCTGACAGCCAGGCAGAGGAGTGGTTTGCCGCCAAGGCCAGCCTGCTGCGCCGCGTCGGCAATTTTGCGCAGCGCTTGTGCTACAGCCAGATGTTTGAGGATGACAGCTATCCAGGTGCCGATGACGGCATTTCGATTGATGCGGAGCAGGTGGCAGCAGACTGGGGCGCCGAGTGGCAGCTGGGCAGCAGCGTGCTGGCGCACCTCAGCCCCGCCACCCTGCAGTCGCTGCGCCTGGAGTGGGCCCCAGCGGACGCAGCTACGGCGGCAGCGTTGCAGCGCTGGAGCGGCTTGACGCAGCTGCAGATCAGATGCCGCGGCAACCTACCCAGCAGCTTGCCGGTGGCCCTGCCTAGCCTGCCCCAGCTGCTGTCTCTGGAGCTGGGCGCCAGTGCATTGCCGCTTGGGCTGCCCACAGTGCTGCAGCACCTGACGCAGCTTACGCAGCTCGCCTGCGCTGCAGCAACTCAGCCGCTTCCAGGGCTGAGCGCTGTGTTCCCGCTCACCCGGCTGCGGAAGCTTGGCTGGCGAGATTGGAGAGTTGACACGCTGCAAGTGGACTTGCAGCAGCTGCTGGCGCGGCTGCCGCAACTGGAGAGCTGGGATGTCCACAGCTGCCGGATGGAGCGCGGTGAACTTGAGGTGCCATGCAGGTGTGCAGGGTGCAAGGTTAGCACACCCGTATGGCTGGAGGTAAACATGTGCGGTTGTGCATTTGCAGTGCACGCCATGCTGAATGTTCCAATGCAGGGTTGGGCTGCTGACACGCTGTACAGCACACAGCCAAAAAAACGTAACATGTCCTTGCCATGTGCCTTTAGTGAGTGCCTTGAGCTGCCTCGCCGGTGTGAGCCTGGTGAGCGGGCTGTGACTGCCCCTCCCACATCCTGGCAGGTCGGCGGCGCTGGACTGGAGACCTGCACCGTCCAGGGCTGCAGCCGGGCGGATGGCACGGTGCAGCAGCTAACCTTGGTCAGCATCAAGAACGCGCCCAGCCTGCAGCAGCTGGTGGCAGCAACACTGCCGGCTGGCACGCAGCCCAGCCAGCTGCGCAGCCTGTCCATCTCAAGCAGCTGCATGGCATTGCCCGCGGTGTCCAGCTGCCCCTTCCTGGGGCACCTCACCCGCCTGTCGCTATGCCTCTGCTCTTTCGCATATGCGGGGGCCCTGGTTGGGCTGGAGCCGCTGCTGCGGCAGGCGCCCCGGCTGCACAGCCTGGCGGTAGTGGGCTGCTCAAGCGAGGCCACGGTGCCGCCTGCACTCGTTCACCTCACCGGCCTGCGGCGGCTGAGCCTGAGGGACTCCCTCCGAGAGCTTCCACCTGGCTGCTACCTGTCAGGTGAGCTGACCCGGTCACCAAAGTGCGGCGGTTGTGGTGCTGGGCCACGCTCTGCATGGCAGGCAGCAGCGCTACGTGATCTTCACTGGATTGCGGCATTGCAGTGACGAATTCTGCCCGCTTGCAGAATACCCGGCATCTGTCTTGGCGAGACACACACCATTTTCCATCCACCAACCCACCCTTGGTATACAGGCCTTGAATCGCTGGACCTGGGCGGCAACTATTTTGACAGGCTGCCGCCGGCGCTAGCCGCCGCCACCGGCCTGACTGAGCTGTCCCTGACGTACAACGATCGCCTGGTCCTGAGCACTGCTGACGTGGACGGCGTCCTGTGCCGCTTGCCGCACCTGCGCCAGCTGCACCTGGATACGTCCAGCGCGCCGCCYCACGTGCTGTCCCGGCTGTTTGAATGCGCACCGCAGCTGCAGATTTCTGACACTCGGTTGAGCCTGCCATGGGAGCGGCAGGAGTAAGCTGCCGCCACTTCTGATTGTTCTGTGACACTATTTGCTTGTAGTTGCGTGCGCAGATGAACCGGTGCACCAAAGGGGGCATTTGTAAGCAGCTGCGATCGTTCGCGGGTGGCGACATTTTGCCTCGCCTGCAAGCCGCTGCTTCGAGCGATGTAGGTTGGCCGCTGAGCTGGGCACGGCATGTTGCAAGGCCTGTGACGGCGAGTTGGGTGGCGTCTGAATGCATACTTACAACTGGTCAGCGCAAGGTGTTCAGTTCTGCTCGAGCTCAGACATTGAGAATCAAGGAAACTGTGACGCAAAACCAACGAATCAACGCGGCAGCAAGACACGTGCTGGCACACGCTACAATGTACCAAAGTAGAACATATAGTGGGAGCACATGAATGAAATTCTGAACAACAAACCTCGCAACAAAATGGGCAGCCTCAGCTGCTGCGCACATTGGCCTCTGCCCGCTCAGCTGCCGCCTCAACTGAGCTGGCCAGATCGGCGTCGTTGGTGGCCGCCGCCGCACCCACGCCGCTGCTCCCTGCCTCCTGCTCCTGATGCTCCTGCTCCTGCTGCTGCGCTGCCACCGCAGCCTCCGCCTCCGCTGCCGCCGCCGGCGCCGCCGGCGCCGCCGCTGCCGCAGCCTGGCCAGCCCGCGCCAGGCGCAGCGCCAGCGCAAGGGCGCCGCTCACCACTGCAGCGCCTGCCAGCAGCTTCAGTGCATCTGGGAGGTGCGACAGCCCATCATAAGTGGCCTTCACAGCCGCGGCTGCCACGCCCAACTTGGCGGTCAGCACAACTGAGTCCAGGTTGGCGGCAGCAGACACCGCCTTCTCCATCTCCATCAGACCGCCCTGCAACAGAGGGGCGTGTTTGAGGGGCATGTTTTGCTGCTGCATTCGCGTGGAAACGCAGTGCGCAGTGTGGGAGACACAGCCTTCTCCATCCCCATCAGCCCGCCCTGCAAGGTTGGGGGCGAAGACAGACGCGACTGTGGTTCATTGCTACTGGCAGCAACGCTGTGCACCATGACGAGCGCCCATGCCGTGCTGCCGTTGCAACCGCACAGCAGGGAGCATCTGCGCAACAAGCATGCTGCTGCTGCAAGCCCGCACACGACCAACAAGCTGAGGAAGAAGATCCTTCCACCCCAGCTCCAACGGCCCACCTGCGCAAGGTCCTGCATGGCGGTAGCCGCCGCCTCCACCTCTCCTCCCACCGCACTTGCCACCGCCTTGCTGGCTGTCTCTGCCGACTGCCCCACAACCGTCGGCGCCTCCGCCAGCAGCCGACTGGCCTGCACTGCGCTCTCCGCCGACCGCCCCGCAACAGTGGGTGCTTCAGCAAGCAGCCGGCCTGCCTGCGCCGCAGCGTCTGCCACAGGGGCTGCCGCTCCGGGCAGCCGGCTTGCGACTGCTTCCACTGCTGAGCTGGCGGCTGGAAGGGCAGCTGCGCCAGCACTGGCCACTGCTTCTGCTGCGGGCGCTGCTGCAGGAGCGGCAGCTGGCAGCTGCGACACAACCGCCGGCGCGGCGGCCGTCACAGCGGGCGCGGCAGCAGCGGTGATGGCAGGAGCTGCTGCCGGCAGTTGCGAGACCACGGCCGGGGCCGCAGCAGTGACAGCCGGGGCCGCAGCAGTGACAGCCGGCGCTGCGGCGGTGACTGCTGGGGCCGCGGCAGGCAGCTGGGACACCAGCGCAGGGGCCGCAGCGGTCACTGCCGGTGCAGCCGCCGAAACCACGGGCGCAGCGGCGGGCAGCTGCGTCACTGCCACCTCTGCCGCCGCTGCCACGGGGAGTGCTGCAATGGCGGCATCTGCCACTGCTGGCACAGCTGGCAGCTGAGTGGTGGCCGCCAGCTCGCCCACGGCTGCCGCTGGCATTGCAGCCGCTGCCACCGTTTCCGCCGCCGCCTGCAACCCAGGCGCAGCGGCGGGCAGGCTGCTGATGGCGGCATCTGCCACGGTGGCAGCGGGCAGAGCGGCTGCCGCTACGCTGGCGGCGGCGTCCGCTGCGCCTGCTGCCGAGGCACCCGCTGCCAGGATATCGGCTGCAGAGGTGGCGCCGGTTGCTGCTGCTGTGGCTGTTGCAGCTGCGAGGTCGCCGGCGACTTCGGACGAGGCGGCCACGACGCCGCCCACGCCCGCCAGACCAGCAATGGCCGCTGCAAATCAGGACGGGAGGTCAAAGTGTGATCCAACTGAAGCACACATAAGTGCCAGGAGACGACGTGCATGCAGCAGTGAAAGTTCAGCAGCAAGGCAGCGGCGGCCCTCGCCTGCGCCGTCCTTCAGCTCGCCGCCGCCCTTGGCGCCGCCGGCGGACTTGCCCTTGGCGCCCTTGCTGACCGCCTGCTTGCTGTTCCTGGTGGGCTTGGCCGGCTGCTTGGCGGGCGCCTTGGCGGGCGCCTTGCCGCGAGAAGCTCGCGCCTGCACCAGCGGGGCCGAGCGGCCAGCGGGCCGCGCTTGCAGCTGGTTGGACGGCATGGGTGTGCGGTGGCGATAGAAGGGGCCGAGGACTGCGCCAGTGAACCCTCGCACCAAGGATGTGGCGCCCCCGCCTGTCCGCTGCCGCCCGCTCAGCGGCGCAGCGCAACGGCTCTGCGAAGTACAGTGGGATGAGCATTGCTGCTTCCTCTGCCGCAGTAACTTCACTCTGAATAGACATGGCCTGATACACTGGGTGTTCCAGCAGCTGCCACCAGCTGTTTAGTGCCTCACGGACCGACGTTGAGCCATGTTGACGTGCAGGTGAGCCGAAGCATTGAGCTCGATCCATTTTCCTAACTCATGCACTACTCGCAGTCCTGTCATATGCGTACGACTGTCCAGGGGCGCTAGCAAAGGGACAGGGAGCTTGTGCTCTGCCAGGGCGTAATCGCTGCGGCGGCAGCGTGGGCGGCAGGGTGGGCGGTGGGCTGGCAAGCACAGACGGTCCTTCACACGCTTTCAATTTGCCGCCGACATGGTCTCCGACACCAAAGGGAACAGCAGGGCGGTCCCGGTGCTCTGCCGAGGTGAGCGTTGAAACGGGTTGTGCCAAGCGCTGCGGAGGGCGGGCGCCATTTGCAGCGATGTGCATTGCAAGACGGCACAAGCGCCGTCAGCCGGTAACGAGGGACGCCGACGCCTCTCCCCCCGCGCCGTCGGCCGCCGCCGACGCCGCAACGGCCATTGCTGCCGACAACCCTGCCGTTTCTGCCCTCCTCTGCCCCCACTGCAGTGCTGGACCATGAACAGTACGCAGCGCTACGGCAGGAGCTGGCGGAGCTGAAGGCGGAGGCGGCCGATGCGCGCAGCGGCTCACGTGCAGGGCAGCGGGCGCAGGTGAGCCTGGGTGCGACGGCTTTGCAACCTCCAACTGGGTGATGGCTTCAAACTGTCTCCCTGCCTTCCATGGCGCGATCCCTCTTCCGTTCGTGTCCTTCCCTTCTACTTGCAGCTCGAGTCTTCCCTAGTGCGTGCTGCCCGGGAGGAGGCCGCCGCACAAGAGGCAGAGCTGCGGCGGGAGCTGGAGGCGGCACAGGCGGCCGCCAGGGAGCAGCTGGAAAGAGCGGCGCGGGCGCGACGGGCGAACGACAGGTGTGCTGCAGCCAGCTGTGCCGCAGGCTTTTGCAGCGGCGGCCTGTGCAGCTGCTGTGCATCAGGCGGCTGGTCGGGCAGTAGTTGGGAAGCCTGTTGAGGTGAGTACCGCTGGACGGTACGAGAGGTGCCAGCACAACGCTTGCTGACGACGAGAACATCTGGCATGCGGTTCCCTGCTGCCTCAGGGAGAAGCGGGCGCTACAGGGCCGGGCTGATGACTTGGCGGCACAGCTGGAGGCGGCGCACCAGCGGCACTCCGCCGAGCTGCAGGCCAGTGCATGTGCATGGCCTGGTGCTGGGTGGATGGGTTGCTGCATTGCATTGCATAGTGAGATGCACAACTGTGGGGGCTTGTGTTGTGTTGCATGCACATTGCTTTCTGATATGATGCACCTCACCAACCTGCGTGACCCAACAATCACATCAGAATGACCCTGCCTGCTTGCCTTGCAGGCGGTGCGCCAGCAGGAGGAGGAGCGGGGGCGGGCGGCGGCCGCGGAGCTGGAACGCCAGCAGGCAATGCTGGTGAGTGAATGTGGCATGCGGTACGGTCGTTTAGGGAAACTACGCGGCATGGCAGCAGGCGCTGGTGGTGATGCAGCGGGCATGCTTGATCGCACGCTCATCTGGCCAAAAGAAGAGCCATGGCAGCGGGGATTGGTGGCTGTGTTCGACCCCCACATCTGGTCACCCAACACCTGGTTCGGGTACTGAGGATATATACCCTGCGTTCTCCAAAACTCCCGCAGGACCGCGAGCTGGCCCGCCTGGCAGCCGAGGCCGAGGAGCAAGGGGCGGCACTGGAGCAGCACTACTCCTCAGCAGTGGCAGTGCAAACGGCCCGCATGAGCGCTCAGCACCAGGAGCTGGCTGCTGCGCATGCTGCGCTGCAGCGCCGCTGCGCCCAGCTGGAGAGGGAAGCGCAGCAGGCGGGCGCTGCGCTGCGCGATGCGCAGCAGGCAGCTGCCACAGCACAGCAGGCACAGCGCGAGGCAGCGGCGGCAGTGCGGGAGCAGGCGGGGGAGCTGGGGGCTACTCTGGCTGCGGCCGAGCGCCGAGCAGCGGATGCGGAGCAGCGACTGGCAGCGGCAGATGCTGCGGCAGCCGAGGCGGCAGCTGCTGCTCGCCATCGCCGGGCAGCAGAGCTGGAAGAGCTGCAGCAGCGGTTCATGGGGCTGCTGCAAACCAAGGATGCCACCATTGCGGCGCTGCGGGGGCAGCTGGACGAGCTGTCTGCTTCGCTGGCGGATGTAGCCGCGTGAACGGACGAGCTGCAGTTCACGCACATTTACTGCTGTATGCCTGTTTTGCCAGTACCCATTCAAATCTAATCTGCTGATATGTTATATGGTATATGTGCTTCTGGTCTGCGACAGAACATGTAAAATTTACCATGTCAAATAAACATGGGAGAATTGCTTCATAACTACCACCACAGCCTTCTCGTCATCTCAGCCAGCCTTAAGTTGCCTGCCATGCGCCTGCTGGTGCTCCGGGCGATGCCACAGCAGCTGCCGCCACTGGCTCGGGAGAGGCCGCTCGGGAGGCGGCTGCCGCCAGCTCAGCGTGCAGCGCCTCTACCAGCTGCCCCAGTGCCCGCTCTTCCTGCATTGGGGGTGGGATCATTGGCGGAGGCGGTTTGGGACATTGTTGAAGCTTGGTGGCTGGGCACGACCCACTTAGTGCAGCTCTGCCTGCAATGCAAGCAGGCACCGACACTTCCTGTGGTGCAAATCGGCGTCCATGTCCTGCCATGCATGGCATGTGCCGCGCATGTGCCTGCTTACCTCAGCGGCGTCTTCTGCCAGCATTGCGCTCAGGTCCCCCACGCCGCCGCCGCCGACCGCTGCGATACCGCCGCTGCCCATGCTGCCGCCCAGCGCAGCCCAGCGCAGCACACGCTGAGTGACGTGCCTGTCCAGCAGGGCAGGGTCCAGCAGAGCCACCTGAGGCGCCAGGCGCCCGGTCAGCGAGCGCACAGCCTGCAGCAAAGGGGCGGGCAGGAGGGAGCGAGGCGCACTGCGTCAACGTTCGGGGGCTTGCGAGCAGTTTTCATAGCGACAGAATGCAGCGCCGCGACACGCTTACGAAGCACTGCGGCAAGCAGGTAATGTTCACCACCTGCGCATAGTGCGCCGCCAGCGCCTCGTTGGCGGCATCAAACAGCAGCTTGTTCCAGATGTGCTGCGGGTCGCCGCAGGCGGGGCGCCGCCGCTCGATGGCCAGGTAGCCGTCCAGCTCTGCATGGAGCAGATTCGAAATCAACTTGGTTCGAGCTGATTGAACAACAAGAGCTGATTGAACAACAATCGTAAAGGGACCCTCTCAAGGGCCTTCCAATCCAGCGAGCTTAGGCGGGCACTCAAACCTACCCCTTCCAACTTCCCCACCCCTGCCAGCCCTCCCCAGCTCCCCGCTCACCCAACGGGTAGGGTGCTGCACCGGCGGCAAATGCCTCTGCACGCTCCCGCCCGAAGTACTCCAGCACCTCCTGCAGGTAGGCTCGGTTGTGCTCCTCTGCGAGGAAAGGAAAAGAAAACAGGGAGTGTGCCAGCTGCTGCTGCAGGCCGGCTGCAGAGCGTGCACAGCTGGAGAGCGTGCACAGCAGGAGAAGTGGGCGAAATTGCAGCAATCAATCGATTCATATGAGCCCCTCTGCCCACCTGTCTGAACCACGGTGTCGTCGTCCACTCGTGCTGAGCCAGGGCATGAGCCGTAGTCTTCCCCTGGAGAGGCCACAACAGGCGTGCCTGGCGGGCTCCCCACCGCAGCAGCTGGCGGCGCCCCAGCGGCAGCCCCAGGCCCAGTTGCTGCTGCCAGTGCAGCCTCTTCTGCTGCCGCCACACTGGCTGATTCAATCCCAAACTGCACGAGCGAGTAGGGGCTGCCTGCCTGGCCACCGTGGCTGCCGCTGCTCTTGCCACTGCTGCTGCTGCCGGCAGGGGAGTACACAATAACAGTGTCCTCCTGCTCCAGTTCTTGTGGCATAGCAAGCGCATCTGCTACAGCTGCAGCAGCAGCTTGCTGAGCCTGCTGTGCTGTGCGGGCTGCTGCTGCAGCAGAGCCGGGGGATGTGGGGCGGCTGGTCACCCCTCCATCGCCCGAGGCCCGGGGGCTGCCGCCCCGAGAGGCTGGCGACAGGGGGCGGCTGTAGGTGGCACCAGGCACGGGCAGCTGCAGGGCAGGAGATCCTGCAGAGGATGGAGGGCTGCCAGGGTGGCTGCCTGGGTAGCGGTCGTCCAGCGCAGCATGGTGAGGGCTACGCGGCCGCTGCTGCGAGCCAGCGCTGCCAGGAGGGCTGCCCCCGCCCGCCTGCCACATCGCCGGCGGCAGCAGATGCGGGCTGGAGGGCCGGCTGCCGTCCTCTGCCGCCGCTGCTGCTGGCGGCATAGGCTCCGCTGCTCCTGCCCCCATGCTAGCGGCAGTGGTGGCAGCCGCCGCCAGTGGAGCAGGGCTTCTGCTGGCACCCAGGTCTCCATAGCTAATCTCGGCATCCTCAAAATCAGAGTCAAAGTCAGAGGAGTACGCCTGCGAGGATGGAGCGCTGCTGCGCTGCGGGCCAGCTGGGACGGCAGCAACAGCCGATGCGCCAGCGCCAGCTGCCAGGGGGCTCGCCTCAGCTGGGCAGGCCGGCGGGGCAGCATTGCCAGCCGGGTCCAGTGCATCGCTGCGGGGGCTGACTGAGCTGCAGGGGCTGTCGCACCGCCTCTCATCTACCGTCCCTGCTGCTGCTGCTGCCACGTGCTCTGCGCCCGCTGTTGGCAGCATAACTGTCGCATCCACCACGCCCACTGCCTGCAGCTGGCTGAAGGACAGCGCTGCCGGCAGCTCGCTGCCTGCGGCGCTGGAGCCGTCCCAGCTGCTGCTGCCCAGTGACCGGTCGTCTGCTGCCGCCTGTGGCTCTTCAGGCTGTGCCGCCAAGGCCACTGGCGCCGCCACAGCTGCCCAACCAGTTGCGGCAGCAGCATCTGGGATGCGGCTGGGTGGACAGCTGCTGCCATCCAGCTGGGAGGAGCTGCTGGGCGGTTCTGGCGCGCCTGGGCGCCGCATGCTGGTGACTGCAGACACACTCCTGCTGGCAACTGACGCCCTGCTTGGCGCAGCTGCAGCCGCAGCATCTGGCGATGCAGCAGCGGCGGCTGCAGCAATGGCAGCCGCGGAGGGCGACAGCCTTTCAGCGTTGGCTGCTGTGCCGGTGGGTACTGTCGGAGGGGCCATGTCGGCAGCAGGGGACGCCAGGCTGGACAGTGTTTCCTGTTGGGCGGAGGCCTGATTGGGATCCTCTGAGTAGCCAGCGCTGCTGCCAGCTGGCACTGACTCGGGTGCCGCCACCTCAGCCGCCGAGCGCTGCAGCCACTGCTGCACATACAGCTGCTTGCTGCCGCCCTGCTGCTGCTCCAGCGGCACGCTGTCGGCGGCAGGTGCCGACTGCTGGCGCTGGGTGGCCTGCTGGTGCACGGGCGGCTGCAGCACGGCAGCCGGCATGCCTGCTGGTTGGCCCAGGTCTGGGCTGGTGGCAGGGAGCTCTGCACCGCCTGGGCCAAAAGCCCCAATGCTCCACTCTGCTGGCTCGGCGGCCGCCGCCAGGTCCAGCTGCGGTGGCAGCATCAGGCTGCTGGAGCGGCGGTGCCGGGCAGTGGAGGGTGCGCTCTCGCTGGGCTGCAGCTTGAGCGAGGGCTGCTCCTTCAGCGGCAGCAGCTCCTTGGCCAGATCTGGAGGCAGAGCCTCCTCAATCCCTGCCGCTGCTGCCTGCTGCATCAGGGCCATGTGCACCTCGGGGGCAGCTGCCTGCACCTCTGGCTCAACTGGCTCCAAT
The DNA here is from genome assembly GCA_025026875.1 of Chlorella ohadii. Taxonomy (NCBI): domain Eukaryota; kingdom Viridiplantae; phylum Chlorophyta; class Trebouxiophyceae; order Chlorellales; family Chlorellaceae; genus Chlorella; species Chlorella ohadii. The sequence continues at coordinate 778,833 of JADXDR010000053.1, read as the reverse complement.
GCAAGCGGGCTGTGTCCACCCTGCCGCGCCAGCTGGGCGTTGTCTGCAGCAGGGACGGCTCGCTGTTGCAGCTGAGCCGCATGCTGGGGGCCAGCATGCGGCGCTGCACTTGCTGGCGCTGCTGCTGCTGGCACTGCCGCCACCGCTGCTGATGCAGTCGCTGCTACCGCTGTGTGCTGCAGCTGCAGCTGCTCCGCCACATACAGGTTGATGATGCTGTGAGGGTCGCCGGCACCCTCTGCCGCCAGCAGCTCGTGCAGCAGCTGCTCCAGAGGGTCAACACTGCTGGCAGCAGGTGGCGCGGCTGCCACAGCTGTGTGCTGCAGCTCTGCTTGCAGTGCATCACTTGGGATGGCAGGAGCAGCAGCTTCATTGCTGCTGGAGGTGCCGGGTGCCGTGCCCCGGACCCCGCCTGCCGCCTGCCGCAGCTGCCGCAGCACCGGCTGCTGTGCCGCTGGTCGCTGCCACTGCCGCTGCTGGGCTGGCTGGCTGCTGCGGCCACCGGGGCGACTGCGTGGGCTGTTGGATGCTGTCGTACGCAGCTTGGCATCCAGCTGCTCCACTGCTCGCAGCAGAGACGCTGGAGACGTGTTCTCTGCCCCTGCCGCCCGGAAAGGAGCCCCATCTTTGCCTGCTGGGTGCTGCTGGCCGGCTGCGCCACACTCGGGCAGGCTGTCCTGCCGCTGCAGTTGGTGCACCTTAGCAAGGATGGGGATGTTTGCGTGTATTTAAGCAGCACGTTCATGACCTTCATGACTGTTTCTCAAGCAGGATCAGCTCAAGCCAAATGTCTCTGGTGCGCCCACCTGCTGCCGCTCCGCGAGGCGCGCCAGGCGGGCGGCGCGTTGCGCCTCCCAAGCCTCCCGCTGCGCCGCAGCCACCGCCTCGCGCTTGCCCGCCTGCCGGGCATGGGCCGCTGCCAGGCTCTCACGCACGGCACGGCCGTACTGCTGCGCACGCTGGCGGCGCAGGCGGGCTTCGAGCTCCGGCGGCAGCGGGTTGGGGCNGCTGGGCGGCGGCGACGGCAGCAGCGGAGGCAGNCGGCCCCTCCACCCACTCCTGGCTGGGCGGCACCAGCATCTTGGGGCGCTGCAACGGGCAGCAGGCCCTGGGAGGGCTGTTCAGCGGGCGGACGTTCCGGCTCTCTGCGACTGGCCTCTCCTCGCTGTCGCCGCAGACAAGCAAGCGACTCGTGATATGCCGAACGAGGGCAGCCCTGGTGCAGTCCAAGGGGAAGGCGCTCTCCAATGCCGGCATGGGCGATCGCCGCTCATCTTGCGGGGCTGGGAGCAAGCCCGATCGCACATTGCCGATCTGAAGACGCTTTGACGCCCGCAGCCATGCAGCTGGTGGCCATGCAGCTGGCAACCCTCCCACCCGGGCGCGCAGCTGSGCGCCTGCCCGCCAGCAGCCGCGCATTGCGCTGCAGGGCACGACCTCGCCAGATCGCGCGAGCCAGCGACGGAGAGCAGGGCCCGGCGCCGCCAGCGCCGCCGCCGCCGCCGCCGCCTGAGGAGCAGCCCGGCGAGCCGCAGCCCACTGGGGAGGAGGTTGACAAGAGCCTGCAGCTGCCGCCCGAAGTCATCCAGCAGCTGCGCACCACGGTGTTCAGGTGCGGGCAGCCCAGGCGCCGCTGGCTTGTCTCTGCGGGCACCTCCGCGTTCTCGACGCTCTTGCTTCTTCGTGGCCAACTTGTTTTTCCTCCTCGCCCTCCCCGCAGTTTTGACACGTTCTTTGTGACCTCTGTGGAGAACTACCAAGCAGGTGGGTGCCCTGTTGAGAGCAATAATTGAGATGTTGTGGCCAGTGTGCATGTCTTGCATGGGCCGCTGCTCACCCCTGCTTTCTTTCTCCCTCTCCTGGCTGCACCAGATGGCGTGCTGTTCAAAGGCAACCTGCGGGGCGACCCCGCCCAAGCGTACGCCAAGCTGACGCAGCGGCTGCAGGTGCAGACGCTGCTGTGCCACGCTCGACATATCTGCCCGCCCTCAGCAGGGGACGCGCCCGCTCTGTACATTTTGCAGCATCACTGCCTTTCACATCAGTTCCGTACGACTTCTCTGCACACCGCAGGCTGAGCTGGGGGACCAGTACAAGCTGTACCTGCTGGAGGACCAGGAGGAGAAGCCGGTGAGAAGCAGGGGTGGGGGTACGGCTGCCGGCGAACGACCTAGTGTCTGAGTATCTCCGGCCATGCCCCTCCTTGAGGTCTGAATGCCTTGCACGCCCATTCATGCCAGCTCACCATACCCCTCCACAACCGCATTAATGCAGGTTGCGGTGGTGCTGCCGCTGGCCTCGGTGCTGCCCCAGTTTGGGCCGCTGCCGGAGCCAGCCCTGGCTGCCCTGCTGGGCCTGACGACCGTGGCCACCACACTCAACATCAACGGCGCTGAGCTGTTCAATGCCGCGCTGCTGACGGTCGGCTGGGATCCGGCTGCGGTCACTGAGGCGCTGCCCGGCACAGCTGCCTTCCTGGCCATTCTTGGTGAGTGTCTGAGCGGCTGGCAGGCTTTGAGCAGCGCTTTGCTGCCACCACCTGTCCGGTATGGGTGCTTGTAGGGTGCCACACGGACAGGCAGCACGCTCCCTGCCCACCAGCTTGTGTATGCTCAGGCCATGCTGGGCTGCCTTGCCCCGCAGAAAACGTAACTGCGTTCCTGCCCACCATCTAGGGTTGCTGTACGGTTGCTGTAGGGCAATGACCTCCTTGCCCTCTGTCAACAACGCTGCCGCAACAATCGGATGCCACATGTTGCCGTCCTCCCCTGCTGCAGCGCTGCACGAGCTGGGCCACCGGCTGGCAGCAGGCAAGCGCGGCGTGGAGCTTGCCCCGCCGCTCTTCATCCCCGCTGGCCTGGGCCTGCTGGGCAGGTGGGGCTTGTATGGGCTGCGGTCTTTGCCATTGGGGCTGGCCGCCGCTGCTGGCCTGGACTACAGTTGATAACGGATTAAGCGGGCAATGGACAGCAGCGAACCCCAGCAAGCATCCTGAAGCATCCTGTGCTTGTTACATTCCCGGCCCTGCACAGCTTCGGCGCCATCACTCGCACCAAGTCCTTTGTGCCCGACCCATCTGCCCTCCTCCTCTACCAAATCTCCTTTCCCTTTCCCTCTGCAGCTTCGGAGCCATCACTCGCATCAATTCCTTTGRGCCCAATCTGCCATTTTTTCCTATCAAACCTCCTTTCCCTCTGCAGCTTTGGCGCCATCACTCGCATCAAGTCCTTTGTGCCCGACCGCACCACGCTGGCGGCAGTGTCGGCCGCTGGCCCCTTGTGGGGAGCAGCCGCTGCCCTGCCCACCATGCTGGTTGGTGCGGCGCTCAGTGCACAAGGCATCGGTGGCGTTGAGCTGGATGTCAACAGCTTCAGGTGACCAATAAAATAAATGCGATTGAAGGAGAAATGAAATGCGATTGAACAGCATGTGCGTCTGCAGATCCAGCACCAGTCTGGCAGTGCTGTTTTACGACAGCCGCAGCCGTGCGTGTGGCGCACCGCCGCCGCCGGGATGGAGTGCAGCGCCATAGGCCACAGCCTCTGTTTGTTGGTCAGCCGTAAGCGCACATGCTGCCTGTCTGCTGCTGCGCTGCAGGGAGTCGCTGCTGGCGGGCGCGCTGGGCCAGGCGGCCTTTGGCGGGCAGCTGTTTGCCTCGGACGCCGTCAGCGTCAACCCGCTGTTTGTGGCAGGTTAGTGGGCACAAGTGTGGTGGCAGGGTGGGCGAATGTGTTAATGCACACGCCTAGTTGGCGGCCAGCTGTTTTCTTGGATGCCATCAGTTTCAGCTTGCTGTTCATGGCAGGCAGGCAGGCAGGGAAGCAACTGTGCTATATGGGCGGGTGGGCATCTGTGTCAGGCGACAGGGTGCCGCCGCGCTACCGTGCTGCTGTACGTTTGCCAGCTTTGTTCTCGCCCCGTTGTCCCTGCAGGCTCGGTGCTGCTGCTGTAACGTTGCCAGCTTTGTTCTCGCCCCATTCTGCCTGCAGGCTGGGCGGGCCTGATCATTAATGCTATCAACTGCCTGCCGGCGGGAGAGCTGGATGGGGGTCGCACCTTCCTGGGGTTGTTTGGCCGTCGGGCCGCGTCGCGCATGGGCGCAGGTGCGCTTAGTCAGGAGTGCTGAATAACTGGGCACTATGCGTGCCACGCTGAGCTGTTTGATATGCCTCGCTTATGGGCATGCCAGGTTGCACTGTCGCCTCGTTACCCTGTGCTTGCAAGCTGCGCTGCCTGGCCGCCCTCGCAACCCTGCACAGCTTGCAAACCTTGTGCCTTTGTCATGCCACCTTCACTCCTGCAGTCACGCTGCTGCTGCTGGGCCTGTCCGGCTTCACCAACAGCCTAGCGCTGTTCTGGCTGCTGCTGGTGCTGACGCTGCAGCGCGGGCCCATCACCCCATGCGATGAGGAGCTCAGCCCAATCCAGGATAGTGGAGTGAAGGCCGCAGCCATCGCCGCCCTGCTGCTGCCGCTGCTGGTGCTGCTGCCGTACCCGGCGGCTGTGTCCTTCACCGGCGGCATGCCAGACCTGCCGCCCACCTTCTGATGAATGAACGAATACTGTGTCGCTGCAGCAGCGGCAGCGGCAGTCGCTGCAAGCCGCGTGTGTTTTGTCTGTTCAGCTGCGAGTGCTTTCTGATGATTTGATTGATCTGACCGAGCGTGTGAGAAAATGGTTACCACCCCTGCCATTGCATTGTAAAATTCGTGTGAATTAGGGGAGTTGGAGGAAGTTGAGGCAATGGCGTGCTGCCGTGCTGCTGCTGCGCCTGCCGCCATCGGGGCGATGGGGCCTGCTATGGCCCGAGCGGGCAGCGGCGCCTTTGCATCATCCCACCGCCGTATTTCCATCCGCCTGAAAGGCTGGTTGAGCGCAGGCAGGGCTCGAGCAAGCCGCTCGCCACCAAGTTGGCGCTGCTCGCTGACCGTTTCGCGCTTAGGCCGCTTTGAACTCTTGAAGCGATCCTATTCAGACCAACGGTGCCCCGGTTTAGCGGTTCGCTCGCCACTGCTGCTGCCGCCGCCGCCGCTGCTGCTGCCGCCACCTCCTCCTGCTGCCCTGCCCTCGGCCCGGCCCTTTATCCAGCAGCGGCAGCTGGCAGCCCACCGCAGGATGTCATCCGCACGTGCTGCCAGCCACCCCCAGCCAGCAGCACACCGGCAGCAGCCGCCGGCGGCGCAGCACCCAGCAACAGGGGAGGCGGCAGTGCAGGCGACACAGCGGGCGGAGCTTGATGGAGAGCTGGACTTGCCTGTTCTGGACGCAGTGGCAGGCAAGTCACAGCTGCCACCGCGAGAAATTTCTTGCAGTTTTAGCTCTTGCAGTGCTGCCCGCTTTGCGCCGCACCGCAGTTGCCACTGCCATGCTTGTGGCCGGCTGGTGGACGCACCCAATGCAGCCGAGTCTGGTCAGTGTATCGCCCTTCCTTGGTAACGGTTGGTTCCATTTGGCTTGTTGCAGACTATGAGAAGATCAAGCGCATTGGAGAGGGCACCTTTGGCATAGTGTGTAAGTTGCGGCAGCGGGCTTGATGCTTGCGCCTTCAACGGGCGCTGCAGCATGCATGCAGCACTGGCTCATGAGGGAGAGCAGCTTGCTAAGAGGCCGCCGTGTGTGCATGCCTCCAATGCCGAAACGTGCCTTCAGCAACCATCGCCTGGAACCGCAGATAAAGCACGGGACAAGCGCAGCGGCGAGCTGGTGGCGCTGAAGAAGCTGCGGATGGAGCGGGAACGAGATGGTGAGTCGCTTTTCCACCGTATCGTTGATCTGATTGCTATGGTTGGGTTGCAATATTGATTCCGGCTGTGCTGGCTGCCGCACGCTATGCTGGCTGCCGTGCATGCCACGTTGACTCGCAGAACGGCCTTCTGCCCTTCGAACACCCTACTGCCGCAGGCATGCCGGTCACCTCGGTGCGGGAGCTGCGCGTGCTGCAGACGTGCAAGCACCCCAACCTGGTGGAGCTGAAACGCGTGGTGACAGGTGTGGATGCCACCCTATTGGAATGTGTGCTGGAATGTGTGCTGGCAGTGTGTGCTGCAGACGTGCAAGCACCGAAATGTTAGTGGAGCTGAGACGCGGAGTCCCTAGTGCAGACATCTTTCGTAATTGGGGTTGGCCGTTGCTAAGAGTGCTGGGCGATGCATGCCGCCAAAGAGTTGCTGACGTTGCCATGCATCCGGACCCCCCTCTCACGTTTTCACTTTTCCAAACTCCCTCTCAAACACTCATGCAGGCCCCAAGCTGGACAGCGTGTTCCTGGTGTTCGAGTACTGCCCCCACGACATGGGAAAACTTGTGGATTCACTGTCCAAGCCCTTCCACGAGTCGGAAGTGAAGTGCCTGATGCAGCAGGTGCGTCTTCAGTGCTGGGTGCAGCAAGTCTGTCACAGAGCGTGACGCAGCAGGTGGGTAGGCCGCTGCCACTCTGCCACTTGCAACAGGCTAGGTGTGGGTTGGAGTTAGGTCTAGGTCTGCCGATGAATGCAACTGTCTGAAAACCACCTGCCGCTCTCACGCAAGCTGAGAGAGGGCTCCACTAACAGCCGTGAACCTTTGCTGCAGCTGCTGTCGGCGGTGGCCTACCTGCACGATCGCTGGGTCATGCACCGCGACCTGAAGCTGTCCAACCTGCTCTTCACCCACTCTGGTGAGCGCTGCTCGGGTTTGTTGGCCTGATGCATGCTACTAGTGAGCGCTGCATGGCTGTGCTGTGCCGCTGTGCCCCAAGTATCCCTCTTTTCGAAACATCTGTGCCTGTGTGTTTGTGATGGTTGCAGGGGAGCTCAAGCTCTGCGACTACGGGCTCGCCCGCTACTTCCAGCCCTGGGAAGAAAGCTACACCCCAGGGGTGGTCACGCTGTGGTATAGGTGCGCTGTGCTGCGGCGTGCTACGCATACTACGGCCATGCTGTGCACGGAATGGGCTGCTTACAGCTTTAATGGAAGAGATGCATCCCAGGGGTGGTGACACTGTGGTACAGGTGCGACGCGCGGCGGTGTGCTGTACGCAATGTGCAGGCTGCAGTAGTGGCATATACAATGCGGCCGCTGCCTACATATACATTTGCCATTCATGCAAGGTCCCGAGCCGAGCTTACGCCTGCGGCTTTTAGCTGCAGCGGGCAGCAGGTGAAACTAAGCTTCTTGCACAACTTTCTCTGCAGGGCGCCCGAGGTGCTGCTGGGCACGGAGCAGTACACCGAAGCGATCGACATGTGGAGCTGCGGCTGCATCCTGGCCGAACTGCTGAGAGGGGAGCCGCTGTTCCCTGGGCGGACAGGTGGGGAATGTTGTACCTTACTTGCTTGCGCTGGTGCCGAGGCAGTAGTGGATGCCTTCAAAGCTGCATGCTGGCTGAGCTGCTGCGAGGAGAGCCGCTGTTTCCTGGGAGGACAAGTGGTCATGTCGCTATGACTGTTGGCTTCTCCGGGTTTCCTTGGCTGGCTGCCTGTCCTGACGTGGCTGTTGGTGACCAACAGCGCTGCAGACACTGCGATGCTGCCTGTCCTGACTGAGTCGCACTTTATTGCCACGGCCCTGCTGCAGAGGCTGCCATGCTGGAGCTGATGAGCCGGCTGCTGGGCGCTCCCAACGAGCGCATCTGGCCGGGGCTGGCGGCCATGCCACACGCCAGCCGCTTCAGCCTGCCGCCGCAGCCGTACAACTACCTCAGACAGGCAAGTGCCGGCCTATGCGCGGGGCGGTGTTTGCCATGATTAGTATCACTATCACTAGCGTTGCCGACACCCAAGTGTCGCAGCATTGGTTTACGAAACCGAGGCTGAGCTGTGCACCCCGCGCACCCTGCCCATTGCATTATTGCAGGAGTTCCCCGGCCTCAGTGACTCTGGCATCGACCTGCTCAACCGGCTGCTCACCTTCGACCCCGAAAAGCGCATCACGGCTCGGGCGGCGCTCCGCCATGCATACTTCACAGGCATGCGCATATAAGTTTCGGCTGCTTGGGATTGCCTTGGGACACGAGATTCTCACGACTCGCCTCCTTGAAATCAGTCGCTGGTGGCGCCTGCCTGCACGGAGTGGTGGCAGCTTGGCACTGCTGCCCAGCCTTCATGCCCGCCTCTAAGAAGCACCCATCAGCCCTCCCCGGGAGTGTGACACTCACAAACATGCAATCCCAATGCACCATTGTTTCGCAGAGCGCCCGCTGCCACGCCTACCACACTACATGCCTTCCTTCCCTTCGGCGCACGATGCGGATGGCGGCGGCGGCGGGGGGCGGGGCGGGCAGCACCGCAACGAGCGAAGGGAGATGGAAGAAGCTCATGGGCGGGGCGTGAAGCGGAGGTGAGGCTTGGGCGCTCTGGGAGGGGGCCGCCGCAGGGTTCTATTTGCCATGCTTCGAGTGGGTGGAGTATATTGGCGCAGGCAGAGGCAGTGGAGCTGCTGTGGTCGCACAGACCTTCACTGTGCTGATGTTCACTGCAGCTGGCAGAGCTGCCAACCCAGGTGATCTGCTATCGTCGTCTGATTGCAGGTACCAGCAGGAGGAGCGGGACAGGTTTGGGGAGGCATTTGGTGATGCTCGTGCGCACCGGCGGCCCGAGGTGCTGCGTCGCATGGACTGAGGAAGCCACAAGCGTTGTTGTGGCGGCACCCGCAGGCCAGGCAGTCGGCGCCTAGCTAGCGTGCACCCCAGTTGACCTCACGTGTAAATGCTCAAACGGTGAAGTTTGCCTTGGCTGCTGCCTGGGCTGGGCGGCAGCGGCGTCGCATGCACCGGGGCACTCCGGTCGGTGCTGCGACGGCGCAGCGGGCCTGTGTGCACAAGTGGAATCGACGCAGCCGTGCGCTCAATGTATATTCACGACATATGAGACTAGTTCTACCACGTCGTTCCCTGCGGTGAACACAGCAAGGCCGCACTTCGCTCGGACTTGCAAGCGGCAGCCCGCCGACCCGCGCTCCGACGCCGGCTTAGACTAACACCACTCCAGGCTAGTCGCGGGTGGCAGCAGCAGCGCGCCACGAGACGGGTGCACGCCTCCAAGCAAGTCTGCCCGTTGCCGCCGCCGCCGCTCCCGCTTGCCATGCATGCAAGGTGGCCGCATCCCTGTCCCAGTCTGGGCTGCCCGTCCACGTGACTCCCGTTATGCACCGCTCACCGCCACGTGCGCAGGTTCCGGATCAAAGTGCATCAACCGATGGCGGCCACTGTGCCGCCGCCTGCGGGCGTGGCGGCCGCTGAGATGCCTCGCATTGCTGCGCACATGGCGGGCAGGCCAGCATCAATCCAAGCTGCTGGCCCTTCTACAGGGCCAAAGCATCTCTCCGACCCTCCTGCTCAACCTGAACAGGCACAACAAGAGCCTGAGACTGTGAGGCTTCCCGTGCGCTGTGTGCTAGAGCTGCTGAGAGCTCTGGCCGCCGCAGACAGCGCGGTGGCGGCGCTGCGTGCAGCAGCTGCAGCCGGCTTGCAAGTCGGCCTTGCAGATAGCGGCGGCACCACGGCACTGCATGCGGCGGCGGCGCTCGGAGATACAGCAGCGGTATCGAACCTTTTGGCCGCTGGAGCAAACCCAAACCTGGAAACCAGCGCTGGCTTGCTGCCACTCAGGTGATGTGCTGCCCATTCAGCCTTTCCTTGTTTGCGTTGCAACTGACGCCCGGATGTTGACTCATGGCAAGCTTGAGGAGCCAGCCTGCATGCCAACCTGTGCAACACCGCACCCCTGATCCCTTCCCCCGTTCGTTCTCAGCGCGGCCGCACGCGCTGGGCACACCGCCTGCGTGGCGGCACTGCTCGCCGGCGGCGCTCGCCCCGATGCAGCCAGCACCAACGGCCGTGGACTGGAGCGGGAAGGATGGACGGCCCTCATGTGGACGGCACATGAAGGCCAGGCTGACTGTGTAGCGGCCCTGTTGGCTGGCGGCGCCCATGTCGATACAGCCGGGGACAGCAGAGAGACGCCCCTTGCAATCGCAGCACGGCGGGGCCATGAGGATTGCGTCGCAGCGCTGCTGGAAAGAAGGGCGGATGCCAACCACCCCTGCGACCCCGTCAGGCTGGCAGCGCTGGCTGGCCAGGCAGGCTGCTTGGCGGCGCTGGCGGCAGCGGGCGGCGACGTCAACTCTAACTGCACCCGAGGCTTGAGTGCGCTGTACCTTGCAGCCAGCCACGGCCATGCCGATTGCACGGCCGCCCTCCTGGTGGCAGGCGCAGCGCCCAACGCAACGCGGTACGGCCTGACCGCTCTCCATGCCGCCAGCGAGCAAGGCCACGCCAGCTGCGTGGCTGCCCTGATCGCAGGGGGCGCCAACATCAATTGCGCCGATGGCCATGGCCTGGTGCGTGCTGCTGTGCTGGTGGCTGTTCAAGAGGGTGGCACATGAGTGTGGCTGGTAGCTGTGACCGGCCTGGAGTGGTGTCACCTCCAGTGCCCGCCCAGTAATGTTGATCAGCGGCGTGGTAGCATTGGCTTCGTGCAGTTCATTTCGCTGCCCCTCCCTCTCCCTGCAGACTCCCTTGCACATGGCGGCGGCAGGTGGGCACCGTGCCTGCGTTGCGGCGCTGATCTCAGCTGGCGCACGGCAGACCCACACCAAATCGGGCAGGAGTCCTTTTGACGAGGCAATGCGTCGGGGCCACCACACTGTGGCTGCCATGCTGATGGAGGCGGTACCGCTGCCGCCGCCACCCCCTCGCTCCGCAAGAGAGGTGCAGGAGCGGGCGGCAGGCCTGCTCAGCAGCGCAGCGGCACTGCTGCAGAGCCCGTCGGGTGAGTGCAGGGGGGCTTGAAGATCTGTTGATGCTGTGGTATGCTGTTGATGCTGTGGTATGCTGGGAATGCAAGGGTGCAGGCGTCACTGGGCTGCTGGGTAGGGGCTCGCACTTTCTGTGATTGGCAGTTTCTTATGCCAGTTTCTTGTTTCCAATTCCATGCAGACCTCCATCCCCTGCCCAGCGCACCTCCCCAACCGCCCGCTATATGCCCCACCACGAGCGCGCCCGCCCAGATGCAGCAGCGCCAGCTGCGGGAGTGCAGCGTGTGCATGGCTCCGGCTGACCTGCTGGTAATTTGTGGTTCTTGCTTGCTCTGGTTCTTGCCGCACACATTGCGCACCAACTGGCGTGTGGGTTTACTGAAGTATAGTGAGAGCGTGTGCCGACGACTCTTACCAACGTCCTCGCCGCAGGTGTTCATCCCCTGCGGCCACCGGGCTGTCTGTGCTGACTGCTCCAAGCAGCTGCTGGATGCAAAGGGAGCTGGGAGGGCCTGCCCCATCTGCAGAGCGCATGTGAGCCGATCTGTGGTTCTGGCAAAAGCGCTGGTATGCATGCGTGGGGATGCGTGCGGGGCTTTGCCTGCTGCACTTTCAGCGTCCACGCCACAAACGCATGTATTGCTGCAACCCTCATCTGCATGCCGCCTCCATGTGCCGCAGGTCGCCAGCAGCATCCGGGTATTTGACAGCTGATGACTGATCACGCACTCTCGCTTGGCTTTAGTGTAACACTTGAGGGGAGCTGCGTCTCTGCCCGCACTGCCAAGGCGGCATTGAAACCGTGGCACACATGATTTCCACTGCCCGCTGTACGACTCTCTTCGCCTGCGCTTCTCAGACCTGTTCACAGGCCCCTCAACACTCCAAGCCTTCTTTCAGCAATCCGCCCCGCGTCTCGCCTCCTTTGCCGCTGCCTGCCATCGCTGCTGGTCAGAAGCATCAACGCCCGCTGCAAACGCTCCCAATCATCCCCTTTGAGCCCATGTACAGAATTCCACACCCACTTCCCCCTCTATCCTCCTTTTCTTTTTCCCATCACTGCTTTTCCCTCAGTCCCAGGCTGACTCCTGGGGGTCTGTATCGCAAGCTCCGTTGCGTATAGGCAGACTGTAAACCCGAAAATGGAAATGGAATGAGGGGTGCATGGCAATGGGCATGCCCGACGGCAAGCGGCGGCAGCATAGCGGCCACAGCGGTAGCCCAGCCAGAGAGCCTGTACTCTCTGCGCAGCACACAGATCGCACTTGCAGTGTCGATATCGGCAGATCTGAGCCAGAACACGGCCTGCAAACGCTGCAGGCCGCCGTGCCATTCCTCGTCGCGTCTGCAAGCGCCGGCCAGGCCGATGGCTAGCATGCATTGCACGAGAGCGGCGATCGGCGATGCGTCAGCCAGTCGGCTGCGGCAGGGGCCCGCCAGGCGCGGAGCCCGGTCCCAGCGCCGACCGGTGGCACCTCGGGCGGGGCTGCTGGACACTCTGATCAAACCGATCACGAGCAGCGGCGAGGTGGGCAGGCTTGTGCCGTCCGCCGACGATACTCGGCTCCTGCCGCCGCCGCCGCCCGTCGCTATGTCCGCCTGCTGGCTTAGCTTGGAGGGTCAGCCGCTGCCCCGCTCACTCCTTTGTGCTTTGCTGCAGCGCAAGCCCCTCAAAGAGGGCATCGCCAACTTTTACGACGAATCGTCGCAGCTATGGGAGTCAATCTGGGTGCGCTCTCGCTTGCTGCGCTGTCGCTGCGTGCTGTGTGTACGTGGGCGCCTGCTTTGACCTCCTGTCTGCAGCAGCTGCTGCGCTGCTGCTCCTAGTTTGTGCCTTTGCAACGGAGAGACGCGGCACACTATTGCGCTGCGATCTGTTGTGCTATGTCTGTTTGGCCGCAGGGGGAGCACATGCACCACGGCTACTACCCAAAGGGAGGCAAGCCCAAGAGCAACCAGCAGGCGCAGGCAAGCGGTGCTGCTGCTAATGATGAACATGCCGGAGTGCTGCTGACCATGCTGTGGGGGTCATGCTGAGCGTGCTGAGTACCGCTGGGCATGCTGCCGCTGTTGGCGATCTGCGACTGCTGGGCACGAGTGCGGTAGTGCCTGGTTTGCTTTGCTGCTCAGGGATCTACCGATGCGCACCTGCCTTTCATTGTTGTTTACGCTAACTTTTGCAGATTGACATGATTGAGGAGACGCTGCGGTGGGCGGGCGTGGATGGAGCAACCAAGGTGCGCCTGCTCCCAGGCTGTGCTGCAGCTGCCTTGCTTGCAAGCACGGTGCATGCAGGCGGCGCCCGTGCCACACTCATTGCCGTGCCCTTGGCCATGCGTGCACATGTGCCCTGCTGCACGCAAGCCCCCCTGCATCTGTTGCGCTGCCGCGCCCTTGGGTTGGCCCGGCAGCTTGCCCAATGCTCCACCAATAAAACTTACTGTTCTGCCTGCCGCTCCTTCAGATGGTGGACGTGGGGTGCGGCATCGGCGGCAGCAGCAGGCACATTGCGCGCAAGTACGGCTGCGAAGCTCGGGGCATCACCCTCAGCCCTGTGCAGGTGCGTGCACACAGGCTCGATGTTTGGTGCATTTGTAGGCGATGGCGAGTGCGGAGCGGCGGCGGCCTGGCTTCAGCATGTCGACCAGCGCGGTGCAGCACCAACTTTCCCTGCTGCTGCCATGGCCGCCGACCTGCAGGCAGCACGCGCGAATGCGATCACGCAAGCAGCAGGGATGGGCGATCGAGTATCCTTCCAAGTGGGAGGTGAGGCTTTAGGAAATAACATTGCCTGGCGCCGGCTGCCCAGCCGCCCTTGCTGCGTTTTTGCTTGCGCCAACCTCTGTTCGCTCGTTCTGGGGCTTGCCCATACATGCACTATGCCTGCCGCCTGCGCTAACCTGTTCCAGCTTGCTGCTCAGTCGTGTGCTGCTGCTGCACGTGGCTCGCTCGCCCACGCAGATGCGCTCAACCAGCCCTTTAGCGATGGAGAGTTCGACCTGGTGTGGAGCATGGAGAGTGGCGAGCACATGCCAGGTGGGTGGTATAACTATAAAGTGTATAGGAATGGATGCCTGCCCTGCTGTGGCGCCTCTCCATGCAAATGCTGAGAGATTGGGAGGAGCGGGGGGCACATGCTGGGTGGGTTGAACCGCACGTCTTGTGCAGGCCTTCCTGTATAGCCGTCCTGTGCACCTGTGGTTGATGCATCCAGCAAAGCCAGGTTTTCCGTTTGCCCAGTCATGCTCTCTGATTATGATGCCTTGCGTCGAGCAGGTTGAATCGTTTATGTACCATGGCCTTCCTCCCCTTGTAGACAAGCGGCAGTTTGTGCGGGAGCTGGCGCGGGTGTGCGCCCCCGGCGGCCGCATCATCATTGTGAGAAGCGGGATTGGTGGCGCATCAAACTGCCATCCGCTGCTTGCAGCCGCTGTGATTCGCAGTTCGCCGACTTGTTGGCTATTCACACCCTTCTGCCTTGCAGGTGACGTGGTGCCACCGCGTGCTGCAGCCAGGCGAGGCGGGGCTTACTGAAGAGGAGCAGTCGCTGCTGGACCGCATCTGTGAGGCCTATTACCTGCCGGCCTGGTGCAGGTGAGCTGGGCAGGCAGCAGTGGTGCCGTGCAGATGGGCAGGCAGCAGGGCGCAGTGCAGGGCACCAGCTGTGTCCTGCAGCTGGAGCAGCAGCAGCGGCGTCGTGCCGGTGGGGAGACAGCAGTTTGGTGCGGTTGGAGAGGCAGGCGAGTGTCGTGCGCGTTGCCGCTGGCTGCGGCGCATAGCCGGCGGTCGTGCAATTGTATATCGACCTCGCTGCCATGGCAAGCTGAGTTACTGCCGTCCTCTCCATGCCCCTGCTTGCTTGCTCTCTTCTGCAGCATTGCTGACTACGAGCGGCTATTCAAGGAGCAGGGGCTCACAGGTGAGCTGTGTCCGGCTGTCGGGCAAGCCCCTCCTGCTGCCCCTCTCGCATGCCGCCCCTGCAGCTGCAGAAGTCTGGCTGGCGCACCTGGATTGCTAACTCGTTCCTTGCAGCCCGCGCACACGTCAAGACGGGCGACTGGAGCAGGAAGTGCCCTTCTTCTGCTCTGGCCACTCACGTGTGCATCCTCCTGGCTTGCTCCTGACCATCCGCAGACGTCAAGACCACCGACTGGAGCGAGGAGGTGGCCCCCTTCTGCTCTATCCACTCACACGCGCATTCTTGATTCACTCCTGGCCATCATCCGCAGACATCAAGACGACGGATTGGAGCGAGGAGGTGGCGCCCTTTTGGGGCGAGGTCATCAAAACCGCGTTCACCACGGAGGGCATCTCCGGGCTGCTCAAGGCGGGGTGGACCACCATCAAGGGCGCCCTGGTGCGTTCATTATAAGTGCGCAGCTGCATCATACCCAGTGATGGGCTGTATTGACTGTTGGGCTGTGTGGAATGCAGGCGCGGCGGCTCGCCTGCCGATAACAGCATGTGATGCCTCTGTGCATGCGCCCCAACTGCTGCAAGCCTATCAAACAACACAACAGTACTGTCGACACTGACCCGATTCCAACCTCCAACCCTTCCCTTCTGCACAGGTCATGCCGCTGATGGCCCAGGGCTTCCGCATGGGCCTGGTCAAGTTTGTGCTCATCACGGCGCGCAAGCCGCAGTAGAACCATCGTTATCAGAAAGCAGGTTGACACAACAAACGGAGGGAGGACAGCAGTGACCCCCAGCGCTGCTGTTGAGTGGAGATTGTGAGACACCCAGCCCGCTGCTGCGTGTGCTGTGCTGTTGTCGAGCCGACCGAGCCATGCTGCCGCAGCCTGTGCCCCTCTTTTCTCACCCCATTTGATTTACATCTTGAAATGTATGGTCCGGCCTTGTAAACACGTGAAGTTGATGGCAGCAGCAAGCCAGCATTCCTGGACGATGCAGTTGTTGCGGGCACCCCGACTGAGACTCAGGCATGTGTAAACTACCCCCGAGCAAACTGCGTGCATGGATGGTGATCGTGCGTTCAAGATTGTTGCTAGCTAGCTAGTACGCGCTAAAGCTGTGCCCAGCACCTGCGCCGTGAGCAGCCAGGTCATTACCACGAATGCCTGCCTGGCCGCTGCGTGCCGGCTGTGGCAGGTGCTGCGTGCGGGCTGTGGAAGGTGGGCGTGAAGGGTCAGGTCCCTACGCCTGCAGCCCGGGGGAAGTCGGATAGCCGGCAGCAGTTGCACCAGAGAAGCTGGTGGCGGGAGGCATGCCGGCCGGCGCTGCACCGGGCGGCGGCTGGGGCGCGTCTGCCGGCCAGCCGTACACGGGGCGCTGCTGCTGCTCGAAGCTGCATGGGAGGGGCGCAGGAGCGGCACAGTGAGCATGAGGCTCATGGCTGCCACAGATGACTGCCACGATGGCATGGCTAGCTGCACCGGCATGGATTTAGGCATGCTGGATGGCACGGGGCTCAGCCAGCTGGCAGGCAGCTGCGGTGAGTGCATCAGCACAGGCGCAAGCTGCCTGTACTGCGCACCAGCTTGGGATCACGCACGGAATCCACGCCACGAATGGGAACACCAATATCAGCACGATGACTGGACACATCAGGGGTGAAAAGAGAGGCAGTGGGTTAGACTGCTATGGTCAGTGTGGTCGGTATGGTGCAACATCGCCGGCGTGGCACGTATCCGAAGTCAACGTGGTACTGCTTAGCGCCACCAACCCACTAAATAAATCGGCCTACTGTGCTCAGCTCAGCACGGCGGCCCCACCTGAGATCAGGCCCGCCATGGAGAGGCCGTCGCACATGCAGGGGCCCACGCGCGGCTTGTACAGCTCATAGCCCAGCAGCACCTGCCCGGGCTGTGGCGGCACCTGCGCTTGGGCACATAAGTCGGGGAGCTTGCTGTGAGGTGTTGAAGGTGCATCCATGTAGTTTCGGCAAACTGCACATGTCGTGCACGTGGCGGCCGCTCAGCGCTGTGTAAATGCACAACTAACGCTGGCAGCGGCAGGCAGACACATGGCAGGCCAGCTGGCGGGCCCGCCTCTTGTCCAGACCTGAACTCACCTTGGGCACGCGGATGCGCACGCCAGGGATGGGTGCGGCGTGCAGCATCACCACTGGAGCGCCTGCAGCATGAACAGCAGGCAAGGCGGTACGGTGACTGTTGACGAGGAATGCGGGGGATGGGGGGTCTTAGCATCAGCACTCACAGCAGTCGTGATCGCTGTTTCAGCACGCAATCACACTATCTGAGCGATGATGGAGCGCCAGCTGCTGTGATCACCCTGCAATCCCTCACCTGGAGGCGCGCCGGACGGCGCCGCCGGCGGCGGCGGCGGATAGGCGCCCGGCGGGGAGGCCTGTGGCGGGTACGCTCCTGGCGGCGGACCGCTGAAGGCGCCCGGCGGACCCTGGCTGTATGTAGCGGGTGGCGGGTAGTGCGCTGATTGGGGTTGCCCTGAGTAGCCGTTGGTGGTCACGCCGGGCGGCGCGGGCTCCGCCTCGGCTCCCATCGGGTGTGTTCGCAGGCTAACGATCGGAGCTGCGGAGATCTGAAGAGAGCTGCAGAGATCTGGCAAGGCAGGGACATGGATCGCCGCGTGCTGCCGACAGCTGTCGACAATGGCGTCGCATCGGCCACTTGTGGAATGTGGCCACACAGGCTGTGCTTTTGCAGTCTGCATGGAAACAACTGCAGGACAAAAAAGTGCAACAGTTTGAGTTCTGAGCACTGCACTCGCGTACCATCACCCTCGACCCCTCATCCATTGCGCAACACTCAAGCCCCGCTGCATCGCGCATGCTGCCCTGCTCCTCGCCTTGTCGTGTGTGGGTGTATGACAGAGTGTAAGCTACCAGAGGGTAAAGCAAGCGTCAGCTATCAGAGAATAAATCAGGTGGCAGCACATGCGCACATCATGTCGACCGTTGTTGTCACACTGTGACACAAGCACATAGGCAGCGTTGGCAAAACTGAAACAGGCATCAGAGCAGCAGAGGCCGGGTGGGTCCAGCATAACTGCTGGGAGAGCGCACAAGTTGGGCGCGCCTCCAAGCACTGCGTTCTTCACGCCTGCTGCCCTGGGGCAGGCGGATAGCCGGCTGCACATGCAAAGCCAGCCGCAGGCGTGTAGCCGGCAGGCGCTGCGCCAGGCGGCGGCGGCTGTGGAGCTTGGGCTGGCCATCCATACACCGGCCGCTGCTGCTGCTCGTAGCTGCAGGGGCGCATGGGTGGCAGGAGGGCAGAATTTCGCAGTGCACACAAGAAAAGTCGGTATCATCAGCCGCGACAGCCAGCAACAGATCGCAGGTAGGGTGAACACAGCAGTCAGTACGTGCCGCTCTGGAGAGCGGCGTGCAAAACCCGCCACCGCCAGCCGAGCTGCCCCCACACTCAACATTCGGGCATCAGGCACGGTATGAACGCCAAAGGCCAGATCTGCGGCGAGGTGGAAGCAGGAAGGCGGGCAGGCAAGTGACCCTGCCGGTAAGTCTGTGCCGCTCTGGCTGGCCACCAGCGCAGGACCAGTGCCCTCGTAGTTCACAATCAGCTGGTATGCCGTCCAGGTAATTGCGGTAGTGCTTGACCAACAATTGTACATCTGCCGCGCTGAGAACGCACTGCCGCCCCTCACCAGTAAAATCAATATGACGACTGGGGGTTGGGAGGCACATGAACAGCAGCTTGTGAGGAGCAGCGATTGGCTTGGTGGAAGCAGCGGCAGCAGCTTGGTGCTGAACGCGAGCAGGCAGCCAGCACCCATTTGCTGCCCTGCTCATCAGACATGCTCATCCTGGCTGGAGCAGTTGTGAGGTGTCAACTGTTGAAACAAAAACATGCTACCCATCTCAGTGGGCAGTGCGCAACATGCAGCTGCGCCATCAGCACCTCACCGGCGATCAGGCCCACCGGCGACAGGCCGTCGCACATGCAGCAGCCGGCTGGCGGTTGGTACAGCTCGTAGCCCAGCAGCACCTGGCCCGGCTGCGGCGGCATCTGCGATTTAGAGTAGTGAGGGGTGAAACAAGTGACCTGGGGAGGCGATGCAGGCAGGGAAGCTGAAGGTGCGGCTCGGCAAGCGCAGCTATCCTGCCCCCCTGCTGCAGCAAAAGCACGGCTGTACGCACCAGCGGCACACGCATGGGCACGCCGGGGATGGGCGCGGGGTACAGCGTCACCACGGGAACCCCTGCACGGGCAAAGAATCAAAGGCACGTGGCACGGCAGCGCGAGCAGCCTTGGACGAGTGCCACAGCCGAGAGCTTTCAATGGTTTGGCTGCAATCAAGCTGTCAGCTGGTCTTCAGTTGCAGTTGCACATCACCTGGAGGGGCGCCTGGCGGGGCAGCTGCCGGAGGCGGCCCGGCATAGTAAGTGCCGGGCGCAGGAGCGGCGGCGGCAGGCGGCGGTCCGCTGTAGGCGCCTGGAGGCGGCCCGCTGTAGGCTCCTGGCGGCGGTGCCGGCGCTGGAGGCGGCCCYGGGCTGGCGGTGGCCGGGGGCGGGTAGCCCSCGGCTGCCGCGTCGGGCTGAGGGCCGGGTGGCGCGGTCTCGGCGCCCANTCGGGTCTGCGACGAGTGATCAATGACGCGAGAGGGCGAGGCGGAGCGCATAAAGCCCTCAAACGGCTGCCGCCGCCGCCACGGCGCATTGACCAGACAGCTGTCGCCGACGAGCGAGGCATGTGCCACCTTGAATGCATGGCTCGCTATGCAGTTACACACGCCACAGCAGGTTCATTCACTATACATGCAGGTTCATAAGTTCCCTCGTCCATACGTCAGGCATCAAATATAACCGGTCAGCACGCAAGTCAAACACGCAAGCACGCAGCGCTCGGTCTGCCCCTCCTGCCCGTGACAGCCGAGCCCCATCACAGCTTGGGCGCCGCGGCGGNCCCCCGGCCCACGCCGCGCTGGCGGTGCTCCCGCCCCTTGCCCTGCGCCACCAGCTGCGTGGCCAGCTGCTGCGTCAGCATGAAGCTGATGGCCTCGATGCTGCGGCGGGCAGGTGGGTGCAGCAGGAGGAGCGGCAGAGGTGGGTGCTGGGCGCTGGGCAAGGCAGGCATGAATGCAGTGCTCCCCAGCCTCCCATGCCGCTCTTAACGAGCTGCAGCCGTCGCCTACAAAATGCACAGCAACAGCGGGAACACCAGCAGCAGCAGGCAGCAGCAGCGGCGGCGGCGACAGCGGCGGCGGCAGCAGCAGCGGGCGGTGGCAGCGGCAGCCAATGCTGCAGCAATTGAAGTCTGCTGCCACTCACGTCATCATGGGGTTGAGGCCGGTGGGGGTGGGGAAGCAGGACCCGTCGGCGCAGTACAGCCCCCCCACCTGGCAGGTGGGAGCAGGAAAGTTTGGTGAGCGTGTTTGCAATAAAGTAGCTGTAACCTGTATCTGTAAGCCAAGCTTGCGACCGAGGGTGCATGCTGGCATGCTGCTGCCTTGTTCGCTTGGCTTGAGTCAAGCACGGAGACTGTGAATGCAGCAACAGCAAAGCCTACTAAGTTGCCCAGCAACCGCACCTCCCAGCACTCTCCGCTTGGGTCCAGCACAGATGTCTTGGGGTCGGCGCCTGCGGCGTTGAGAAGCAAGGAGGCTCAAACGGTTGCTGCTCCAAACATCCTCAAACTGAACAACCCAACCTTGCATATCTGCACCCAAGCAAAATGCCAGCAGCCAAATCACCAGCAGCACCCAACTAGCCAACGGCAAGCCCCTTGCCCAGGCGGCAGGTGCTGGCTGGCTATCTGCACCCAACCGAATCGAACCATCAACTGCCGGCACCACCCAGCCAGCCTAGCAGCAATGACAAGCCCTCACCCAGGCGGCACGTGCCCATCTGGTGTGCACAGAACAGCGGCAGCTGCAGCGGCGCAAAGCCCGTCTGCTGCACGCCCGCCAGGTAAGCCTCAAAGCTGGCCGCCGATCCCGTGCCCATTGTGCCCATGCGGCCAGGCGCAGCAGCGGCAGGACCGCTGGCACCCGCTTGGTCGAAAGAGAAGCGCCCGGTGGGGTGGTTGAGGCAGGTCATCACGCTCTGTGCGCCTGCGGCCGCCATGCAGCGCAGGCCCAAGTCCATGCCCTAATGGGAGGAAGCAAAATGGCACGCTTCTATCTAATATCAGCGGCGAACACGTGATCGCGCAAACAATGCGACGGCATTGGGGCATGTGATACTGTGCAGGTGCAAGCTGGACAAAAGAATGCTGCATTCTATGTGCAGGCTCAGCTGCATTCCAGCCTCTGGCGCAAGCAGGCAGCACCTGCCAGCCCGCAAGCACTCTTGACAGGCAGCCGGCAGCATTGCTAGGCTATGCAGCATATTACCAGCGCACCTTGACCATGGAGCCCTCATCAAACTTGGAGAGGGTGTAGTGGATGCGGGGCCGCCCAGCGCTGTGGCAGGAGGTTTTTGCAAGGCGAGGGTGCAAACTTCAGGTTCGGCAGGCAGGAGCATAGTGCTGCTGGCGCAGTGGTGCTGCGCAGTGTGCGTGCATGGGATCTTGCAACTGCAAAGCGCAAGCCAACAGCTCAGTCCAACCAGCACTGCCCTCACACCTGTCAATGGTGATGCGGCCGCTGCCCTGGTCTCGCGTGAGCACCAGCACCGCGCAGGCGTTGCGGTACTGCAAAATGGGGAAATTGCAGAGTCGAGAATGGCATTTCTGTACCCCAAATCGAGCCTCTGGCTTGCGCACAATACACACCAGCACCGTGCAGGCGTTGCGGTACTGCGCAAGGCAGGAAGAGCGGGACAGGCATGGATGTGCAGGCATTGCAGTCTGAACGAGCATGGCACGTTCCCATCCACTCCATGAGGCAGCCCAACATTCTAAACATCAAGGGCTGGTGCACCCACCTGCAGCATGAGGTCAGGAGGAGTCCTGCAAGAAAGCCCTCCTAGGGCCCAACTGAAAACTAAGTCAAAGAGCAACAAAGCCAGATGTGTTCCCACCTGCAGCATCAGGTCCTTGAAGTCCTCCCCACCAAGCCACGGGCTGGCCGCCGCAAACAGGCCCGGGTGCACCTGCGGCAAAGAAAGAAGGGAAGGCGGCGCTCAGAGCAGCTCAGCTGCAGCCTTTGGCCAGCGCTTGCATTCCCGCCGAGTGAGGCGCAGGCTGGAAGCAAGCACTCTGGACAGCCGCTGCCCTGCCCGCCTTATTATCCACTGCCTGGGCCACAGACCAACAACACGTTCAGTCACCCCGACCTACCGAAGGCATACCAGAACAGGCACACCAGGTGCATCCTGCACCACAACCAATCAAGTGACACCGCATTCTGGCTGCCAGCCTGGACCCACCGAGGGTGTGTAGAGCAGGCAGCCGTAGCCGGACCCCTCCCAGTCACCCACGTGGTTGCTGAAGATGCTGCGGGGACATTGAGGGAACAGCAAGGCACAGCCATTTGGAGCAATCAAGGCGCTGGCGGCGCATGTCAAATGGGTGCTTGAGCGGCAGCAATGCCACGCCTGCTGCCCTTAGAATGCCAACACCAAAGCAACCATTGTGATGAAACATACAGCCCAGCCCTCACCACATCAGCGTGCCCTCCCAAGGCCGGATGATGCCAGCCAGTGCCAAGAATGCACTTTGTTGCAAGTAAGCCCTCACCTCATCAGCGTGCCCTCCCAAGGTCGGATGCTGCCGCTGCTGGTGCTGGCGCTGCTGCCGCCAGCGCCATTCATCTGCAGGCGGCGCGGCGGCGCGCCCTGCTGCTGCTGCGCCTGCTGTGCACGCTGTGCGATGTCCTCCAGGTCAGCAAATGCGGGCGCGCCTGCATGGAAATGCATGTAGGAAGGGTGCATTTTCAAATTGGAGCTGGAAGGCAGGCATGCTCCTGGCGTTTCAGTACTTGTTTATACACGCACCTGCGCTCTGCTCCTCGGGGAAAACGCCGACCACCACAGTGCAGGGGTGCAGGCGCAGGTTGCTGCCGACGTTGCCGCCGCAGCTGATGCCGGAGCGCAGCAGCAGGGCGGGGGAGTGGATGCTGCCTGCTGCGCTGATCACCACAGGGGCCTGTGGATAGTAAGAGGGCGGGGCAGGGACAAGTGGGGGTGGGTCAGGGCAGTTGTTGTGCTGCTGACTGCTGCCCTGATCACCACGGGAGCCTGTTTGTTATGTGAGGGTGGGGTGGCAAACGGCAGGGGTTGCTGAGACACGCGTGGCGATACGTGAAGGGCACAGATAACAGGGGCTAAAGGGGCTAAACGCCACTTGCCTGCACCGCCAGCCGCAGCGGCGACGCCTCGCTGCCGGCCATCACCAGCACTCCCGCTGCCCGCTTGCGCCGGGGGTGCCCGCCGGCTGCCGAGGCATCGCTGTTTGGCTCGGTCAGGATGCGCTCCACCCAGGCGCCTGCAGGTGCAGCAAGATCAGGGTGTTACCCTCAGCATTTGTGCAAGCACAGCAAGCTCAGAGGCGTCAAAGCCTCAGCATTATCTCAGCAGCGCATATGGCAAACGTGCAGACACAAAGTTGGCAACAGCTGAATGAAGCAAGCCCGCCCACCTGTGATGATGCGAGCGCCAGTCTGGCAGGCACCAATCAGGAGGAGGGAACCCACTCTGCCCACTGTCCTGCAATAGAGAGCCCACCTGTGATGATGCGGGCGCCAGCCTGGCACGCGTCTGCCAGCCAGGTGTTCACCGAGTCCTGCAGGGTGGCAGGACCGCAGAAAGAAACTGAAGGTAGTGTATGCCCGGCAAGCAGGCCTCCAGCAGGCTGCAGCCAAGTAGATCCAGCCTGGCAGACAATGTTAGAGTACATGCTGCGCAGTGGCAACCCTGAATGATCAGATGATCTGCAGTGCATGCTACACGTAGCACGCTTGTACATAACAGCACACCACGACACCCGCAGCACGGCTAGCAGCACTCACCTGCTTGTAGCCGCGCGCGCAGCCGTGCCCGCAGTGCCCGCTGCAGTCTGGGTTGAGGCAGTTGCGGGGCACCTCCGCCGCGTGCACGCCCAGCTGATCCAGGCCGCTGCGCAGCGCGGTGCACATGGGACTGCAGGGAAAGTAAGTGCCAGCAGAACGCTTTAGTCGTTTAGGGGCTAACGGAAACACGCATGCAGCGCTCCAGGCCGCTGCGCAGCGCGGAGCATATGGCGCTGCGAGCAGCACAGATGCTAGCAAAACGGTTTAGACAGTTACGCAGAAACACAGACACGCCCAGCTCAGGGCCCCACAGGAACCGACCAAAACAGCTGCGCGGGAAAATGCTGCCCACCTGTGCTTGAAGCCCACGTGCACGCCCACGCGCGAGCAGACGGCCTCCAACGCTGCATCGTACTCTGGCGAGGCAAAGCGTGGCAGGTTGTGTTCCTCTGCCCACTCGCGCCTGCGGGGGGCAGGGGGAGAGCAGGTGCATGGAAATGGGAAAGGAGTGCGTCATACTCTGACGAAGCCGAGCGGCAGGCTGTGCTGCTCTGCCCACTCGCGCTTGCACGGGGGAACAAGAGGGATTGGTGCAGGAAAAGATGCAACACAGGGCACCTGCTGCTTGGTGGCAGCCGGAAGACGTGCCCCGACTGATGCAGCCGAATGGAGCCAACAGCAATCGAACGGAGCCAGTAGCAAAGTTGAAACTTCACCCACCTGACGTGCGGCGGCGTCTTGAACGAGGCACACCAATTGATGCGGGTGCCGCCTCCCAGGGTGGCCCCTGCCAGGACCGCCATGGTCCCGTCCTCGGTTGTCAGGATGGCCCCGTTTTCGTACATGGTTTGGAATGCCTCGCCCTCCTGCGATTGTACACAAGCAAATTGAAGTGAGCAGAGGGCACCTCAGTCGTCAAGATGGCTCCGTTTTCGTACATAGTTTGGAAAGCCTCGCCCTCCTGCAAGTGTAAAGCACTAAGAGAAGCAGTTGGCAGGCTGGGCAGAAGCGAGTGCGCAAGGGATGCCACCAGCACAGCAAGGCGATTGCAACATCAGTTAACCACCTGGTGAGCACGTGGCAGTGCAGCCCTTGCAAACATCAGCAAAANCCCCAACCCACACGTGCCTTGAGCGTCATTGCGGCTGCAGTCACAAAGCCGGCCTTCTCCAGTACCACCACACGCAGGCCGGCACGCGCCAGGTTGGCTGCCGCGGGACCGCCGCCGGCGCCGCTGCCAATGATGACGACATCGCACTCAATTGACAGCTGCAAAGAAGTTTAGAAAGTGGGCAGTGAGGGATGACACCTTGGGCAGACACAACTCCATCACGCCAGCTGCAGCACACATGAAATCATGCGCAGCGCAACCACAGCATAGCGGCACAGCACGGCTGCGCAGCATGGCAGCATAGCATAGCAGCAGAGTGGCACCACAGTGCATCCCAATCAAACCCACCAACCCACCTGGCACTTCTCTCGTGCCACAGCCGCCGATTGGAAGTCGCTGGGCCAAGCAACCCGCAGCCCTGCGGCCGCCAGCGCCGCACCCGCTCCCGCTGCACTGCCTGGCGAGCTGTCCCTGTCGCTCAAGTCCACCACCGCTGCTGCCACTGCTGCCTCGGCTGCCAGTGCGGCGGGTGCAGGCGTGGGCGGACGCTCTGGGTCCACCACCGGGTAGCGCAGCGCAGCCAGCAGATCAGAGTTGCCTGCAGGAGCGGTCGTTGAGGCAGCAGCGGGTACAGGCATGAGCGGGGCTTGAAGTGCT
Organism: Chlorella ohadii; assembly: GCA_025026875.1. Classification (NCBI taxonomy): domain Eukaryota; kingdom Viridiplantae; phylum Chlorophyta; class Trebouxiophyceae; order Chlorellales; family Chlorellaceae; genus Chlorella; species Chlorella ohadii. The sequence goes on along the minus strand of JADXDR010000053.1, from coordinate 753,482 downwards.
AGTTCTTGCCAGCCGGGCTCCCAGCTTTCCAGCACATCTCCCTGCCAACCGCCCACCTTCTGGAGTGAGGTGCGTGAGGTGAGCGCTCGTGAAAACTGCCAGCAGCTTGGACGCTCGTGAAAACTGCCAGCTTCCGTCCACTTCCCAACTTCCCCCACACCTCCCTGCCCACTGTACTTGCCTTCTGGCGTGAGGTACGTGAATTGGGCGCTCGTCGTCAGGCATCTGAGCTATTTCCAACATCCAACTTGCACTTGCCTGCCCAACCATTCACCTTCGGGAGTGAGGTGCGTGAACTGTGCGCTCATGATCAGCGACTTGAGGCCCTTGAACGCCTGCAGCAAAGCAAAAGGGGAGCTGCCTTTCGGAGCGGGAGATTCAGGACAACCACGGCAGTAGCAGCAGCAGCCGCTTTCTGGCAACCTTTACAACATTCGCTTCCCACCCAGCCCACCTTGCGCATGCGCATGTCTGAGCCTGTGGCCCAGCCCAGCAGCACCGCCTCGCGCTGCGGCAGCGGCAGGTCGGCAAACGAGGCGGGGAACCAGCGGCCGGCGCTGCAGGGGTGGAAGAAGGGCAGGGTTGTTTGATTTGCGTGCAACTTCAACGAGCTCCAGCTTGCTTCGGCAGGTGGGGAGTCTTGCAGCAGCAGCCTCAGAAATGCGCAACAGCGGGCCCACAGAAGGGGCTCCCCCGTGCTGCCACAGCAGCAGAAGCTGGGACCACTACAGCTGCTTTCTGGGGAGCTAGCAAGCCCACTAAAAAGGCCCCACACTCACCCCATGCTGGCGCGGCCCAGCAGGACGAGCGACCCCCAGCGCGAGCCCAGCAGGCGCAGCAGCAGGTGCAGCTCGCGCCGCGACTCGGGTGGCAGCCGCGTCTCAATCGTCTCGATGACCTGGCAAGGGCAGAGAAGGTGGGGTTTGCATGGGCGCAGGGGTGCTTGGCAAGCAGGAGCTGCTAGCTCTCGAGTGTGTTGGCAGGTTGGCAGCCGTGTTCTTCGGGACTGGCGGCACCCAAGCTGGCCCAGGCCTCAGCTTCCAAGAAAGCCGCTGCACTTGCACTGCAGCCGTCATCCCTGACCTTGTAAACTACTTCGTCGCCCCCGCTGGTGTGAGCCCACAGCGCGGCAGCAGCCGTGTCGCCGGCGGCACCGGCGGCGGCGGCGCGCTCGTCGCAGGGCGGCAGCAGGGCCTCTGCCACCGCCCGCAGCGCGGCCACGCTGCTGGGCTTCATGATCGCTTTGTCCTGGAGAGTGCGGCAGGGGCTAGGAAGGCCTGGCGCAGCCTCTGCCAAACCCCGCTGGGCGCCAGCGGGCCGGGAAGCCCTGGCTTGGTTTTGCCAAGAGCTATCACAGTTACGTGCACACAATTGGACGCTTGCCGGAAGCCTGGCTCGGCGCTTAAGCCTCGGTTGGGGCATCCCACTCAGCCGGGCTGCTGGGCCACCCAGCACGAGCATTTCAACCTGTTCCTTTGCCTGATCGCCGCGCCCTGGTGCCAGGATCACCTTCTCAATGTCGATCGCCGGCCTGCTGCAGGCAGCCACCGCCCTGCGCGCGGGGCTGCTCGCCCTGGGCTCCTGGCAGGACGCCCGGCTGCAGGTCAAGTACACCGACATCGACTATGAGGTGGTGACCGATGGGGCCGCCTTCCTGGCCGCGGGGCAGTCGCCCTACGCCCGCTCGACCTACCGCTACACCCCGCTGCTCGCCGCCGCCCTGCTGCCCAACGTGACGGTGCACAAGGCCTGGGGCAAGCTGCTGTTCTGCGGCGCCGACCTGCTGGCGGCCTGGTGAGGCGCCGCCGCTGCCGCCGCCACCGGCGGCACAGGGTGCGCCAGCCGGCGACAGCTGCTGCGGCTTGCTTGTGCCTCATTGCTTGCCTGGACTCTGCACAATGCCCTGTAACTCTGGAATTCTGGCACCATCCCCATATGCAGGCTGTTTGCGGCGCTGCTACGCCGGCGGCGCGCCTCGCTGGCGATGCAGCGGTGGGGCCTTGCCCTCTGGCTCTTCAGCCCCTTCACGGCCACCATCTCTACCCGCGGCAGCGGCGAGGCGCTCGTCACCTGCATGCTGCTGGGCCTGCTGCTGGCGCTGGAGGCGGGTGGGTGCTGAGGGGGAGCATGGGCCGGCAAACAGAGACAGAGCTTGCAGCTGCCGCTCCTGGCATGCAAGCAATTGTGCATCGTGCTGCCGCAGCTGCATCCGGCCGCCCTCGCCCAGCCCAGGCCTCTGCCCTACCTGCTGTCTCAGCTCTGCCTGCCCTGCTGCAGGCCGGCTTGTGCCTGCTGCGCTGCTGTACGGCCTGGCGGTGCACTGGCGCCTCTACCCAATCATCTACGCCCTGCCGCTGCTGCGGCACTTTGCCCTGCAACGGCAGCATGCAGCCACAGCAGGCGCAGCAGGGCAGCGGCCGCGCACACGCCAGGCGGCTGCCGACAAAGCAGCTGATAAGCCGCCTGGCCCGCTGCGCCGTATCGCGCANTGCAGTCGGCGCGGCGGCCGGCAGCCTGGTGTCNGCCGGCAGGCATTGCCTTTGGCGCCCTGTCGGGCGGCTTGTTTGTGGGCCTGGCGGCGGCGTTCTACCGACTGTGGGGCAACCAATTCCTGCACGAAACATACCTGTACCACGCCAGCCGGGTCGACCCTCGCCACAACTTCTCCGCCTATTTCTACCCAGCCTACCTTGCCAGCAGCGACAGCACAGCCGCGGGCCGCTGGGATGTGGGCTGGTGAGCGCGTGCTGCTGCTGCCGCTGTTGGGGTTTTGATGGTTGGTGGTGCGTGAATGATGCTGGGTTCGAGTTGCACGCGTCTTGATCTTGGTGTGTGGCCCTTGGCAGAACTGCCGCCAAGCAGCAGTCATTCTGCCAGGACTTGCAGCATCGCTCGCCCTGTTGCAACCACCAGCTCTGCAATGCTCTCCTAGTGTGCTGTCTTCCCTATCCTGCCCGCCGCAGGGCCTTCAGTGCAGCGCAGCTGGTGCTGCAGGCAGCGGTGGGGTGGCGCTGTGCCGGCGACCTGCCCTTCTGCTTCCTGCTGCAGACCATGCTGTTTGTGGCGTTCAACAAGGTGCGCTTGCGGGTTTTGCATTTGTGGTGCCAATCTGTGCATGTGGGTGGGCTGGCAGCTAGACTGGTGACAGTTTCCGTGATGTGCTGTTGGTGTTCAACATGATCTTCTGTCCTTGCCGACCGCCTGCCTGCCTGCCATGCGGTACCCCTGCAGGTGTCCACTGCGCAGTACTTTGTGTGGTACCTGTCCTTCCTGCCGCTGGTACTGCCCGACCTGGCGGCGTCCCGCAACAGGGTGAGGTGTGCTGCCTGGCTTGCAGACAATCGATCCACTGTGTGTGCATGGCTTGANGCNGGATTTNGCANGCTGGTGCCTTGGAGAGTTGCAGCCTGAAAGCTGCTGCCAACTGCTGCTGCCACAGGGCGGCAGTTACCATGGACTGGCACCAAGGCTGCTGCCAACAATCCTTCTCGTGCCCTCATCAATTGCCATTCTGCCCCCACCTGCCGCAGGGCCGGCTGGTGGCTGCCACAGCAGCGCTGGCAGTCACCATGTGCCAATGGCTGTTTTGCGCATACCTGCTGGAGTTCCAGGTCAGAAGCACAACCTTGCCACATCATGTGTGCTGATGCGGCCTGGCACCCTGGCTTTGTGCTGTTGCTGCTGTGACAGTGGGATTCGCTGGGGTGGGCACTGCCTGCTCAGCCCCCGCAGCGCCACACCATTTCATCTGCTGCCTGCCTCACCATCTGATGCCTCTGCACACCCGCCCTGCCCCGACCTGCCTGCCTGCAGGGCTGGCGGTGCCACCTGGCGGTCTGGGGCGCCGGCTTGGCTTTCTTTGCGGCCCACGTCTGGCTCATCTGCGAGCTCGTGCTGGCCTGGAGGCGGAAGCATGCAGCAGGGGCGGTGGCAGCAAAGCGCAAGGCCAGATGAACACATGTTCTGGTGGGTGGCTTGCGCTATTCTAATTGTTTACAGCGTGAGCGCCAGGCGAGCCTGTAAGCTTGAGCATGCTTGTCAGATGGGCAGCAGTGGAAACAAGGGCAGCATCAGGGTTGATGCAGCTGGGTGGAAAGGGCAGCACTGGTGGCAGCAGCCGTGAGCGGCAGGCTCTGTTGAGGGCAGTACATGAGCTTCATTGCTAGTCAGCTGTGCTGGTGCGCCGTCCCACCATCATTTGCTGCGGCCCTGCCTCTGGGCAGTGTTTGGCTCCTTGCCTCCAGCCAAGCTAGGGTGGCGGCAGCGCAGTAGGCCCCGGGGTTTGAGCAGGCCCTGATCAACAACGTGCATGCCACCAGCTGCCCTGGCTGCCTAGCTTTTTGCGTGGTTGCCGTGCAGCCCACAGCTGATGCAGCAGCAGCTGATGTGCAGCTCGGCACCATCCGCTTGTCTGCGCTTACAGGAGCGATACGTGTTATCGGGCTGGGGACACACGAGAACAACAATCACTAGCTGTGCTGTCCCAAAAGGCAGTGCAAACCAGCGGGCAGGGAGGGCATGTGGGGATAAATCACAGCGAGGCTGGGGGTGAGATCAGGCGCAGAGGGCAGCTGGCCTGCGTGATAGCAAATCATCTAGCAGGATCTCTAGCACACGTCAAAGTCGGCAGTCACGCACAGGCAGTGGCCGCGCGCGGCAGCGGCGTGGTTAAACACAGAGTGGCCTGCACTCAGCAGGAAGCTGTCGCCGCCCAGCGCCACCCGCCCCTGCTCATCGCTGATCCAGATGCGCGGGGCAGCTGCGCCCTTGCCTGCCGCCAGCACCAGGCCGGTCTGGGTGTCGGGGCCCAACGGCAGGTGGAGGAAGATGCGGAAGTACTGGGGGCAGCCTTGGCGCAGCGAGGGGGCTGGCCAGTCCTCTTCCCCGTCCTCCAGGATCTTGATGGCCACCAGCTTCCAGCCGCGGTCGGCAGCAAAGTGCTGTGGGGGCAGCGGTGGGCAGAGGCCGAGAGGTTGGTGAAGTGAAGGAGCCCGCTGAGCGGCAGGGCGTAACTCGCAAGCTGCACTGTGCCAATGTCGCAGCAACGAACTGCAAGCCCAACTGCTGGGGCAGCTCGGCTTGCAGGGAGTCGTGCATATGCATTCGGCAACACCCCGACAGCTGCAGCTGAATAAATGCCAGCGGCAGCTTAATGGCCTGCGACACTCCAGCCACCCCAGTCCACCTCCAGGCAGCCGACGAGGTAGTCATAGATGGGCTTGGCTTGAGGCTCTGCCTGCATGCAGATAGCAGGGCGAAGGGGTGGTTGCAAGCGGTCCTTTCATGGCAAGTCGAGCGGGCTGCCGCTCTGGAGCAAGGTGCCTCCCCAACTTCTGCTGGCCGTTGGCCCACCAGCCGCCCTTACAGCCACCCCATAGCCACTGCTCTGTGTGCTGCGCCCCACCTTGAACGCAGCCTTCTTGATGCGTGAGTTCAGGTTGAAGCGCGGCCGCTGCTCGTCAAGCTCCAGGCCGTCACTCAGCGCCGCCTTGCCCGAGTAGCGCACCCGCACATTCTTCACTGCCTGGAAGGCCGCCAGCAGCCGGCAGTTGCGGGCGTAGCTGGCCTGTGGGGGAGGGGNMGGGGGGAGTGGCCGGTTTGCTTGAGCTTGTGTGCACGAATCGCCAGCATGCGCAATCGCCAGCGCAGCGCATGCATGCAAGGGAAGGCAAGCTCCACCAGGCATGCATGCATGCGGCTCCAGCACCCTTGCCCCAGCACCCTCATGCCCTGCTCACCCGGCCCTCATCAGTCAGCCCCGGCACGACACCCTCGAAGCGCATCATGTGGATGACAGCCCGGTGGCCGCCGCACTCAAACCGCTGCACCGCCGGGTCGCCAAACGTCACAAACAGGTCGGGCAGCTGCGGTGAGGTGGTGCAGGGGAGGTGCCAGCAGGGCATGAGCAAGCTGGGGGTTATAACTTTGGACTGCCAGGCGCATACGAGTGCGCCAGCAACAGGTGAGCAGCTGCTTGTTTGTAGCGCCGGCGCCGCCGAGACGACGCTGAAAATGGCCACCCACAGGCCTGATGTGCAACGCACCTGTTGCAGCGGCACCTCCTCAATCGCTCCCATCTCGAGCTCGTTTGGCTTCTCATAGTCTGCGTCGTAGTCTGCAGCAGGAGAGCAAGCGGCCGGGTTGCAGCTGGCTACCGTATTAGGGTGCGGCGCTAAACTGGCGGCAGGCAGGCGCGGCTGCAGAATCCGGCCGGCTGCAAACATAGACCGGCAGAGGGTAGCAGCTAGCCGCACGGCAGACATCGGCAGCCAGAAACTGGCACAGCAGCCGCTGACGAGGAGGGCCAGCGGCGGCGGAGCGGCGCCTGGAGGCGCCCCCAGCTGCAGCTGCTCACCCTTCGGCGCCATGCTCGTGCGTGCGTGGTCGTCCTGCGAGATGGCTGCGCAGGGCTGGGCGCTCAGCGCCCTGGAACTGAGCAACGCTGCTGCTGGGGCTTGGAAGGCGTCCTGCAGGAGGCGGCTAGGCAGACTGTGGGAGGCTGCTGATGTTAACGGCTGACTCCCGCCAACAGCAAGCACCGCCGCTCCGCGCTGCGCCATGCCGCCAGCGCTGGTGTGCCAGGCGCTGCCGAGCGCCCGCCGGCGGCTGTCTATATAGAGCCTGCCCTCTTTTCTTGCTGGATCAACCCCCTATATAGCTCTCAAGGCGACGCCACGCGTGTTGTTGAGCCTGGGAAGCACGAGCAACAGCCTCCCCCCTGCCTGCAATAGGGGCTGCCCCAGGCTTGGCTATTGGCAGCCTTGGACGCTTGGGTAGCAGCAGCAGCAACAACAATTGACTCTGGTGAGCGGCCGGCTGCGCTGCTGGCGCAGGCCACAGGCTGCTCCTCATACTCCTCCGCGTAAGGCGAGCGGAGGCGCATGCTCTGCAAAGATGGCCCTCACTAGTAGATTGGGCGGGTCTTTACTGAGATTTATACCCCTTTGTTCTCCAGCCAAAACAGCTTTACCGAGTTGTTTAGCATCTCGGTATAATTCTAGGTTTGGGCTGGTCTACTGAATTCAAAATTGATCAATACCAAAAAGTTTTATTGGTATCTGTCCAGCTTTCTCAGTAGAATCCAGAACCCGGTAGAATAAACCGTAGCTTCTGCAGTATAAATCAAGGTAGAAATCAAACCCCGAAAGCTACTGCTTGATTATCTTGGTTGATTTATCAGTTGCTTCTCCTACCACYCTTTARACCGGCTAATCAACCCCTGTCCCARGGCTACCCTGTTCCGATGGTTTTATAGTGCTGAATAGCACTGGTTTGCTGGGGGTACATGTGATGAGTGTAGATACAGGGCTGCTGCAGTGGGTGTGGAAGCAGGGGAGGGGGAGACGTTGGCAGAAAGCACCAAGTGCTCCAGCGCCTTAGCGGCAAAACGCAACCGAGRGCCRCCATGCCTTTACATCCTATGCCCACAACCACTSCTACCTCACACRGCCCCAGGGCTCACCACTGAATGAAATATCCCATATAYTAAGTACGAACAGAAATGGCCTGTGGGAGTGGGCAGGGGACGATGGGAACTGGGGTTGGCGGTTGGGGAGCAGTGCCGGGCGGGCGGCGGCAGCCAACGGCACCAACGGCKTGCCCGCCGTCCGTCCTGCTGCCCACCGCGCGTCAATAGCAYTTATGCTCCGCCTGRCGATCGCCACTTGGCGAGTGACAGCTGCAGCTGTGCAGCCAGTGAGGCTCGCGCCCGGCTGTCGAGAGTGCAGCGGCCCCAYCCGAGCCCGCCGCACCTATTGCAACTTGGCTTGCCGCTGTGCGATCCCGATCGCGGCGGAGTTGGTGCCTGCCGAGTCGCGAGGCTCGGCTGCCAACTGCGGCTGGCGGGCTGTCGCTCCTGGCGGTCGATCGCACCGGAGCAAAGTGCGCTGAAGTTCAGCAGGAGGCTYGGGAAGTAGTGTGAGGGACGGGCGCAGCCTGGAGGGCTTTGAACCGCCGGCGACAGGCGGCGCAGCATGCCTGCCACCGCCTGATGCACGACTTTGCTTGCAACGCCTGGCCCTGGCAGGCGGAACATAGCACCTTCAACACCTTGCAAATCGCTGGGCAGCGGCACGGGCGGCGGAGTGCACGCACGAGCAACCTTCCACCGCCCGCTGCTGCTTGCAGCCCTGCCGCCGCCTGTCTGCTACCCCGAGTGGTTTGCAATACGCTGTTGAGCTTATGTTCCACGTCCCAGCTCAAGCCGGCGAGGCAGAAGGCAGCGCCCCTACAAGGGCCCACAACACCGTAGCTTGGAAAGTTACMGCCTTGTTTTCCTGGTAGCGTGCAAACTACCAGAATGGCTGCCATTCCCCCGGCTGCCCCTGGCCGAGAACTCGGTAGTCTCAAAAATATTCAGTAGCTTGCATGGTATTGACCCGCCCAATCTACTAGTGCCACAGCAGGAGCAAGGCGATCTTGTGGAGCTTCACGGGTACTCAATCACGTCTTGGTGAATTCGAAGAAGGAACGCGGGTTTGGGCCAGCGCCGCTGCAGCCTCCAGCACGGCCCCAGCGCCGTGGGCAAGTCGCTCATCTGGTTTCAATCTCCTCCCTCGTGGTTGATATCGTTTTTTACAGAGTGCCATCAATGACGTTTGCAATACTACCAGCAGGGTGTGTTTCTGCTTGGTTGGCATGAACAGCGGTGGCAGCGGGTTACAGCAGTTGGCAATTGCAAACAAAGTGCAAGGTAAATGCAGGGGCGCAGGGGCGCAGGGGCGCAGGCGGTATCAGGTGGAGGGCGTTGCAGCCATTGTGGCATGGCGTAGCATACACACTGCTTGAGTTGAGCGGCGCGTTGCCTTAGACTTGCACGAGCGGGCTGCGATAGTGCACGCAGGCCAGCCTTTGTGGGGAGGGGCCAAACAGCTGCTAGCCGTGCATGGACAGCAGAGGGAGCAGTGTGGGGGACTGAAGATTCAGCGGGTCATCAATTCACTTCACTGGCGTCCATCTCCAATGCTGCTGAGTGCACGAGGCTCCACAATCTTGCCCTTCCTCCCAGCAATGCCCCCCAGCTCCAGTGAAAGTTGGGCTGTCTCTGTGTGCCCGTCTGAAACTTTGGCAACACACACAGCTGCACAGTATGCTAGCAGCGCAGTTGACAGCTACAGCATATATCGGCTTGTATATCAGCTTGAGGTAGTGCAAGTACTGCAAGTACTGCAATTGACTAGGTGCCCAGCGCCGAAGCGAGCGCAGTCAACCAGCAACCGACAGCGGCAGCGGCGGGTGGCGATCTGGCAGGCGACGCAGCCACACTGCGGCACGCTATTCTTCCACCAACAACCTGCATATCGATCGTGCTGGGTGTGGTAACCCACAGTGCCCGCCACGCCTTGAACGGTAGGCTGCCGCTGCAGGGCAGACAGCTCGAGTCTGGCACACCATCAATTGAGCATGCAAGGACAGCCCGGCAATGGATCGGCAGAAGCGGGGGCAACGCCACAGCCTGACCAGGCCGCACTTGAGCGTGAAGCGCTGGGCAGGTGCGCCCTCCCCTTCGTTCCTTTCTTTCCCTACTGAGCGTGTTTCCAGGATGTCGGATCAATCGTCTCTGGCACTATTGGTCTTCCCCCACCGCTGCCGCCGCCGCCGCCGCTGCTGCCGCCCTGCGACACAAGCAAGGTTTGGCTGAGGTCAGGGTTTGGTTAGGCTTGCAATTGGATCATGCTTCTCTCCAAACGATTCTGCTGGCATTCCCTCCCCAGGGTGGCTCATGCCGTGCGGCACTACCGCAGCGGCGCTGGCCTGGAGGTTGCGCGCTGGCAGCACAACCTGAACCAGCTGAGCGAGTGGCACCGTGCAATGGTGCCGCAGCTGGCGGAGAAGGTGAGCAGGCGGCACAGCATGCCTGCCAGCAGCATGCCCTCACACGCTCACTGTGCTGGTCTGGCCACATGCCTGCAGATCGCAGCAGCACGGCAGTGCATCTACCGCAACCACCTGTTTCTATCGGCGATGCTGGCCATGTTTGAGGAGGACAGCGGCTGGGCGCCGCCCCACCTGGCGCCCGCCAATGCAGCAGCCGACGAGTATGAGGACAAGGTGGGGGCAGCTGTGGCCCCACAGGACCACGACAAAGTCAGGTGCGACAGGCGTCCAACCAGGGGCCCAAGTTAATGCAGCAGCAGGGCAGCCATTGCAGAGTTGCTGCACCGCGGCAGCGCTGTTGCGACGATGCGAGTGCACTTTACCTCCCTGCTGCAGGTATGTGCTGAAGAACTGCGCACGCGACTGGTCCGCAGAGGGCGCTGCGGAGCGCGCACAGTCGTACGGGCGCATCACCGCGGAGCTGCGCCGCCTGTTTGCCGGCTGGCCAGCTGATGCGCCACAGCCGCCCTCAGTCCTGGTGCCGGGGGCGGGCCTGGCGCGGCTGTGCCTGGAAATAGTGAACATGGTGAGGATGCCGGTGGGCCTGGATGGGCGGGNTGGGGCTGTGGACAGCATCGCTTTGTCTTCCACAGCAACAGCTGGCGTTCATGTCCGACACATGGAGTCCCCAGCTGCTGCTGTACCTCGCATGCTGGCTGCTCCCGGCGCATGCAGGGCTTCCAGGCGCAGGGCAACGAGTTCAGCTACTTCATGCTGCTGGCCAGTGCGTACCTGCTCAACGGTGTTGAGCGGGCGGAGCAGGTGGGCAGGCGGGAGGCAGGGGAGGGGAGCGTAGTGAGGGGCACAAAGCACAGGGCTTCACGCAGCCCTGCATGTGCCTTGCATTGCTTTGCATTGGTGCTGCCTCCTGTCCCACAACGTGTCGCATACGCTGGCCAACCCATGCTGCAGTGGACCATTCACCCCTGGTGTACTGCAAGCTGCAACCAGCCGACGGTGGCAGATCAGCTGCGGGGCGTGCCGATCCCGGACGTGTACCCCGCGGAGCTGGTGCCTGCCCCTGGCTTGCTCAGCATGTCGGCGGTGGGTGGGCGGGTGGGGTGCAGGGCATGGCAGGGCGGGCAAGCGTTGTGCATGATGCAGCAACCAGACCAGCTCATTTCCTCCATTGCTGGTTGCACATTTTGCAGGGCGACTTTGCCGAGGTGTACGCTAGTCCAGAGTATGCAGGTGTGTGCAAGCCCGGCCTGCCTGTTTGCCTGCCTCGTGTTTTGAGGAGCAAATTGTGACAAGGTGGCGGAGGGGAGCTTCAGTGGGGCAGCCTCCTTTGTCTGTTGTGGAGACCTGCCGGCCCGGCTGTGCCCCCTGCAGAGGCATTTGACGCCGTGGCCTGCTGCTTCTTCCTGGACACCGCCCACAACGTGCTCGAGTACCTGGAGGTCATCTGGCATGCGCTGCGTGTGAGTGCACGCCACCCTCCTGCCACAGTTGCAAAAGCGTATGCCCGGTGTGCCCCAGCAAGCGGAGCGGCAGGCGCGTTCTGAATATCCAATGCATGCCCAGCCAACATCTCAGCCCCCGCCCCTCCTCGCAGCCGGGCGGCTACTTTGTGAACCTGGGCCCGCTGCTGTACCACTGGGCGGATGCGCACACGTACCTGGAGGGGGAGGAGCTGTCGGTGGAGCTCAGCTTGGAGGAGGTCAAGGCGGCGGCGGCACAGGTGGGGGCTGGGCTGGGGGCAGGACAGGGCCAGCTGCGCCCCAATGTCAAGTTGCTGCTTGGAAGTGCTTTGTGCCCATGTCAGCTGTGGTCCATGTCAGCTGTGCAAATGGTGCAGCTGGGCAATGCTGCCACGGCCCTGCTGTTTGTCGCCATCTGTCGCCCTGCAACTGTGCCCTGCAGGTTGGCTTCAAGCTGGTGCGAGACGAAATGGTGCCCGCCGCCTTCCTGTGCAACGAGCGGTCAGTGCAGGGGCGTGGCCTGCTGGTGCTGCCAGTGCAGGCTTGCTGCCCGCCCTGCCACAAGAGAGCGGCTCTTTGAGTTGCATGCTCTGTGCACCGAGCCAACTGCCCAGCCCTGCCCCTGCACGCAGGTCCATGATGCAGTCGTCCACCTACAACTGCGCCTTCTGGACAATGCAGAAGGTGGACAGGGCAGCAGCGGCAACCATGGCGGCAGGGGCAGCCGCGGACCAGCCCGCCGCCAAGTAAGTAACACCTGCCGTTGTGCGCCCTGTTCTACGCTGTGTTGCATTTGCTTCCATTTCACTACATACAAGTGTCACACTATCACAGCCCCACACCAGAGGTCACAGCAGCCAGCAGCGGATCAGGGGGCTGGGCGGCCTGAGGCAAGCCCTGCTGTGGTGGCTGCGACGGCGGGGYCGCTGCGGCGCCCGCCGCTGCTGCCTGTGTCACTGCGGCTGCCAGCTGGCGCCGCCGCTCGCTNCTTGGCGCCCAGCGGGCCACCCTCCTCTCGCAGCAGTTGGTCTACCAGGTGATTCAGCTGCCGCTCCTGGTCCTGAACCCAAGCAAACTGCTCCGCCACCGGCAGGGCGCGCAGCTGGNCCGGGGTCGGCGCCTGCGCCGCCGCCTGGCTGCTGTGCCGCCGTCAGCTGTGCCAGCAGGCTCGCCTCCTCCGCCTCCATCTCTGGCAGCAGCTTGGTGGCCAGCATGATGGGCAGGATGGGGGCGTTGGTCTGCGGCCGGTGGGGAATGGGGGGCAGCCTGTTGGGAGGGCGTTCAAACAACCCCTGCCCTGCTGTCATGGTGCCGTCCGTCCCGGCTGACGGCTGCGATGCAGATGGCTGACTGAGCCTGTTGTTGTACCCGTGTGCTGCGCATGGCGCCAAGCAAGCATGCATCGTCCTGCCATGCATCGTACCACCCAGCAGCCAGCGCGCCTGGTTCACGGAGCGAGGGTAGGCGGCAAACTGGCGCAGCAGCGGGCGCAGCGCATCCACCAGGTGCTGGTACTGCACATTGATCACCGCAAAGCGGTCCAGCGCCTCCGACCTGCGCAGGTTGCAAGCGCACCAGGTGCAATCAGCAGAACCGAGGCACAGGGTAAGCAGCGGCGGCGGCAGCAGGGTGGCGGCGGCGGGAGGGGCAGCGTGCTCACCACTGCACCCTGTCCGCCGCATACTGCAGGCTCTGGACGATCTGATCCAGTGACCGCTTCAGCTCCTCGGCCCGCGCCCTGACCTGCAGCGGGCGAAGTGGGCTTGCGTGCTTGAGCGTCGCGGGCATCGCAGCGGGCGCCTGATCACACCGGCTCATTCTCCCTCACCGCCGCAAGGTGCAGCTGCCCCTGGCCGTGGCCCATCAGCAGCTCCCGCAGCTCGGGAGGCCTGGAGCCCTGCATTGCTGCGAAACGGCTTTGGTGGTGCGTGGGGGATCGTTGCAGAGGTGCACGCCATCCACTGCGCAGAGCGATGTGAGCACCGCCGCCACCGCCTTCGCTCTGCGCTGTGGCCAGGTGCCTTGGAGCCGCCTCGGCAAGGCCTTGCTGTGGCGGAGGTGGAGCACACATATCAAGGATATGCAATGAGACCAGCACAGCTCAATTGGCAGCTGTTTGAGTGCTGAGTGGGAATGCTGGGCGTGGCTTCTCCCCAAACAGGCTGACCTGCGGAAGCGGCGCCACGGGACTGCAGCAGGTGGGATGCCGGAGATCCCTTGCCACCCCCAACAAGCAAAATCACCAGCTGCTGGTGGTATACATTGGCTGCACTTGAGCAGCCGTGGCGTGCCACTCGGCACCAGCAACGGCGTAGCAGGCGCGCTTGCGGATCCCTTGAGTCGGGCCGCGCTGCCGCCACGCTGGGGCCCGCCAGCTGCCGCGGCAGCTCTCCTGTGACCATTGGCATGCCGGGCCGCTGCAACCTTCCCAGCATCCCATGCACATCCACCAGCACTCAAGGCTTTGCGAGCAAGCGACCCGTCCTCCCCCGCGCCCTCGCAAGCACCAGGGCTGGCAGGCGGAGCAGAACGCGAATTGAGCGTTTCCAAAGCTTCCACAGCGCTTTACAGCGTGCGGCAGCCGCTGCAAACCGCACCGGGAGGAGCCCAAGTTATGTCCACAGCCCTATGAGGCGTCTGGCGCTCGTGGGCGCCCTGGCCGCCCTCCTGGCGCTTGTGGCGCATGCCAGGTGCCAGCCTCGCGCGCCTCCGGCACTTCCCGCTTGGCTGCAGTGGCCTTGGCAGCGTGAGCAGGGGCCACGGCGAACCCTGCTCGCCAGCGACTCCCAGGAGGCCTTCCAGGTGCGATCTTGCACACGCCGAGCGCCTGCGGCTTGTGATGCTTGGGGCCAGCGGCGGCTGGCGGCGGCGGCGGCAAAGCACCTGAGCCTCGCGTGGCGCTTGCTGGGCACACCCGTGGGCACACCCTTGTAGCCTTGCATTGTGCGACTGGCCGACTGGGCACCAAACCTGCAGGTGTCGGTCACTTGCGATCAGCCGGGGCCCACCACCTCCTCGCCGCTGCCGCTGTGGACCCTGGACTTTGGGCGCCCACTGCAGCAGGCCAACCCGCTGGCGCTGTTCCGCGTGGCGGGCGTGTACAGGTAGGTGGCCCCTGCTGGTTCTTACTCGGGCGGCATGGGCAAAGGGTTGATGGGGAGGGAAGGGGTCTGCTGCAGGTGCCAAAGGAGATTGCACAGCGCGGCGTGCAGCCTGCAGTAGTGATTGGTACCAAACGCCTCTCCTCAGTCGGCACCCCCGCCTTTTGCCCTGCCTGCCTGCAGGGTGGACGTCGTGTACCAGCAGCAAGCGGGCCTGCTGTATGTGCTGGGGTTTGTGGCCATCCGCGACCAGCCCGTAGAGCTGAGCATCAGCGTGCCGGCAGGGGTGGCCACAGATGCGGCAGGTGCCACGAATGCGGAGGCCTCGGCCACGTTGGCCTACCAGCCCGCCGCCAGCTCCCTGGACTGGCTGGGCACTGCAGGCAGCGCCGCGTTTGGTGGCACCTTGGTCCTGAGCTTTGCCACAGGCATACTGGGCGGAGGTGAGCTGGAGCAAGGGCTGAAGATCCTGCGATGCCTGTTGCGTGCCGCCGTGCCGACGCACGTCACAACAGACTGAACCTGCTGCTGCGCTGCTCCATGCTGCAGGCGGCGTGGGCGTGGGAGTGCTCGGGTTTGCCAACTTTGTGCAGACGTTCTACTACAGCGGCAACCTGCCGTTGAGCAACATGCCGGAGGTAGGTTTTGCGGGCGTGGCATTCCGGCTGCTGGGCAGCGGGCTGTAAGGGCGCTTGCTGCTTGATTGGCTTTTCGTTGACGGTTTCATCACCTACTGTGCTGTCATTCCACTCCTTGCCTGACTGCAGAACTACAAGGCTGTGTCCAGTGGGTTTNGGTGGACCAGCCTGGCCACCTTGCCCGCTGTGTCTGGCGCCGCCTCAGCACCCAGCCCAGACAGCACCAGCCTGGCAGCGGACACGCTGTACAGCAAGCAGCGCTTCCCTTATCCACCTGTGGTGGTGGCGGCTGAAGCAGGTGGGGCCGACAGCGGCGGCGGCTCAACCGCAGGTGGCAGCCCAGCCGTGGAGCCTGGCAGTAGCGGCGCCGAGGTCGTGGGCGGTAGCGACACACCCGTTGAACAGGGCAGCGGGGCGCAAGAGGGCAGTCCACCACCGCCGCCGCCGCAACAGCAGCAGCAGGGTGACAGCCAACCGGGTGGTGATGGAGGCGGAGGCAGCAGGCAGCAGGGCAGCTCACCGGCAGCGCCTGGCAGCACAGGTGGCTCCGCACCTGCGGATGCACCCACCGCAGCACCAGTCCCACAGCCAGGCGCAGCTGAGCAGACGCCGGTGCCGGTGCAGCCATCCCCGCCCGCCACTGGTGGCCAGCAAGCCGAGCAGCCAGCAGCCAGTGACAATGTGTTCGACCCAAATCAGGTGAACGACCCCGCCTTTCAAAACCCGCCACCCGAGCCGGACCTTCCACCGGCACAGCAGTCGCCAGCCCCCGTGCCGGTGCGTCCAGCCAGCGACGGCAGCAGCCCAGCACCCTCACCCACCCAAGGCGGTGCCAGCCCAGCACCTTCACCCAGCAGCGGGGGTGGCAGCAGCCCAGCGCCTGGCAGCAGCCCGCTGCCAAGCCCAACCCCTGGCGGTGACGTATCAAGCCCACCACCTCCGCCCGGTGCCACCACCCCTAGCCCCTCACCACCGGCTGGCAGCACCCCTGTGCCCGGCCCCTCACCATCCCCCACTCCCACCCCTTCCCCAGCCCTCAGCCCCTCGCCAAATCCAACCCTCTCCCCCAGCCCCTCTCCCGCCACCCCTAGCCCTGTTGTGCCCACCCCCAGCCCCACGCCCAGCCCCAGCCCACCCGCAAGCACACCTGCCAGCCCGCCGCCACCCGGAGGCATTGTGCTGCCAGGCTCCCCTCCTCCAGGGGGCATCTCAGGCCAGGGCGGTGGCAACAGCACCAACGTGACAACACCCCCAGCGCCGCCTTTTGCTGAGGCGCCTCCAACTCCCGAGCTGCCCATTTTCACGCGCAAGAAATCCCCACCCCCTCAGCCAGCGCCCCCACCCTCACCTCCGCCACCCACCACCCCCTCGCCTGGCGTTGTGCCGCACCCGCCTCCCCCTCCGGTCATCACCCTGCTTTCTCCACCCCCGCCGCCACCCCACATCGTGGTGCCTTCCCCATCACCTGGCAGCATCAGTGGCCAGGAGGGAGGTGAGTGACCACTCTTCTCGCAGCTGGTGCATCCTCGCTGTGTGGCAAGTTTGACGCACCTGTGCCTGCCAGCAACCTTGCATGTACAGTTAACATCCCGGATACCGTGCAACTTGTGTGCAGATGACGGCCAGGACTATGTGGAGCCCCCATCTCCGCCATCGGCACAACACTGGCCGCCCAGCCCGCCAGACCAGCTGCCCATCTACACCCGGGCCAAGCCGCCGCCGCCTCGGCCCGGTGAGGCACGCTGGCTTGCCGGCAACTGGGCAGCAGGGAACAGAGGCAGCTGACGTCGCACTTGAGAAAGACTGGCAGGCTCTGGCACTATACAGATTGGCCCANCCTCCTTCCTCGTTGTTTCCGCAGGGCCTCCGGCGCCGCCACCGCTGGCGCCCGCGCCCGAGCCATCCAACGCGCCGGAGCCGCCTCCCTCGCCAGAACCAGCACTGGAATCGCCTCCCCCGCCAAGCCCTCGCCCACCCAGCCCCAGCCCCAAGCCTCCCTCACCGCCGCCACCGCNATCCAAAGCCTCCCTCGCCGCCACCGCCCAGCCCCAAGCCGCCCCCTCCTTCGCCCCCGCCGCCCCGGCCCAAGCCGCCTCCACCGAAACCTCCTCCCCCAAGCCCTAAGCCCCACCCTCCTCCCCCAAGCCCAAAACCGCACCCACCTCCCCCCAGCCCCAAGCCCCATCCACCTCCGCCATCCCCCCGGCCGCCCCCGCCGCCGCCCCCCAAGTCTTCGGGCGGCTCCCTCTCCGATCCAGTTGCGGCAGCTGCAGCAGGGACAGGGCCCCGGGCAGCTACTGCAGCTGTGCTCATCGATAAGCCGGTGCAGCAGCCTGGCGGCGGGGATGCGGGGCCAGCAGGGCGGCGGCTGCTGGTTGATGACCCGCTGTCCTCGCTGGCCAGCTCTGGTTTCTACATCGTGACGACAGTTACAGGTGGCTACAAGTGGCTGGCTGGCTGGCAGCTCTGGCTTGTGTGCAGTGCAAGCGCAGCAGCTGTGAACTGGACGTTGCGCCATTGGCACGTTCGCCTGCACTTGCCCACAAGAGATGGGCGGCATATCTCAACCTCTTACGGCTGCCTCCCCGCTGCAGTGGCGGACGTTCAGAATGGGACGGCGCAGGGCGGCACAGAGACGGTCAGTGATGCGGCTGTCGGCGCCAGCGCGCTGAGCCGCATCCGTGCCATCCAGACCGCGGCGGTTGGGGAAGATGCAGCAGAGCAGAGCCTGCAGGTGGGTCAATGTCATGCCTGCCACGTGACTGGGAATACAGCGCCTTGGGGTTGCTCAAGGGTCGGCTTTGTGCACTTAGACGTGTGGTGTGTGGCGATGGCCCACCTCCTTGCACTTTGCCCTCCCCTCCCTGCTCCCCCAGGTGCTCTGGAATGTGTGCTTCTGGTCTGCGCTGCTCATTGGCGGCTTTGCGGTGGCCCACATCATCTTCCTGCTGCTGCTGCGCTTCTGGAAGGTGAGCAGGGGACAACATGAGTGCTGCTCATGCCCATCAGTGCACAGCTTGGCGGCCCGCTGCATGTTGCACACCATACAACATGCCACAGCAGCAGCATGGCATGAGCATATCGCCCGAGCTCGGCACCTCACAGGAGGCAGAGCACTTGCCTGCCCTTTTTCTGCAGCGCACCACCCCCAAGATGCTGCACCTGCCGCGCCTGGAGCTGCTGCTGTTCATGATGGTGCTGCCCATGATTGTGGCGGCGGGGGCGGCCCTGCTGCGCGCCCCATCGGCTGGCTACGTGGCAGCGGGCGTCATCTTTGCGGTGCTGCTGCCCGCTGCCTTCCTGGCCACCGCCCTCGTCTTCATCGTCCGCTACC
This sequence comes from Chlorella ohadii, assembly GCA_025026875.1. Taxonomy (NCBI): domain Eukaryota; kingdom Viridiplantae; phylum Chlorophyta; class Trebouxiophyceae; order Chlorellales; family Chlorellaceae; genus Chlorella; species Chlorella ohadii. The sequence continues at coordinate 735,112 of JADXDR010000053.1, read as the reverse complement.
TGCTGCGCCACTCGGTGGAGCAGCGGCGCGCAGTGTATGTGCTGGCGCTGCC
>JADXDR010000053.1:712960-735043 GCA_025026875.1 Chlorella ohadii | reverse complement strand
GCCACCGCCGCTGAGCCCGCCACTCCCGACTCGCCTGTGCGCACGCGCGCCCAGCGGGCTGCGGCGGCGGCGGCCCTGGGCCGGGACAGCGGCAGCCTGACGCAGCAGTTCCTGCTCAGCTCCGCCAGCACGGCTCGCACCACAGAGGGGCTGCTGAGCCCAGGGGAGAGCCTGCGCTCCACGGAGCTGTCCCCCTCCAGCCCTCCCAGCGCAGCACAGTTTGTCAGCAGCCCCGCTGACCAGCCAGCAGCGGCAGGGCGGACCGCCACACCGCGGCGCCCAGGCAGCACCGTCGCCTCTCCAGGCAGCAGCGGCTTCCACACCCCGGCCAGCGAGCCAGCTTCACCAGGGGAGCCTGCCGACGACACGCCACCCGCCTCTTGCACTGGCGGCAGCGGTGGCATGCTGGTCCGCACCTGGCGCGGCTTCCAGGCCTACTTCATGCGGCCCGTGTTTGGCTTCACGTTTGGCGGCCCCCTGCCTGCAGGCAGCCCAGCAGCTGCGGGCGCGCAGCAGCAGGCGCAGCAGGCGCAGCAGCAGAGCAGCGCAGCCATCCCTGTTGGCACCACCGCTGATGTCGGCGCGCTGGCCGGCCAGGGCGCGTGGCTGTGCAAGGGCAAGTGGGACACCGCCTTTGTCAAGCGCTACGGCAGCTTGTTTGAGGATGCCAGGGGGCCGCAGGTCTACCACATCACCTCGGCCTACGACGCGGCCGCAGACGCAGCAGGTGGGCACCAGGGGAGAGCCTGCGGTGTGCGGATGGGCTGCTCCTGTGATTCAACCCGTGTGCTGCAGTTGCAGCCTGGCAGATGAAGGCTTACAGCTTGTGGAAAACCAACCCCCTGCCGCCCCTTGCCCTCCTGCAGATGGCGAGCGGCATGTGGGCAGCGGCGTGTTGGTGCCGGCAACCTACGCCTGGGGCGAAAGCACTGTGCAGACGCTGCAGACCTTTGGCATCCTGCTCAGCGTCCTCAAAATGGTGCGCCTGGGGAAGATGCATCACGCCTACTCATGGGAGATTACACAAGTATCAAGGCTAGCAACCACGTTGCTCTGCCGCCCAGCCTCTCATGGAAGCCCAACCTTGCCATCTCGTTGCCTGCAGGTGCTGTTTGCGCTCATCATCAACGCAGTTGGTGCCGTGAACAGCGTGCCCCAGGTAAGGGGGAGAAAGGAGGGAGTGCATCCTGGGCGCATGCAGTGCGGCATTTCCTCCTGCCCACCGCCTCTACGCTGGACGTGTGCTCGCCCCACTGCTCTTGCAGCCATCACCCACCTTTGTCTTGTGCTTCCCTCTGGTTTGTATCTCCCGTGCAGATCCTGGCTCTGGTCATGGTGTCGCTGCTACACCTGGTCTACCTGCGCCTGTGCCTGCCCTTCCGCATGAGGATAGAACTGGCCGCAGGTGGGTGCAGGTTTTTGCTTGAACATGTTTGTCATTGTTGCTCATCTGCATGCACCTTGTGCCTCAGTCAAGCCAGCTTGTTTTGGTCGTTTCAATGCAAGGATGAGGCTCACGCAAGCTCCACCCCGTCCCGTTTCCAGGCCCCACGCACCCTGCTTGGTAGGAGCCCCCCCCTCATCACCCCCTGACCCCTGCCCCCGCCCCCTGTCCCTTCCCCTGCCCAGAAATGGTGGCCAGCCTGTGCGACCTGGGCGTGTTCATCTGCGGCATCGTGCTCATCGCGCGGCCCACCTGGACGGCCGGGGAGCGGCGCTCCATGGGCATGGCCATGCTGGCGCTGCAGGCCGCCGGCTTCCTCACATTCATGGTCACCCGCATCCTGCTGGCGGCCCGCACCTTGGTGCTCACCCTCCGCCCACTGCTGGCGGGTGTGCTGCGGCAGCGGGGCCGCAGGTAGCGGCCCGGGCACAGGCCGATGGTCCCATGCCACCACAGACACACCAGCCGACCTGGTCCCGGCTCCTTGTCCTTTTTCTACCCCCTGTCCGTGGTCTGTGCTCCTCCCTCAGAACTCTAATCACACACCTGTGCTGAGCGGCTGTGCTGAGCTGCACACCCGCCAGCTTCCCGCTCTGACCTGTCGACTGAGGCTGGCCACCAGCCGGGCCCCANCCCCCTCGCTGACAAATGAACGACTTCCTTGGGCAGTCTTCAGAGGCTCCTTCCTGACCCTCACCCTTCTGTACTTTCACCCTCGACTCCTTCACTTGTGGCCAGCACCCTACCTGTCTGATTGCATGCACTCCCCGCCACCAGGGATCACACCACACCCAGCCAACCAGCCTTTCTCACTCACAGCATGCGCACTGCACGCCGATGCTGTCCTGCTTTCAACTAGTTGCCTTGTGCATTTTGCCCCCATCTTAACCCTGTGCTCATTGTTTACGGTCTTGGTGTGGACCTAGCAGCGGCCCCATTGTCATACGAAGTACATGCAACACACAAATGGAAGCACGTGCTGCAACTGAGCGGCACGTGGTCAGTGCAAGGCGGCAGCGGCCGTCCTGCGGTGCCGCCAGAGCAGTACGCCTGCTGCAACTGCTGTCGCACCCAGCGCGACAGCCAGCGCAGCGCGCCGCCGCTCCTGCCGCAAGCCCAGCAGCCACCAGCTGCCACCCCCTGCCGCTCCGTCTTGAGGCGCCTTTTCCGCATTCCTCCAGAGCGGCCGCGCGATGAACTCGCTGCATGGCAGAGGCACGTGGGGGAAGGCGTGACCGTCACCTGGCACATCCACGGTGCCCGTCAGGGTTGCTGCAGCAGTGCAAAGCAGCAGCGCAAAGCAGCAGCACAACCGCTGTCGCCATCCCCATGCACCGCTACTTGTCGCTCTGCTGTGCGCCGCCCACCTGAACATCTGCACCAGCGTGTGCTCCGCGGCCACCACGCCCTCCCAGCTGCCGCCGTGCCGCCGGTGCAAGTCGTCACCTGCCGGCACGTAGTTGTCCAGCTGCAGGCCCATGATCTGCAGCAGGGAGGGCGGGAGGGCCAATAAGGAGCATCAAACTGCATCCTGCGGGTGCTTGTTCACACAGCCTGGGACTACGAGCTGTGCGGGTCCATTGTGTGGCCCTCTTAAGCCAACGGCCCGACCCCACTGCCCCCTGCACACCGACCTGGATGTTGTCCTGCAGCGGCTCGCCGCTGCCGTCCACCTCGCAGGCGTGCACAAACATGCGGCGCGTGGCCGCCTGCAGCGCGCACTGCAGCTTGAACTGCCGCAGGGCCCCTGGCCGGTCGTATGAGAAGCTCCACACCAGGTCTGCCGCATTCCAGGCTGCGGGCGGCGAGGCGCTGCGCAGCGGCCGGCCCGAATTGTCCAGGGGGCGGAAGCCGTCCTGCACCATCAGGCCTGCTTGTATGGCGGCCCGGGGACAGGGACAGGGTCTAGGAAGTGCAATGTATGAGCTGGTGTGCCGGGCTGCAATGCAGTAAACCAAACAGGAGAAGGGACCGCAGCACGCTGGCAGCCGATAGACATCCCTGTCGCTCACAGTGTAGCGCCAATGCGAGAGCAGCGCCGCCGGCCTGCTTGCCCCTCAGCCCGCCGGGTCCCTGTGGCAGGGCCTGTGCCAGCAGCTCTGCGAAGGAGGCCGGAGCAACCAGGGGCGGTCTGGCGGTGGCGGCAGGGGCGGCGGCGGTCGCGGCTAGGAGAGCATGCGCAGAGCCGCCGAGTGTTATCCGGCCTACCCGCAAGAGGTTCAGGATGCTCCATCTGAGGCAGCCCGACGGGGTGAGCGCCAAGGCCGCGACAGCTCGAAGGGCTGGGGGTGCGCGACAAGCTCCTATAATCGCTGACAGAGCGGTGGAAGATGCAGATGCGTCAACCGGTCAGCAAGCGCCTTGCGTCTTCCCCAAGTGGCGCCGCTGGGCACGGCCTGGCGGCAGCGTGCACGTGGCTCCGTATTGCGCAGCGGCAGCTGTTTAGGGCAGCGTAAGTCAGCATGTGGGTCTGTGACAGCTAGTTCATAATTGATCTTTCGTTTAGAAGATGCGTGGAGTGAAGCGGCTGGCAAAATGCATCAATCGCATTGCCGCAACTTGCCCGAAGCACAGCCGCCGCAAATTGCGCCCGCCTGCCTCACTCGCAGGGAATGCAGTGGGCCGACATCAGCGCATGGTCGACCAGAGCGGCCGTGAAACGCATCCCATTTGACACAGCAGCAGCAAGGGGCAGCAGCTCCGGCAGCATCCGGAGCATGGCTTGCCTTGCTGCGGAAAAGGGCGGCGGCGGCGGCGGCAGCAGTCATGCAGTGAGACTGGCACTTGATCGGTGCAGAAAGCAGCTAAGCCACACATCACGGTGTAACTCTTGAGCTACACGCAGCACAATGTCCGACGGGGAGGAGCTGCAGGTGGGCCAGCGAGCCCCCGCTGCTGGCGGGGCCTCGGGCGCTTTGCAACAGCCAATTGAGCGTGTGGAGAGGTGATCTGGGTCCGAGCCAGCGTCCAACAGCGCCCTTGGCCCTCCTTTGCAGGAGCTGCCGCTCAAGGAGCTCTTCCAGCGCAGCCGCGCCATCGTCAGGCAGCTGGAGGCTGCCCCCACATCGGATCCCGCCACCCAGCGGCTCGTGGCGCGGGGCGCAGAGTGCCTGCGTGCCGCCGCCGCCGCCGTCGACGCGCTGGCGCTGTTTTCGGCCAATGAGGACCGCGACGACCTGGCCACCGCAGACATCAAGTACCTGCTCATCCCCTTCTACCAGGCAGAGGTGGCGGGCTACACGCATGCAGGTGGGCGGCGGGTCTGGAGCGCACCCGAGCTGGATGGCGGCCTGCTTGGTGCCTCCACCATCATGCACCGAGCCTTGCTGCTCCCCATCGACCGCTTCACTTTGCAGCTGACCCACGCGTGCGGCTGGCGGCGCTGAGCAACGCAGTGCAGCAGTACCGCGCCTTCCTGCACTGCTGCCGGCAGTACGATTTGCTGAGCCCACCGGCCGAGGCGCTGGCCGATGTGGCGCTGCGGCAGGCGGCGCTGGCCGAGGAGGGCGGCAGCGGCGGCAGCGGCAGCCGGGTGATGGACGCCACCACGCTGCGGCAGAACAAGATTGAAAAGTTTAAGCGGTGAGGCTGCATTCGATGTGACCCCTTGTTGCCATTCACGTGCTGTGTGCATCCTGGCGCCGCGTGTGCAAGCGTCAGGAAGTGTAATTGCATGGCAGCTTGTGCATGACCAGGCAGCAGGAGCTCCACACTCAGTGTTCCAAATTGCACTGCCGCTTGGTGCAGGGAGAAGGTCATCAAGGCGCGGATAGAGGCGCTGGAGCAGCAGGGCGGCGGCAGCGGCGCGGCAGCGGGCGAGCGGGAGGATGATGAGCAGAGGGACGGCGAGGAGGTGCAGCGCGAGCTGTGGCTGCTGCAGGTCGACCTGGCGGCGCTGCAGGTGGGCCGTGTGTTGGAATGCAGTGGATGGACCATTGCAGTGGGCTGAGCCTATGAAGCAAGACATGCTGTCGGTTGTGGACTGCTGGCCGCTGGCCGTCATCCTTCTTGCCGGCTNCAGCCCCGGCCCTNGTTTGCCCTTTGCTGCAGGCGGCTGAGCGGCTGGGCAGCGTGCAGCAAGAGGTGGCCATCCTGCGGCATGTGGCNGGCCATGCCCGAGGAGGAGCGGCAGCGGCAGCGTGAGGCGCGGCAGGCCGCCGGNCCGCCCCCCGACCTGCTGCGCCAGCTGCACGCCGCTGCTGGCAGCTTGTCTTCGGCGGCGGTGCAGCGGCAGCGCTTGACGGACGGCGTGTTTAGGCCCTCCCACGTGCTGCCCACCATGAGTGTGGAGCAGTTTGGGGAGCTGGAGTACGCTAGGTGCGCCCTGCTGTGTGTGTTGATGGCAGCAGGGAGGGGTGGCCAGCTGGGGCCGGCTGCTTGTGCAGGGGCAGGAGCTGTTTGCAATGCACCATGTGTGGATAATGAAGAGACCATCTGCATAGTTGGAGTGGGTTGCACCATCCTGTGCCCTGCCCTGCTGCGCCTGCAGGATGGTTGAGCAGCAGCGGCGCGAGGCGGCGGCCCAGGAGCGGCGGGAGCGGGTGGAGGCTGAGAAGAGCGCCGAGCAGAAGGAGGACGAGGAGCTGCGCAAGGTGGGCGGGTGAAGGGAAGGAGCGGGGCTGATCAATGTCAGGCCTGCAGGGCGATGTGCGGTGCATGAGTCGGAAAGCTGTGACCTGTCTGGAGGGGTGCAGGTCTGCCTGGAATCAGGAATGTGGCTATGCCGGCGGCAGGCCAGCGGGCTGCCATGTCTCCAGACAAGCAACCCCAGTGTCCTTGTTTCCCTGAAGCTGCTCCCATGCTCCCACCCCCCGCCAGGCGCGCGAGTGGGACGAGTTCAAGGACGACAACCCGCGCGGCTGGGGCAACTCAAAGCTGCGGCCCTGCGCTTGAACCGCGCGCCAACCAGGCGTGCCCGCTGCCTCTCGACCCCTTGATGCTTACAGCAATTGTGTATGCAACAGTGTACAGCTTCGTGTAAGCATGGGAAAAAGCCCGTAAATGCGTGTGCTTAGAAAGAAGGTAGTTCTGTACAAGTAACGATCAAGATTGAGAGACGGTGGTCAATTGTGCACGGAGGAGTGATTGGCCCGCACGCCATTGGCAGGCGGGCATGGAGACGGGAAATTCGGCGGGAATGAATTAGCTTGAAAGCTGGGCTGCCAGGTTGGGGCAGCGGCACGAGGGTGGCCAATGCGGCAGAGGATGCACTGTGAGTCGAAGAGGGTGCGAGGCTACACAGGGAGGCATGTTGGAAAGTGCTGAAGGTCACGGACTGCTCTGAAGGTTATTTAGTCTCATCTGTATCACCGGCCAAAGCATGCAAACAGGCCCTTGAAGCCTCGCCTGCTGCTGCCAGCCTGTGGCTGTGTCACCACTGCCTTTCCTGCCCAGCCGCTGGCACGCCCCGCCAGCCGTGACAGCTGGGCAGCGGGGGTGGTGGCGCGCTCTGTGGCGGCGCGGTCCAGCGCACGGATCATGTCCTTCTTCTCCGAGAATGCCGTCTCCGCCAGATAGCGGCTCAAGGGGCTGGGGGGCATGCCCAGCCCGCCTGCCCGTGCACTGGGGATGCCTGCAGGGTGGTGGGGCAAGCGAGGTATGGGTGAGCCGGAGTTCAGCAGGAGGGTGGGAGGCACCTGCTGCCCACCGCTGAAAGGATCACAGACTCAAGCCTCTGCCCCTGTGCTGCTTACCGCCGCGCTCAGTGACCAGCATGTCATCTCCTGCGCTGTCCACGGCATGCTGCAAAGCCGCCAGTATGTCCTGAGTGCATGGAACCAGCAGGATGGGCTGTGGGTCAACGAGGTGATGTGCACAAGACAGACGGCACATGCACCCGTTGGGACACGAGCCTAGAAGTGCATCAGTTTATTTGGTTCATGTTGGTAAGGACCTTCACTTCGCACTTGTGCCCTTCCCCTAAGAGCCAGCCCGCTGTACTTGGGGAGAAAAAAGGGCCGAACCTGGGATTGCAGGAGCGGCGATGACTTCATCTTCGCGAGGTGCAGGTGTGGGATGGGGTTGGGCAGTGGCCCGGCCGTCACAGCCACATCCACCACCATTCGCTTCGGGTGCTCATCCTGGAAGCACATGCGGGAGACATGCAGAATCACAAAAGGTTCCGGGACAAACTGCCGCCCGGCGCGTCACTGGTGGCCGTCACTGGCGGGTGTGCCGCATGCCCATCTTACATGCTCGCCCTTCTGCTGCATGCTTGCAGCCACCTCTCAGCGTGCTGGAGGGAAGTGGCAAGCCGGCTGGTGCGGCAAGTACGCCCCGGTGGTTGGGGTCGCTTGGCAGCGCTTGCAGCCTGCACAGACGGGTGCTGGGTGTGATCGGGATGATGGGCAGCCGAGGCGGCTTGTCCTTGGGCTCCCTCACAGGTGCCCACCATGCGCATGCTGCGTGCTGCGATTGCAGGGCCTGCAATTGGCCCCATCGTGGGCTGCAAACCGCGCGCGCACCTGATCGCAGCTCTGGGGAGGGCAGGCACAGCTCACAGCCCTGCTGAAAGGTCGCTGCGCGTTTGAGGCGCGGGCATTGCAAGCAGCGGAGCAGCAGCCGATCCCAGCGCCCCAATGGCGGCTGTCAACGCCACTGGGCTGGATGCAGAGGTGGGTGGAGGGCGGGCCGCGCGCCCTCTGCCACTGCCCGCGACCACGCCATTTTGCGTTATTCAGGCGCTGCCGCACCTCCTAGTGGGATGCTGTGTCCGAGAAGCGCAGCGCCTGGCCCATCCATGCTTGCGCCGCAGCTCGCAGACCCCTTGGCAGCGACACGCAACCCTGCCCTCAACCCTGCGTGCGCACCAGTTCTCCGTCATGCTCTCAACCTGCTCAAACGCTCTGCACGGGCCCCGCCTCCTCTCCCCCGCCGCCGCCGCAGGGCGTGGGCCCCACTGGCCTGCCGCTGCTGGATGGCCTGCTGGGCGTGGGCGCCAGCGCCGGCATCAATGCCGGCTCCCTGCTGCTGTACGCCAGCGCTGCCACGGGCGCGTATGCCATCTGGGAGCAACTGCGCTTCCGCATGGCCAGGTGCGGCCGCACTTGCCCATTTTTCGGCGGGGACGCATGTGCCGGCAACTGCCCACCGTTGCTTCCCTGCCGCGGGCTGCTACGCGCTGCACCAGCTGCCAGCTGCTTGTCAAACTGCTGCATGCATCTTGCTGGTCAGCGGGGGCTACCGTCCAATGCATGTTTGCTGCTGGCTGCGCCGCCGCAGGAAGCGGAAGGACGGCAAGCTGGTGCCGGGTCCGGACCGCGTGACGCCCTTCCTGGGCGGCCTCGTGGAGATGGTGCGTGCAGCCCGCTGGGGCCGCCTTGTGCAGTAGCACATGGCAGCACTGGCAGCAGCCTTATTGCGATGCACGAATGTGCAGTCCTGCGGTGCGGCACTGCCTGGCCGCCAGGAGACGAAAGGCCGGTGTGGCGTGTGGCGGATCCTAGCCTTGCCCGTACCGCCCATTGGCCTGGCGCAGGTGATGGACCCGTACCGCTTCTGGGAGCGCCAGAAGGATGCAGCCAACATCACCAACCCCGGTTACTCGTACAACTCGCTGTTTGGCAAGATGATCCTGACGGTCACTGACGCCGGTGCGCGCAGCGTGGGGGTCGGCACCGATAGACAGGCCTAGAATTTCACAGTGGCCTGCTGCAAGGGCTGTGCAGGCGGACGCGGTGGTAGCAGGTGCATGAACAATGCGCCAGGCAACTGCTGGCATGTGGGCCAAGTTGCTATTGCATGCCGATGCCGGTGTGCCGCCATCACCTGCTGGATGTGCCCTGCCTGCTGTTGTGCTGCAGACAAGTGCCGCGAGCTGATGGCTGTGAACGACCCGCAGCGCATGCTGATGGTGCTGCACCCCTCCGCCAAGACGATCCTGGGCGCCAACAACCTGGCCTTCCTGCACGGCCCCGAGCACAAGGCGATGCGCAAGTCGTTTGTGTCGCTGTTCACGCGCAAGGCGCTGTCCACGTACACGGAGCTGCAGGTGGGCGGGCTGGGCTGGGGGCATGGCATGTGCCAAGAGGTGTGCAGGAGTCAGCGATCTAGGCAGAGCTGTGATGAAAGTGAGTTGTTGAGCGCACACGAGATTGGGTCGGCAGGTAGGCTGCTTCTGGTGACCCTCCAGCAGCTGCTGCCTTTCCAGCCTGGCTCAAACCTGCACACTCCCCGCGTGCTGCTGCCACTGCTGCAGGACGGCATCATCCGGCGGCACCTGAACGAGTGGATGAAGCGGCCCGAGGTCCGGGAGATGCGCGACGACGTCAGGTGCGGATGTGCAGCAAGAACCGGCCCGGCTGGGCATATAGCTGGCAGGCCGCGCTGAGTGGGATGCTGGCTGCACCTACTTGCAGGCTGCCTGCTCGCCAGCCAGTGAGCCAGGCTGTTGCTTCTCGCAGTGCGGCTCACATCCACTGCCTGCCGCGCCGCCGCCGGGTGTGCAGGGACATGAACCAGGCGACCAGCCAGGACGTGTTTGTGGGCCCCTACCTGGACGACCCCGAGGTCCGCGCCAAGTTCTCCAAGTCCTACTACGCCATGACCGACGGCTTCCTGGTGGGTGGGTGCTGGGTGCCGTGTGCGTGGCACTAAGCTGTGGGGTGCAGCTGGGATGGGCCGTCGTGCGGTCGGGTTGCAGGCACTGGTGAAGTTGGGGGCACCACAGCGGGGCTGGGCAAGTTACGCACCGGGCCCCATCAGCCAGGCTCTGTCCTTGCCTGACTTGCACCCCACCCACACTCCTAGCAGGCCTTCCCCATCTGCCTGCCTGGCACCGCTGTGTGGAAGGCGCGCAAGGGCCGCATGTACATCTTCGAGGTGCTCAAGGTGAGGCCGCCAGACAAACTCAAGGGAACTGGACTGCTTGTTCCTTGCCTGGATGCACCTGCTGGATGTGACTCGAAAAGTGTGCAGCACTGCTGCCTGGGCTTGTTTGCATGTAGATAGGAGCGTCAGGCCTCGCACCTCCGCCTCATGTTGCTTGCAATTGGCCTGCCCACCTCCCCCCAGACCGCGGCTGCGCGTGCGCGCGAGTTCATCAAGGCGGGCGGCGAGCCTCGCTGCCTCATGGACTTTTGGGCGCAGAAGTGCCTGGCGGAGATTGAGGAGGCGGAGGCGGAGGGGCTGCCGCCCCCCAGCCACACCACCATCCACCGCATGGTGCGCAGCTGGCAGCATGGGGTGGCATGTGAAGGGCGTGTGCTGCTGCTGCACGGGCTGCTGCATGACTGGCTTGAACGGCTGCCAGCTTGCCACCCTTGCGCTGCTTGCAACCTGCTTGCTCCGCTAATAGGCTGCCCAGCTGCCGCGTCTAGCCCCACTCACTCTCCCCTGCCCTCGCGTGCTGGCTGGCGTGCAGGCGGACGCGATGATCGACTTCCTGTTCGCCTCCCAGGACGCGTCCACCGCCTCGCTGGTGTGGTGCCTCACCCTCATGGCTGACAACCCTGACATGCTGGCCAAGGTGGGCGGGGTGGAAAGTGGGGCTAGCGAGGAAGAATGCAGCTGCGGCAGGCATGCCGAGGTCGTCGGGCACCTCACGCCCAACTTAGCCCCTCAGGTGGCCTCATGCCCACATGTCCCGTTCAAACTCGCATGTTCATCCACCCCGCTCTCCTCCCAACCCTGCTGCCAGGTGCGCGAGGAGCAGCTGCGGGTGCGGCCCGACCCCAAGGCGCGCCTCAACGGCGAGGTGCTGGCGGAGATGCCCTACACGCGGCAGGTGTGGCGCTGTGTGGCAGAGCAGGGGATGGGCTGCACTGTGGTTGCATGGCAGGCATGCCAAGGGCCCTGAAGCATCCAGCATTGTCAGTAAAGTGTGCAGGCGGCTCCCACATGATCAGCCACACACCAGCAGCGCTCATGTTTCTCCGCCATGCCCACGGTCCTGCAGGTGGTGAAGGAGATCCTGCGGTACCGCGCCCCCGCGCCCATGGTGCCGCAGCTGGCCTACTGCGACTACCCGCTGAGCGAGGAGTACGCCATTCCCAAGGGCACCCTCGTCTTCCCGTCCATCAACGCAGCCAACATGCAGGTGCGCATAGCTGCAGTAGGGCTGGGCTGGGTGGGGCGCGAGCGCTGCCCGGGCACGCATTCTGCCACCATGTCGCCGCCTGCCTCATTTCAGCCCCTGGTTGCAAGCCCTGCCGCCACCTGGAGCTCATTGCCTCACCCAACCTTCTGCACCTTTGCTCCCTGCCAGGGCTTCCCCGAGCCCACCAAATTTGACCCCGACCGCATGGGCCCCGAGCGCAAGGTGGGCGGGCGCCTCCAGAGTGCCGCAGTCTGATGGCTGTTGAGAAGCCCGCGGTTGGGAACATGCGCTGATGTGCCAGATGGACAGGGTGGGGCAATGTTGATGCATGCCTGCTTGCCTGTGCCCTGATATCCAGCCCTGCCCATCCCCGCCTGCCTGCAGGAGGACATTGTGTACGCCAAGAACTTCCTCACCTTTGGCTACGGCCCGCACTACTGCGTGGGTGAGTGCTCGCTATCACCCGGCCACCGGCCACGGCGCCAGCCAGCCTGTGGCAACGTGGCAGAAATGCGCAAAGAGCTGGGTGCCATGCTGTGCAGTGCAGCAGTGTCAGAGTTTACGCCTGGCCGAGCCCAAAACTGCACAGCCAATGGTCGTGCAGCCAACTTCAAACGCCAGCCTGCCCTGCTGCTCACCTTGCTCCTCCCTCCCCTCTCCGCCATGCTCCCCGCAGGCAAGGAGTACGCCATCAACCAGCTGGTGCTCTTCCTGTCCATCGTCTCCCTGGAGTGCGAGTGGGAGCGCAAGCGCACGCCGCAGTCGGGTGAGCTTCGCCAATTTCGTGCTGCGTGTTCCTGCGCCGTGCCCCTGCTGCTGCCCGTGCCTTGTCGGCCGCCATGCGGTGGCTGGCATTGTAGCTTTGCCCTGGCCCTCGCATCGACGTCGCTTGACCTGTTCCCTATCTCTGGCCAATTGCAACGCCTCTCCTTTACAACCCCGCCTGCGCAGACGACCTCAAGTACCTGCCCACCATCTACCCCGGCGATGCCCTGCTGTCGCTGCGGCCCCGCAAGGCGTGAGCTGCGCCTGGCACACAGGCGGCCGCGCCTTCCCACACCGCTGGCCCGCCTTGCCGGCTCAAGTTGCAGCCCTGACCGCCCCTGCGCATAAGCTGGAAACGAATCTCCTCTCCCTCCCGCCTACCCCACTACCACCCCCAGCATTGTCCTTTCGCCCTCTCCCTGTCACCCTGTGTCGTGCCCGCTGTACCTGCAGCACTCACCCCCGTGCCAACACTTGACGCTTTGCTTGCCGGCGCTGCTGCCCACAGAGCTAGATGCAGCAGGCCGGCCCCCCTTTTCACATCGCCGCCGCGTCCTACAATACGTGCGGACCTGTGTGTGCCATTGCAATTCCCTTGATTGTGTTGCTAGGATTACTTCCGGCGCCCACGCCCCCGTGCAACGCCGGCCACTTTCATCCACCCATCTACCAGCATGCCTTTGATACCATGCCACGCTGTAAAGGAGTGAGCCGATGTCTGGGCAGTCTAGCAGGCGTGTTGCAGGAATGAAATGGTACATAGCTGAGGGCTGCAATGGCAGCCATGCGGGAAAAAACTGAAAGTAGTCAGAAGCGGAGCACGTGGTATCCAGCGCATGAATGAGGGGCAGCGTGGCAGACGTGGCAGTCATGGGAGGGGGTGTGCGCGTCACGCCTGCGCATCTTTGTGCCGCTGCTCAGTCCAGCATGCGGCCGTAGAGCGTGTAGGCGTGCACGCGGTCGATGTGCACGTGCACCAGCTGGCCCTTGAGCGCTGCGCCGTCGCCGGGGAAGTAGCACAGCTTGTTGTGCCGCGTGCGGCCCACCGCCTGCGCGCGGCATGGCGGGGAGGGGAGTGGGGGCGCAGTGAGCAAGCCGCCCAGTCCAGACAGTTGAGAGAGGAGGCACCTGCAGGAAGCGCTTGTGGCTTCTGACCTTCCATGAGGTCCAATCGCTGCAATGTGATGCAGCAGGCCCTTGCAAAGGAGCACGCCCGCATGCTGCCCGGCACCCCGCTCCAGCCCCACCTGGCTGCTGTCCCGCGGGTTGGGCCCCTCCACCAGCACCTCCAGGTCTCGCCCCGCAAACCGCTGCGCCCGCTCCTCGGCCACGCGGTTCACCACCGCGTTTAGCCGGTTGAGGCGGTCGGACTTGATGAGGTCGGCCACCTGCGGGGGGTGGGTGGGTNGTAAGGTGGGGGCGCAGTAATGCGTGGGGGCAAGGGTGATGCATAAGCTTCTGGGCTGCCTCCCGCCGACCAGACACCAGGCTGTATAACAAATACCTGTGCCAGCCCGGCACCGCTGGGCGCACCTGGTTGTCCCACGTGGCGGCCGGCGTGCCTGGCCGCGGCGAGTAGGCAGCTGCGGGAGAAGGGGCAGGCAGGGAGGCTCAGTGCGATGCGCCTGCCTGCAAACATGCTGAACTGTAGCACGATATGACAGTATGGTCACGCTTGCGCAGCCTCACTTGGTCAGTGCCGTGCTGCCTGCACCTGCCTGCCCCACAGCCACCAGTGGCAGCCCACCCCAGCAGCAGCTGCAAGCCACAGGTGCACACAAACACACCTCCCACTAACCCCTACTCCCTTCCCTCCGCTCTCACCCGTGTTCACTCGGTCAAAGCCCACCTCCTCCACCAGCGCCACGGTGCGCTGGAACTGCTCCTCCGTCTCGCCGGGGAAGCCCACAATGGCGTCGCCGCTGACAGAGGCGTCGGGCATGTAGCGGCGGATGGAGTAGATGATCTCGCGGTACCGCTCGTGCGTGTAGCCTGGGGATGGGGGTGGAGGCGGGGGCCGGGTTGGGAGGCGGGTGGGTGGGGGTGGGACAGGTGCTGCGGTCAGCTGGCTGGAGTCTAGACCAGCGCTGCTCCTTGCCCAGCGTGGCTCCCAAGCAGCAGCCCCCAGCGCGCGCTCACCGCGCTTCATCTCCCGCAGGATGTCGTTGTCGCCCGACTGGAAGGGGATGTGGAAGAATTCGCACAGCTTGTCCAGCTCGGAGCAGGCCCTGGGAGGGGATGGGAGCACAGCGGGGAGGATGGCGGTTAGCGGATTTGTGTCCTAGAACAGCACACTCGCAGCCAAGTCTGGCAGGCAACTGGGTCAAGGTCATGCTGCTTCTGGTGCTGGACGTCGCACACAGTAGCCGCAGCATGTATAGCAAGCAGTCCACCCATGCCACACAGCACCACACCACACCGCCCCCAATGGCGCTCACTTGATGAGGCGCTCCGTGAAGTAGCGGGGGTGCGAGGTGGCAAACCGGATGCGTTCAATGCCTGCACAAACGATTAGGCGGCACCCAGCTTGGCTGAACAAACAGCTACCAAACTAGGCACAGTCCAGCCTCTCGCAGCGTCCTGACGCAGTGCTGTGGGCTCCCTTGTGTGCCTGTGCGGCTTCCATGCCCACCCAAGGGCACACCCCTGTGCAGCGGCCCCACCCGCCCACCTGGCACATCATGCACGTAGCGCAGCAGGTCGGTGAAGGTCCAGGCGCGGCGGCCCGAGCCGTCGGCCGCAAAGCCGGGCAGGTCGCGGCCGTACGCATCCACGTTCTGGCCCAGCAGCGTGACCTCGCGGTACCCCGCCTCTCCCAGCGACAGCATCTCACGCCGGATGGCCTCGGGCGTGCGGCTCTGCTCCGCGCCGCGCGTGAAGGGCACGATGCAGTAGGTGCACTGCGCAGCAGCGGGGTGAGGGGAGGGTGTTGGCACAGTCCACATGGCCAGGTTGGCGTGTATGCTGAGCGATTGGGCGCCTCTTTGGATTACAACGACCAGGCCTCACAAGTAACACACGCCACCCGCCCACCTTCTCGTTGCAGCCATGGATCACGTTGACCCAGGCGGTGATGTCGCTGTCGCGCCGCGCCTGCGCCCAGCAGCAGCGTGTGCAACACATCAGGAGGGGAAATGCTGGACTGCATGGATTCCTAGGTCCAGACCTGCCGCACCGCTGCTGCCTTTTGCTTTGTTGACAGCAGTTTGACTGCCACAACTTGCCCAGGAAGCCGTGAAACAGGTGAGAATCGGGCCATCCACACACGAGCAAAGAGGGGTGCGCACCGCGGTGATGTCCTCCTGGATGTCCACGTGGTCTGTGGCCACCACCTGGTTGCCCTGCTCCACCTGCTCCAGAAGGTCGCCAATCCTGCGGGACAGAGGCGCACGCAGCAGACACAAAGGTCGGACACGGCGGGTGCCGCAAGGCGGGCTGCTTACCGCGCTGTGTTTGCACCACGCTCGCAACCCCAAGACCCAGCAGTGTCCCTCCACGCTGGCCGCCAACAGTCACCGATGCGGCCGGCCCCTGCCCCTCTGCCGCTGCCCACCTGTTGGCGTGGTGTGGCCCCATGACCAGATCAACTTCAGGCACACGGCGCAGCAGCGTCTGCCCCTCCTGTGCCGCCACACACCTGCGCAGGCAAGCAGAGTGGGTGGTCATGGTCAGCAAGCTGGCCTGCCGCCATGCAGCGATCAAGCTGGCCTGCCGCCATGCAGCCATAGCTGCCGCTGACTATAGCAAGTGCATGACCGTCCTGCAAACCCTGCTGTCATGACCAGCAGCAGCGCGCAGGCAAGGCCGCAACAGCAGCAGCAGCAGCAGCGGCAGCGGCGGCGCACCCGGCCACCACAATCTTGAGGTCGCCCATGTGCTGCCGCTTGCGCTTGGCTTGCCGGCCCAGCGCCGAGTACAGCTTGAGCTCCGCCTTCTCGCGGATGCTGTGCAGTGGCGGCAGGCGGAGGGCGGGGCAGGTTGAGAGCAAGGGGCACCTCCAGGCTGGCAGCATCATCCTCTGTGCATTGCATGTGAAAGGTCTGCTTCCTTGACCGCATGCCCAGCACAGCGAAAGCGCACTGCAGCGGGTTGTGCCCACCTGCACGTGTTGTAGATGAGCACGTCTGCGTCGCTGGCCTCCTCCACGCAGCTGTAGCCCAGCGACTCCAGGCTGCCCGCCATGCGCTCGCTGTCCGCCAGGTTCATCTGGAGCAGAGGGTGGGTGGGGAGGCTGCGTGTTGAGCATGGTAGCCCTGCTGCTGAATGCAGCGCCACTGGTGCACTATTGTCTGTTTGCACTGCGGCATCGTTGCCATCCCTGCACCCCCGATAGCACCTCCAGCTCCACAGCTGCACACCTGGCAGCCCATGGTCATGATGTGGAAGGTTTTGCCGTTTGCGTTGGCGGGCGCTGGCCGCGACATCACCTGGCCTGCGACGGTGGGGCGCAGGGCAGCAGCAGCGATGAATGCAGCAGCTAAGCTGGAGGACAAGGCAATGACACACGCGACTGCCACACCATGTGAACTGGCATCTAAATCCAGCCGCAGCGGCGGCCTGGCGGCGGCGGCGACGGCTGGCGGCAGCAAGTGGTCCGCCCGCTTGCACCGCGCTTACCCTCAGCGCCGCAAAACAGCGACTCCGAGTCGTGCTCTCCATCGACTTCGGGCGGCAAAAGCTGCTCCAGCTGCTGCACGGCGCGGGCTGGGCGCGGTGTGGCCCGCCTGCCGCTGCTGCCGCGCCTCTGGCTGCTGTTGCGTGGTGCTACCCAAATGCTGACGCTGTAGCGCCCGCTGGTGGAGGCAATGCCAGCGCAACGCTGTGAGGCCAACATGGCGGGGCTCCTAGGCTGCTCCCCGTGCAGCTGGGTGTGCACAGATGTCGCGATCGAGCAACACAAAGCAGCGATGGGGCAGAATTGAGATGCCAGGGGTGCATGCTCATGCAAGCGGGCGCAAGAGGTGTCTCCTCGCCTGGCCCGCCCTCTTTCGGCGCCAGCTGACTTCCCCTCTGCACACGGCAGAGGTGCACATTACTTGAACGCAGCTTGGCCAAGGCCTGCCGCAAGGCCGCCACCCCGACCCGCAAAATGGCGAAGAAGAAGCTGGAGGAGCCGGTCGCTGTCTCCGATGCTCCCGAGGTGGGCTGCACGCGGTTGCATATGCAAGCTGGCCCGCAGCGGCCGCCGCCGCCATTCCCCACGCTTGGCTGGGCTTGTTTNGGTGGCCCTACAGCTTGCAAACCGCGCAGGTGGCTTGTTGAGTACTGCTAAAAGGCTTGGCAAGCTCCGCCCGCTGCCCAGCGGTGTGCCCTGCGTTGGCGNCCGGGCAGGGCGCTGATGCCCCGCCGGCGCCGGCAGCTTGCGCTGCCGCCCCACTGACGCACACACGCCGGTGCTGCTGTCCTCAACCCTGCAGGCGGAGGAGCAGCCGGTGAAAAAGAAGAAGGAGGGCAAGGAGAAGAAGGAGAAGAAGGAGAAGAAGGANGGGAAGAAGCGCAAGGCGGGAGAGGAGGGCGCCGATGTGGCCANCCCCGCTGGCGAGGCGGGTGACAAGAAGGCCAAGAAGGCCAAGAAGGGCAAGGACGAGGCGGGCAGCGGCAGCGACGGCGAGGAGGGAGGCAGCGCCGAGGCGGCGGCGGCCGCCGCCCCGGCCAACCCGCTGGCGCTGGACAACTTTGCGCTGTCGGCGCCGGTGAAGAGCCTGCTGCGCGCCAAGGGCATCGAGGCGCTGTTTGACATCCAGGCCAGCTGCCTGCCGGCGGTGCTGGAGGGCAAGGACCTGGTGGGCCGCGCCCGCACCGGCTGCGGCAAGACCCTCGCCTTTGTGCTGCCCATTGTGGAGCGGGTGTGCGCGCTGACGGGCGGCGAGGGCGGCGGCGCGCGCCGTCCCTACGGCCGCGCCCCCTCCGTGGTGGTGCTGGCGCCCACGCGCGAGCTGGCCAAGCAGGTGGGCAGAGGGGTGGGGGCTGGGTTGTTTTGCCTCATTTGGACGGTTTGTGTGACAGGAGAGGCGGCGCAGCCGGCGGCTTCTCAGGGAGCCCCACACAAACGCCGACACAGCGGCTTGCCTCTTCTGCCCTCTCACCTTGCCTGCCCCGCTCCACTCACGCCCTCCAGGTGGCCAACGACTTTGAGTACTACGCCAAGGCCTTCAATATGACCACCGTGTGCCTGTACGGCGGCACGCAGTACGGCCCCCAGGTGTGGGCTGCAGCTGCATCAGGTCCTGCCAGCACATGAGCACTAGCGCTGCGCAGGGTTGGCTGCTTTGGGCGCTGCCGGGCTGCAGGCTTCCATCTTGAGAGCATGCACACAGCAGCGCGACCACTCTGCTGCAACCGAACCTGGGCTGCCCCAACCCGCCATCTGCAGGAGAGCATTCTGCGGCGGGGCGTGGATGTGGTGATTGGCACCCCCGGCCGCGTGAAGGACCACCTGGAGCGCGGCACCCTGGACCTCAGGTGCGGGCTGGCGGGCGGCTGATGCAGGGAGGGACCTGAATAGCAGCTGCTGAAGCACCAACAGCGTGCTGCACCCGCAGCTGCCTCCCGTGATCTCACGCTCTCGGCTCCTCAGACGCCCACTCGCCTCCCACCTGTCTCTCCGTCCAACCGCCGCACGGCTCCCCTCCTTCCCTCCCCACTGCCCCACGCAGCAAGCTCAAGTTCCGGGTGCTGGACGAGTGCGACGAGATGCTCAACATGGGCTTTGTGGACGACGTGGAGAAGATCCTGAACGCCGGCGTGGACACGGCGGCGGTGCAGACGCTGCTCTTTTCCGCCACCCTGCCCTCCTGGGTGCGCCAGGGTGGTTTTGGGGCGGGCCGCCGCGGTTGAACTGCTGATAGGTTTTATTTACAGACAGCAGATGCTGTGGCAGCATTCTAGTTGGGCTGTGCTTGCGCCCTTGCACCTAAAAACGCCCCATGGGCTCACTCGTTCGACAACACGCGCTGCCTCCCCCGCCTCCCCCTGCCCCCTGCCCCAGGTCAAGGACATCACCAAGCGCTTCCTCAAGCCCGGCTTCACCACTGTGGACCTGGTGGGCACCGACAAGATGAAGGKGCGGGCCTGGGGGAGGGGACGGGACGGGACGGGAGCGCCACTGTGACGTGCGCAGCTGGCCAGGCCTGCAGCCTGCTGCATCCTGGTAGCCGTATGGTGCGCTGGCTCGTGTTTGTTGTGTGGTTCTTCCCAGCGGCCTGCAAACCGACTGCCCACCACCCACTCACTGCGCAGGCGTCCACCAGCGTGCGCCACCTGCTGCTGCCCTGCCACTGGAGCCAGCGCAACACCATCGTGCCCGACCTGGTCAAGTGCTACGGTGCGCAGCCAGCAAGGGCGGTGCAGCGTGCAGGTGGCCAGCAGTGGTTGCATTGTTTGCATTGCGGCAAGGCAGCTGGTCATCACCGGCGTTCAGCCTGCAGTCAGCCTGCACATCACAGCATCAAACTGACTCTCCTCCCTCCCTCCCTCCCCCCTGCAGGCGTGTGCGGCCGCACCATCATTTTCACGGAGACCAAGAACGACGCCAACGAGCTGGCGGGGGCGCTGTCGGAGATGATTGGGGCGCGTGCGCTGCACGGCGACATCCCCCAGAGCCAGCGCGAGGTGGGGGCTGCTGCTGCTGCTGGGCGGGCACCCGCCTTTGAGGGGTTTGGGTGGTCTGTGTGCTCCCATTGCTTGCTTGCCTGCCTGCGCTGCACACCCCACAAACGGCCCTTCGTTGGCAGAACTGCGCGCCCCACCGGTGGGTGCGGCCAGTTTTGAACGGGGGCCAGAGCCAATGCGATGCCCAATCTCCGGGGACGGGTAGAGGAAAACATGCACCGAGCCCTCGAATTGGCACCCACATCTCAAACGATGCACCACTTTGCCACACCACCTGTGCATCTGCGGCTGCCCAGCCTTGCAGTCACCACCATGTGCTGTTCTCTGCACCCAGTGCTGCCCCCATCCCACCACTCACGCCTGTGCCCCCTCTCGCCGCGCTCCCCCCACCAGGTCACGCTGGCCGGCTTCCGCTCCGGCAAGTTCAACGTGCTGGTGGCCACTGACGTGGCTGCGCGCGGCCTGGACATCAGCGGCGTGGAGCTGGTGGTGCAGCTGGAGCCGCCCAAGGACCCAGAGGTGAGGGGGGCGGGGCGGGACAGGGCGGGGGTGCCGGCGGAAGAGGGCAGCAGTTTGGTTGGCTGCCAATGGTACGTGGCCGTGCAGTGGGAATGGACAGATATTGGTAGAACAAGAGGTGAACATTGATATCCATGCCTGCCTGCAACATGCATGCTCATGCTGTGTTATGAGCACCCACTCCTCAGCAACCCCGCCGCTCTTCTTCCCTGCCCCCCGCAGACGTACATCCACCGCAGCGGGCGCACGGGCCGCGCCGGCTCCACCGGCATCTCCATCACGCTGGTGGACCGCAAGAAGGAGGGGCTCATCCCCTACATCCAGGTGAGGAGATGTGGGTGGTTCTTGGCAAGCTGCCAGCAGCAAGAGCAGTGTGGGTTGGAGTTGGGCAGAGTTTGTTGGCTGGACTTGTTTCACTGGTCTGACATCTCAGGGCGCACTGCAGCTCACCACCTGCTCTCACCCCACCTGCCATCCCTGCAGACCAAGGCGGGCCTCAAGTTTGAGCGCGTGGGCGCGCCGCAGCCGGGCGACATGGCCCAGGTGCGCGCCTGGCTGGACAGTCAGTGCTGGGTGGGCTGTGCAGACACAGGAGCTCTTGCTGCATTCTGCTTGTGATGTCACAAGTTCGAATTTGCAGCAGGCCATTATAACATTGCATCAAAGCCCTACTGGGTTTGCAAGCTGCTTACTTACCGATGCTTGCCGGCGGCCCCCCACCCCTTTCCCCCCCAGGTGGCGGGCGAGCGGGCGCTCGAGTCGGTGACCGCGGTGGACGCCTCGGTGCTGCCCTTCTTCCGCGCCGCCGCACAGAAGCTGCTGGAGGTGCGCTGCTAGGCAGGGCTAAGCACAGCACTCCCTGCCAGCTGCCCAGCCGCATCGGTTGAACAGATGACTGGGGAAGCAGAGTCGGTGCCTTGTGTGCTGCCGGGCTTGCCAGCTGACCCTCCTGCGCCCCCCTGCTCCTGCCCCCYCCCCCTCTCCCCGCCAGACTGTGGGCAGTGCGGAGGACGCGCTGGCCATGGCGCTGGCCAAGCTGACGGGGCACGTGGAGATGCGGCCGCGCTCGCTGCTCACCGCGCACGAGGACTTCACCACACTGCAGTTTGTGAGCCCTTACACCGTGGAGAAGCCAGGACAGGTGAGGGGCGGGGAGGCGGGGGCCGCTGGAGGGACAGCAGTGGGCAAACCTGCACATAGGCAGCTTGAGCTTGCTGCGCAGCTCACTCCAACCCCCCACCCCATCCTCTCCCCCAGGTGTTTGGCTTCCTGCGCAAGCACATCCACGACGAGGCGACTGTGGAGGAGGCGAAGCGCGTGACGCTCACCGCCGACGGCCGCGGCGCCTGCTTCGACGTGCCCACCAACCTGGCCAAGGTGCGGAGGGGTGCAGCACTGTAGCCTGTGGGGTGCAGATGGCCTGCTGTTCACTGGCTCCCAGGCAGCGCAGCGGGGCATGGCCTGGCGGGAGGGGATAAGCCTTCGCGCCTGCAACCATCACCATCAAGTCACCCACCCAACCCACCCCAACCACTCCTGCAGGAGTTCCTGGCCAAGTGCGGCAAGCACGAGGGCAGCCGCGACATGGGCCACCTGCTGGCCCCTACCGCACTGCCGGAGCTGAAGGAGCGCGAGCAGCAGCAGTATGGCAGCGGCGGCTTTGGGGCCAGCCCCGGCCGCGGCTTTGGCGGCGGGCGCGGCGGCTACA
>JADXDR010000053.1:695715-712913 GCA_025026875.1 Chlorella ohadii | reverse complement strand
GGGCGGGGAGGCAGCAGCAGCGGCCGCGGCGGCAGGGGCTTTGGCGGCGGCAGGGGCGGCGGCCGGGGTTTCGGCGGCCGAGGACGGCAGTGAGATGCTCCCCATCGACACCGCAACCCGCTGCATTTGTATTGATCGCATGTACTGCTCCACACGTCTCCAATTCTTGTGCTGCTGACTCCTGCTCCCCTCACCAGCGCTGCATTTCGTTTTCGCAAGTCGGTCTGCAAAAGTTGTGCGTTACACAGAGCCGGGGGCGCTTGGTGCAGCGCGCCCGCTCAAAGGGCAGTGTCTGCCTGCCAACATTGCAGCTGGCAACAGGAAACGGCAAGGGGAGTGGCATGGGGCCGGCGGACAGAGGTTGAGCTACAGGCTGGGGGTGTACATTGCACAGCAAGGCAGGTTGAGCAGAAAATTGGGCAAGGGTTGGTTCGTGTGAGCGAGTGAAAGGAGGCAGGCAGAATGTGCGGTTGCGGGGTCAGTCAAGTCAGGGCAGCTGTCTAGTAGGGTCCAGGTTCTGCTCTAGTACAGTCGGTCGGCTTAGCTGGTCAGTAAGCCAGCCACACTCGCCGGCCCCAAATTCGGGGCAGGCAGTATCGGCCATGGGGCATGTCGTCGCAGACACGTCGGTCTCAGGGTGAAGGGGGCGCATTCGTTGTCGGGCATCAGCANGGGGGCAGGGCTGGGTGTGAGAACAAGGGGCGCAGGCTGGCCAATCAGCCAACCCAGCTGCGCATGGGTGCAGCCTTCCGCCGCTTCTTGCTCAAGCTGCCAATGTCCAAGCCGCTGCTGCACCGCGTGGCGTGCGAGACGTCCAGCTGCGAGGACAGCGCTGCTGTGGCCGCCACCGCTGCTGCCGCCACTGCCGCGTATGCCGGCGGCCGCTTGGTGGGCCTGCAGGCAGGGTGTTGGCAAAGAGAATGTCGACCCTGGGTCTGGCAGGGCAGCTGCCGGAAGCAGCAGCTGTCACCCAGCCAACTCTGTGCGTTTGACTGGCCCAAACATACCCCAACCCAGCTCACCGCATGGCTGTGAGGCGCTGCTGCTGCTGCTGCGGCTGGTGCTGCGGCGGGGCCGCCGCCATGGCCGCTGCCACTGCTGCGGAGGCCAGCATGCTGCTGCCGCCGCTGATGCAGGCTGCGCCGCCGGCCGCGCCCTTGGGCGTGTTGGGCCCCAGTCCAAACTCCACATCCACCTGCAGCATTGAGAAAGGGCAGGCAGGGCAAGTTAGTGACCAAGCAGCAGGCCAGAAAGTGCATGCTCTTCACAAAAGGTGACCACCCCAACTCAGCCCAGCCACCCCCACCAATGCATGCCAAGCAGACTTGCCTTGCAGCGCAGCGAGCAGTAGGTGCAGTCGTCGCGCAGCGGCTTCTGGCAGCCCAGGCAGGTGTGGGTGAAGGCCGGGCACTTCTGCTCCTTCTCGATGTTCTGCACATCAGTTGGCAGGGTACCAAGGTGAATGCATGGAGGCCCACATGGCTGCTGTCAGGCAGCACATTCCACCCAAACAGGGCGCAATGCGCCACTGTCAGCATTTACTTGCAGCCCCGCTTGCTGCCCCAGCGCACCTTGGGGTGTATGAGCACCGCGCGGCGCGAGTTGATGCAGTACGCCTGCACGCCGCTCACGTCGTACAGCGGCTGGATGTCGTCCACATGCACGCACGTCTGGTACCTGATGAGGGAGCCAGGGGAGGGTGTNGCAGTGCAGCAGTTGAGTGTGCAGCAGGTCAACAGGGNCAGCANGGCTGGCGGCGAGGCGACAGGAGGCGGGGNCAGCTGGATGCCTGCACAGTACAACCATCCCTGCGCCCCACATNGCAGGTGGCCCAGCCCACCCCGCCGCTCACATGTACTTGCGGATCTGGAAGACGCGGCCGGAGCAGCAGGCGGCATGGGCGGGCAGGCACAGCTTGCACATGCCCGTGCCCGCCATGTGGCTGCAGTCCAGGCAGTACTGGTTGTTCTCGTTGCGCTTCACGGTGCCGTTGCGCACCGTGCCGGGGTGGCAGCGGCAGCCGTGGTGCTCAAACAGCGCCACGTTGAACAGGCCCATCAGCCAGGGCTCGGGCACAGCGCCCGGCGCAGGCACCGCCGGCGCCGCGGTTGGCGCCGCCAGGAACGGCAGCGGCTGCGCGGGCAGCGCGTCTGGCAGCGGCAGCGGAGGGTGCAGCAGCTGCCCTCCCAGGTCCGGCAGCGGCAGGTGCTGCTGCKGCAGGTGCGCCAGCAGCGGCGCTGCGTCTGTGGCCAGCTGCGGCGGCGGCTGGTCCACTGCAGGCGGGCTCTCCACCACCGCCCCAGAGTCCTCCGACTCGCTGGGTCCGGCTGCCGAGGCCTGGTCATGCTTGGCTCTGCATGCAGTACGGTGTGAGCAGGGTGAGGTACTCAGCTCTGGAGCGACAGGGCTGGGGCCGGAGGCAGCGGCATGCGACGACAATGGCCGGTCGGCTGCCCGCAAGGCGCAGGGAGCGGCGGCAGTGTGCGCGGCGCCACGACAACGGCGGCAAGCTGCCGGCTCACAGGGGGCTCTTCAGGCAGGGCTTCTTCACCAGGTCGGCCTCGTCGGCGCTGGAGGTGGGTGTGGCGTCATGGTGTGGCATCTGCGGCGGCGGGGCGGGCGGGGGTTGGGGCGAGCGAGCGTGGCTMGGTTMGAATTCGGGSGGGGGCGGCGCCCTCCCGCCGCCGCGGCGCCCTCACCAGTGCCGTCCCCCCGCCTTCCCGCCCTGCCAGGGCCCCCACCTGGTCGAATTGTGGGAAGGCGGCGGTTACGCCGGGGCCCAGGAGGCCGAAGGCGGCCCAGGCTTGCATGGTGTGGGCGCCAGGCGCTGCAGGGGCGCGCAGGGCCTGCGTGGGGGGCAGAATTGGGCATGGGCAGGCTGCTGGGGGCGATGGGGGCTGACGGGGAGGCCGCGAGCACGGAGCTGCTGCGGGCTGGCGGAGGAGTCGGGGCAGCGGTTGAGCCGCGTGGGCCCCAGGGCGCTCCCCCCGCCGCGATCGCACGCCCCTCACCTGGCGGGGTGACGGCTGGGCCCGGCGGGCTGCCTCGGGAGCGCCTGCGGGAGCGGTCGGGCAACACTGAGGTGTGTGCAGCTGGCTGTGGGAGCTGGCGCCACGCGGAGGAGCGCCCATTGGGGCCGGCAGGCCTGCCAGGGGCGGGGCGGCGCGGGGGAGGCGGCGCAGCCGCACCTGCAGCACTTGAAGTCGTTGGCAGGGGCGGGCGCTGCGGGTGCTGCTTTATCGCGCTGTGAGGGCTCCAATTGCCGTGAAACTGCTGTAGCGAGCGAGAATTGGGGGCACGGTCAAGGGCTACCGAGCAGCCGAATTCTGCATTGATGCATGGGCAGGTTTGATTGCGGCGACACAAGTCCGCGATCAGGGCTGCCTAAGAGCTTGTGATATCGCCGATCGTTGCGTGCACGCGCCAAGCAGCCCAGCCAGCCCAAGGTGGAGAGTGGCCGCTTTTTTGGGCCTTTGGCCGCCTAGCCTGGCCTGCTGTGGCATCCTATTAGCTGGATGAATCGAATTGAAGGCGATGTCGGCCTGCAATGGCCGTCCACGGCATGTCGCCGCTGCCGCTGGCGCAACGCACCCGAGGTCCCACCGGACATTCGCCGCACCCTGCCCCATGCCTTGCCAGCAGGTGCTGTGGAGCCTTCAGAAGCTTCAATTGCAGCGTGCTGGTGAGTCGTCAAGGGTGAGCCGCTGAGACCGCACCGCTTGGTGGGGCACACGGCAGCAAGACGCCTCGCCCTGCCATGCGCACTTGACTGGGCACGGGTCAGAGGCATGCCAGCCATGCATCGCGTATGCCTGGGCGGGAGACTGCAGCCATCCAGCCATGCGGCTGGCAGGCGTCAGGTAGCATCTCCATGCATGCCGACTCCTTGCTTGCTGCAAGTGCCGTTCACCTTTGCACTTTGGTTCACACGCATGGCCGCTCGCGTCTCCTCCGTCCCCTTTCTCACCTGAAACAGCAGGCATGAGTGCCCAGGTGCGCGCCTCCCACCTGCTGGTGAAGCACCGCGACAGCCGGCGGCCGTCCAGCTGGAAGGAGGCCACCGTGACGCGCAGCCCCGAGGAGGCGCTGGCCATGGTGCAGCAGGTGGGAGGCGTGGGTGCACTGCATGCGGCAGCAGGGTTGGCGAAGCAAGCTGTCATGGGATGCGGCAGCTGCGCCTGGATTTTACATGCATGCAATGGATGCATGCAGCAGTGTACATGGCGCTGCAGCCTCGCGGTGTGCATGCTTACGCTCATGCTCAACCCTGCTGCCGCCCTGTCCCGCCTGCCGCGCCCTGCAGTTCCGGCAGCAGATTGCGGCATCCCCTGACGTGCCCGCCGCGTTTGCGGAGCTGGCGTCACGGGAGAGCCACTGCGGCTCCGCCCGCAGCGGCGGCGACCTGGGCTGGTTTGGGCGCGGGCAGATGCAGCAGCAGTTTGAGGATGTGGCCTTTGGCCTTCAGGTTGGCGAGCTGAGCGAGCCCTTCTTCTCGGGTACGTGGTCTGGGGCCTGAAGAGCAGAAAGCAGCTGCTGACCTTCGATCAGTCATGTGCTTGCGGGGGCGCAGCAGTGCGCAGCCATGCATTTGCTTTCATGCCGCTCTAGCAGCTACATGCTGCAGCGCCACTCCTTGGGCGGTGCAGAGCGTGCCACGTCTGCTGCATGTGCCTCATCACCCCTGCACCGTGCAGACTCCGGCTGCCACATTGTTCTGCGGACCGCATGATGGCGATCAGGCCTGCCAGCACTGCGCAGCATCTGGACTTGGTCCAGGCTGGAGATCGCAGCATTCGGCAAGCGGTCAGCAGCGGGGCGACACCTGTTTCCCTGCGATACTGAATGTTTAGCAGCCCCACCTNGTGACGCAACATACAAATAGCCCTGCAGATGCGGCTGGCCCACTGGGCAGCCGCTTGCATGTTGCGCAGATGCCATGCATGGGGCGTGCACTGAACGCTGACCGCCGCCGCCCACAAGTGGGCGCTCCGGGCTGGGCACCGCCCCACTCTCCAGCCATGGCGTCTCTGGTTGCTGCCACCGCTGCGTTCGCCCCTGTTGTGGCCCAGGCGGCCCAGCAGCGGGCCGCTGCCCGTCCTGCGGCCCGGCCGGCCGTGCAGGTGAGGCCGCGCGCCGCGAGCGGGCCTGCTCTGGTGGAATTGAGCCTCACGATGCTCTCATCGGTCGTTGTGATTGCAGAGGGCGAGCGTGCGGGCTCGTGTGGCGGC
This sequence comes from Chlorella ohadii, assembly GCA_025026875.1. Lineage (NCBI taxonomy): Eukaryota > Viridiplantae > Chlorophyta > Trebouxiophyceae > Chlorellales > Chlorellaceae > Chlorella > Chlorella ohadii. The sequence continues at coordinate 707,685 of JADXDR010000053.1, read as the reverse complement.
ACCCGAGGCACCCGAGCGCGCGCCCGAGAGCCCTAGGGGCTTCCCGAGTGAGATGCCCGCTGCCGATGGCTCCGTGGTGCATGCCGGGGGCTGATGGCCGGCCGTTCAGCTGGCGGGAGTGTGGCCCAAGGGTGCCCACCATGGGGATGCCGCCCCCGCGCCTCCCTGCTGCAGTCCCCGCCCAGCAGCTGCCCGAGCTGATCACCAAGGAGACCGTGCGGGCGCTGGAGGTGCGGGCGGGCGGCTGGTGGTGCCGGCAGCGGGCGGCGCCGCACCTTGACTGGCTAAGTGCCGGTGGCGTGCTTGCTGTTTGCAATCCTCCTTGAATTGATTGGCTGGCCAGCGCACGGATGCTTGCAAGTGTGCAGCCTCGTGCCTGACGAATGGGCTGTATCTGTGCCGTTCCGGCTGTGGCAGGCCGAGCTGGACAACGGCGCAGCGATCGCCGCTCTGCGCCGCTTCAACGACAACCTGGCCGCGCTGCCCGCCGACTCCTGGGGTGCGCAGCCTGCCTGTGGAGGCAGCAGCAGGGGCTGCAGCGCCCCTGCTGAACTGGCAAGGCGCCTGCCTGTTGCAGCACATGTTGGCTGCTGCTGCCGCCGCCAGCACGTGCCGGGCCACCTGCTCACCGGTGCCGCTGCGCCCCTCCTGCCGCTGCAGAGGCCAAGCTGCGCCCGGTGATGCATGAGCTGGCGTACAACCTGGAGTCGTTCAACCCCGCCTTCACCGCGGTGCTGCTCAAGGTGCAGAGCACCATTGGCCTGTCCGACTACGTGCGCCGCGACCAGGTGCGGTTTGGGTGGCGGGGGTGTCGGGTGCGCAAGGGTGCAGATGCAGGCGGGCTGCGCTGGGCTGGGCTGGCAAAGTGACGTGTAAGACAGCTGAGCTGCTGCTGCACAGCATCGATGCAGCTGCTCCCGTCACCACTCCCGCAGGCGCTCAAGCACCTGATCCAGCCGCTGGCGGGCGAGTACGGCATGCACAACAACGAGCCCCAGGGTGCGCCAAACGGATGGGGCAGCATGGGGTCTTGTGCTTGCGCGGCTGTGAGGCTGMGGGGCCGGGTGCTGCCGCACCTCGGGGGCAGGGTGCTGCCGCAGTCACATGTGGGCAGGTGAAGCTCTGCGATGCCACCCCTCCTGCCTTCCATGCCCCACTGCTTACCCTGTACCATTGGTGCCCCCTCGTCCCCGCGTCCCCTGCGCAGCGCGCACGCACCGCGAGCTCTTCTCCATCTGGTACGCGGACCTGCTGAAGGAGCCGCTGGAGGACCTGCTGGCGGCCGCGCCCCGCCCCGCCGCCGCCGAGCGCTTCTTCCACCAGATGATGCGCGACATCAACGGCGCCTGCGAGGAGCCGGTGCAGCAGGTGCGGGGGGCATTGGGTGGGAGAGGGCTGCGGGTGGCAGGGGCTGGCGTGGGGGCAGGCGCTGTTGATCTGTAGGAAGGGAGAGCAGGGGGCGGCTGCCTGCTGTCCTGCCGTGCTGAGTGTAGGCTTGCAGTCGCAGCACATTAGGACAGACTCCGTTGCCCCTCTGGACCCCACCTCCTGCCGCAGGCCTGCTACGCCATGGGCTACAACCTGGCCATTGAGTACCTGGCCGACTACGAGAAGACGTGGATGCTGGACTCGTTCCGCGCGCTGAACCAGCGCGTGCTGGCGCCCGCGGGCCGCCCCCTCACCGAGTGGGTCTTCCTGGAGGTGAGGTGCTAGGGAGGAAGAGTGGGAAGTGGGGAGCCTGGTTGCGTGTGGGCCAGGCTTGAGGCGCCCAGTTTTTTGGTCCCTCCTGGCTGCTGCTTTTTGGCCGCTTCTCCCTCCCGCCAAATGCACAAACCTGCATCTCTGCCCCGCCAACCCCTACCTCAGGTGCACGCCGAGGGCGAGGCGGAGCACGCCGCCATCGGCCACGAGGCGGTGGTGTCATTTGTGCCGGCGGAGCAGGAGGCGGTGCTGCGGCGCGCCATCCAGGACCACGACCGCGACATGGCCGCCTTCTACAACCACCTGGCCGACCTGCTGCAGTGAGCGCCCTGCTGCCGGCTGCAGCGGCAGTCTCGCAGCCTCAGTCGGCCGCCTGCCGGGCGGCTCCCCCAAAACGCAGGCGCGCCTGTGGAGGGCCGCTTGGGCCCCCCCGGCGGCCTGTGCTTTGGGGCACTGCCCCTACCCCCGTCCCCTGACTCCACCCTATGCTTGCTCTCGCTCGCTCACTGATTCGTCCCCTCGTTCGTTGGCTCCCGGCGGCCAGTTTTTTGCATCCTGCCCAGCGCTGCTCACCATTACATGAGAGCTGGCAGCAGCCCTGATGCCCTGCCGCAACCCATCCCTGCCCTCGGCGCACTCTGTTGAACTTGCCGTGCGGCCACGCCCTGCTGGTGGCGCGGTTGGCCAATGTAAATTAACATGGAAGTGCAGTTCAGCAGGAATAACGAATCAGGAAGTGCGCATTGCAGTGCAGATAGAATACAGTCAGGAAGTTAGGTGCATTTCGTCACGAGGTCCCCATGTCAGCCGTACGTCAGCATTGTTGCTCACTGCTCCGCCATGGCCGCGCCAGGGGCGGCACTGCGCAGGTGCGCCACCTCCTTACGCAGCGCCGCCAGCTCCGCGGCGGACCGACGCCGCTCCGCCAGCACCATGCGCTGCACCAGCTGGCACGTGGCCAGCAGGGGCACCTGCGGGCGGGTGTGCAGAGGGGTGCAGCCAGGCTGAGTTCGAGTGCATGGATTGTGCGTCCCACCGCAAGTACTGTCCCAGCCAATCGGCCCCAGCTCGCCCCCTGGGCCCAGACAACCGCCCTCCACACCAGGCTTGCCTTAAGGTCCACGTCCTGCTTGGTCTTCTTGTTCAGCACGTAGCCCGGCTCGCGCATGAGGCCCAGGAACAGGCAGCTGCGGCAAGGGCGGGTGGCAGGCGAGGCAGAGTGTGTGCAGGTGTGCCAAACCAATGAGGGGATGCAAGGCTTTCCATAACCGCTGCCGCCCCGCTCTCCCTGCCCGCTCCCAGCCACCGCACACCTGTCCAGCGTGGAGTCGTCGGGCAGGTCCTCCAGCTCCAGCTCGCCGCCCTCGCTGTGGGCATGCACGTCCATCCTGCACATCCAGGGGGAGGGTGACCCGAGGTTGTGATGCAGGCTGGTGGTCACCAAGCAAATGCATTCCTTGTGCTGCTCAGCCACACACCTGCTGTGTCGCCCTCTGCTAGGAACACACACCACAGCTGCCCGGCTCACTTGAAGGTGCGCTGAAACTCCTCGTACTCGGCCAGCATCTCCAGGGACACGGGGCAGGAGCCGTCGCCGCCGCCCAGCCGCTGCTGGCGCACCGCCGCCGCGTCCACCTGTGGTGGGGGAGGGCAAGGGTGGCGCAGAATCGTGAACCATCAATTGATGGGCAGGAAATGTGAAGGTGAGCTGCACTGGGCTGGACAGTATGCCAAGCATTCCTGGCAACTAAACCTAGTCTGCTCAACCCTCTGCCCAGTCAAACTTTAAGAGGGCTCACCAGTCCGTAGTTGGAGAAGCCCACGCCGGAGCGCAGCACCACAAACTGCAAGGCAAGGCCAGCAGAGGCATGTTTTGGTGGGCAGCAGGGGAGGGCCTAAAGCGTGTATGCAGCTGACCAACACATGTAGCGGTGCCCACAAAAAGCCCTTGAAGCCAACAACCCTCTGTCGCGCACCTTGCCGTTGCGTGTCTCGCTGAGGATGCACACCGCGGGGTGCTCCTCCCAGTCCACACTCTGCAGGGGTGCAGCAGGCCAGCAGAGCACGGTAAGTGGGCAGGGCAGGGTAAGTGAGCAGGGCAGGGTAAGTGAGCAGGGCATGAAGGTTGTAAAGTAACAACGCCAGCCAGGTCCCTAAGGGGATCCTTGTCCCAGCCCCTGCCAACCACTCCTGCAAATGCCGCACCATGCGCTCTGCCTCAGCGTCCATCTCGTCCTCCTCCTCGTCCTCTGCCGCAGGCGCGTCGGGCATAGTCTCGTCCTCACCCTCCTGGGATGCCTCCTGCACCTTCTTCCCTGCGGGGCAGGAAGGGTGGGGGCCAGAGGGAGCGAAGGCGTTGGCTAGCTGGGTGACGGGCGGGGGCCTGGCTGAGGCTGTGTGCATGTGCGTTCCTGTTAGCTAACCTAATTCCCCACAGCACCAGCCCACCTGCTGCGCCCTTGCCGCGCTTGCCGCCGCCAACGCCGGCAGAGGCCGCCTTGCGCTTCTTCTGGGGCTTGGGCGCAGGTGCTGCCTCGCCGCTGGCGGCGGCAGCAGCTGCCGGCGCCTCCTTCAGCTGCTTCTTCAGCTCCTGCAGGCGGCAGGCAAGAGGGCAGGAGGGGCAAGATGGGAAGCGGTGAGCACATGAGTAAGACTGGGGCGGATGCCTTTCTAATGAAAGAGTGGCAACCTCCGGCCCGTCTGCCCCATCACTCCAGAGCAGCCGCCCAGCAACTCACCTTGGCCTGGTCCAGGAAGGGCTGCTTGTCCTCCTCGCTCAGCGCGCCCCACTCGGCAGCCAGCAGCTTGGACCGCTCCGGCATGCCCGCCTGCGGGGGAGAGCAGGGAAGGAAGGCAAGGTCGATATTCACAGTTGAGCAAGTGCCAAGCATGCCAGGCCTACAGCCCAAGCTTGCACAGACCGCCAGCGGCTGCTCACCTTGGGGTTGGCCGCCTTCACGTCCGCCATGCGCGAGTCGCAGTACAGCTGGTACGCAGACTGCGCCACAGAGGGAGTGGGAGGCAGGGAGGCACGTTTGGCTCAACATTGTGTGCACAGCATCCACACGCCAGTCAGCACCCCACTCCCAGCCCCATCGCTCCCAGCCTCCCTCCCACCTTGGCGCGGGGCTTCTTCTCGCGGGGAGGCAGCGGCCCTGCCGCCGCCATCTCCGCCTGGAAGCGCTCCTTGTCCGCCGCCGCCATGGCCTGGCAGGGTGGTGAGAGGGGGAGGGAGGCGGGCAGCAGGCAGAGGTGAGGGACAGTGTGAGGCGGAGCACTGTAGAGCTGTCCTGCCTGTCAAGGCCATGGCTGCCAAGCTCATTCCCCAATGACCGCGCCTCTCAACCCCCACAGCTGGCTGCACCGGCGCTGCGCACCTCGTACTCCCGCTTGTCGTCTGCCGCCATCTCCTTCCACAGCTCGCCCAGCCGCTTGCTCATGCCCGCCATGTCCAGCTCGGGGTTNGCGGCTGCAGGCGGGAGGGAGCAGATTGGGAGGGTGGTTGTTGAAGTGTGCAGGCTTGGGAGTTGTGGGTGCTGTGCCCAAAACGCCTGGCAATTTAAGCCCCAGGCCGACCCTTCTTACTCACCCTTCACCTCGGCGCGCTTGGCCTGCGCAAAGAAGAAGTAGGCGTTGCAGGCGCGCTTGGGCGCCTTGGCGGCCGGCTCGCCGCTGCCCTCGCCATCTGCAGCTGCTGCAGGCTTGGCGGCCTTGGGCTTGCTGGCGGGCGCCTTGGGCTTGGAAGCAGCGGGCGCGGCGGCACCAGCAGCAGCAGCAGGCTTGGCGGCGGGCTTGGCCAGTCCCAGCTTCTTGGCGGCAGGCTTGGCGGCGGGCTTGGCGGGGGCAGCCTCCTTGGCCACTGCAGGGAGGAGGCAGCAGGAGCATGGGAGGGTGAAAAGAGGAGGAGATGCGCGCAGTGCACACCGCCTCAGTTGCAAGCATGAAATGTCGGGAGGCAAGTTTGCAACCTGACAGAAACCGCGGGTTGTACACCAGCCGCCTCCAAATTCAAACCCGCAAGCACCCACCTGGCTCCTCGGCAGCAGCCTCCACTGCGGGCTCCTCCTCGGCGGGCTCCTCCTCGGTGGCGGGCTGGGCTGCCGGCTCCTCTGGTGCGGTGCGGCCCTGCAGGTGGAGGGCACATCATGTGATAGCAGCTATGATAGCAGCACAGTGGGTTGGCTCGTACAGCAATGAAGTGAGCTGTGCTCCTTGCACCAGCTGGGGCAGCCTGGTGCAGCACCCACGCACAGCACCCATCTCCTACCGGCCACCAGACTCACCTTGGCCGACTTCTTGGCCACGGACTGCAGGGAAGAGGCAGGACGGGGCCAGCAGCTGGTCGTCAACAGGTTGCAATGCACGCAGGAAGGGCCAACTGCGCCCCCAACCACAGGCGGCAGCCAGCACCCACCAGCATGGGCTTGCGCTTCAGCACCGGCAGCGCCTTTTTGGCGCTGGCGGGCTCGGCGGCAGGCTCGGGGGCGGGCTCGGCGGCAGCGGGAGGCTGCGAGGCGGGTGCCTCCTCAGCAGGCTGGGTGACGGCGATCTGGGTGGCGGCGGGCGCCTCCTCGGCGGGCTCGTCCTCGGTGGGCTGTGTCGCAGCAAGGGGCACCTCAGCAGGCAGCGCCTCCTCCGCCTCTGCGTCGGCGGCAGGCTCGTCCTCCACCTGCTGGGCAGTGGGCAGTGACAGGGAGGGGAGGGTGTGGGTGTGGGTGCTGGCAGAGACGATGTTGCTCTGCAGCGGTCGGGAGAGGTGGGTGCTGGCCAAGTTGCAACGGGTGCAGCCCACCTCTTCCATCAGCGCCTCCAGGGCAGCATCCACATCCTCATCAGCAGCCACGGGCTCCTGAGGAAGGGGTGGGCGGGGGAACAGTGTGGAGGAACTGAAGGTGCGGGCAAGGCAGCATTCAAACGCCGGCGGCGGTGGCGGCGGCGAGCGGCGGCGGTCTGAGCGGCGGCACCCAGGGCTCATCCGCAGCCTGTGCAGCGCTGCAGAGGCACGAGCACCGGCTGTAAAGAGCGGGGAGCCGGCAGGCAGCCGCAGGCCGCTCCAAGGCCGGCCGCACCTGCACCTCGGCCTCCAGGGCCGCCAGCTCCGCCTCCACGCTCTGGGACATGGCTGCCTGCGGCAGGAGGGGCGGGCAGCAGCGGGTCAGGGGCGGCCCAACAGCGGCGGCCGCCGGCACTGGTGGTCAGCGCCCACCTGCTTGGCTGCTTGGATCTGCTGCCTTGACACCCCAGTGATGGCCATGGGATGGCAGGAGGTGAGCAGAATAAGACAAGTGGGGAGCACAGGCTCACGGAGAGAGAAATGCGGCGGAGCCGCCCAGCAGGCGGTGCAGCGGCCGCATGGGGCTGTCTCGCCGGCCGCCCTGCCTGCTGGATCACAATTTATTGTTGTCGAATAACGATAGCAACAGCCGACATGGGTGCTGGCGGCGCTGGCGGCAAGGTGCGTAGGGGCTTCTCGGCCGCGGGGCCTCCAAAGTGTCGTGGGCGAGGTGCAGTGGCTTTAGAATTGCTGCTAGTGTGTATATACGTCTCGCATAGGACTACTGGTGCTCTGTTCTGCCGGCGACTGACGCCTGCCGTCGCCCCAGGCGGCAGGATGGGGTAACCCCCCTCCAATCTCAGTAGGATCCTGCGAGAAAGTGATCCAAAGCCTGCAAAGCCACCCCTGTGCTTCGTTGGGGGTTGCAGGGTTTCCGCCGCCGCTGCCGCCTGCTCGGCAGTGTCTGGATGCAATATTCTGTCTCTCCCTGCATTCTCCCTCTGCCCGCAGTACTTCCCTTTTGGAGGAGGAGGAGGCGGGGATGTCGAGAGCGGCCTGCTGTACCCGGGGCAGGACAGCCTGGATGCGGCGCTGCGGTGGGGGTTTGTGAAGAAGGGTGAGTGCTGTTGTGTGTCCGGTGTTAGGCCCGAGAAGCTGCCCTGGTGGCAGCGAACGGTGTGCAGCACAGGCATCTGCCTGGAGCCGAGGACCGCCCCGGTGGGCATTGAACATGCACTGAGGAGCCACGTGCAGTTTGCACAGCACAGCCCGCGCCCGGCACTGGCCACTGCTGAACTGTCCCCACGTTGCTGCTGCGCTCCCCGCCGCGTGCAGTGTACGGCATCATCGCCGCGCAGCTGCTGCTGACCACTCTTGTAGCCACGGTGGTCGTTGTCAACTCTGATGTGCGCCACTTCATGCTGGCCCACTGGGGCGTCCAGGTGAGCAAGTGCAGTGGAAGGGCAGGCTCCTGCCTGCTGCTGGTGCGCCTGCCGTCTGCCTGCTTTCTGCTGATGCTGCCTCATCAACAACATCAACCTGCCTCCCTCCTGGCAGATTGCGCTGCTGGTGGTGTCGATGCTGGGCCTCATCCCGCTCTACATCTGGCGGCACTCGCACCCTCACAACCTACTGCTGCTGGGCGTCTGGACCTGCCTCTTCTCGGGTGGGTGTGGGAGTGGGTACCACAGTGTGCTGCCTTCACGATGTTGTGCCGTGTGTGGCCCCTTCTCTCACAACCACTTCACCCACTATGTTGATCGCTCCTAATCTCCGCACCCTGCCTCTGTGCGCAGTCACTGTGGGCATGGCCGTCAGCTTCTACCAGCCCGTCATCATCCTGGAGGCCCTGCTCATCACCACAGCAGTTGTGCGTGCGGCGGGCTGCGGCTTAGTGTCGGAAGGGACGCTTGAAACCACTGTTGAAGGGAATTTTTGATCTCAATGCCTGTGCGCGTGCCGTTTGGGTCTGGGCGGTGCATCGCAGCACGCATGTCCACCCTGTGCCGCGTTGTGGTCGATGCCCATGTGCAGGTTCTGGGGCTGACGGCGTACGCGTTCCATGCCACCAAGCGAGGCGTGGACTTCTCGTTCATGGGTGAGCTGCGTGCTGCTGTTGGCTCCCACTCCTAGCAAGGCACACNAGGCCGTGGGTTGTTGCTGCATCAGCCCAGCAAACTTTGTCACACCATGTCGCCTCCCCCTGTTTCAGGTCCAATGCTGTGGGGCTGCCTGCTGGCCATGATTGTCTGGTCCGTCATCCAGCTCTTCTTCCCGCCTGGACCCATCGGCAGCACCATTTTTGCGCTGCTGGGAGCCTTCCTGTTCAGGTGACCAGTTCTTTCTTAGTGCAGGCCTGTCCATGTGCAATGAGACACCAAAGCAGCGGCATCACACAGCTGATCTCACTGTCCACCGCGTCCCTGCCGCCTCCACCTTGCAGTGCCTACCTGGTGGGTTGCGAGATGTGGTATGGACGGCCATCTACCTGCCTGCCTGCTTGCCTTGAGGCAGTGCAGGGCTTCCCAGCCACCTGCCAACCCTCCAGCCTGCTTGCCTGCCGTGTCATCCTGCCTGTCTGCCTGCTGGCACCTGCACTGGTCTCAAGTGCCTTCCACACAATCATGTGCAGGTCTTTGACACCCAGCTGCTCATCGCACGATTTGATTTGGACGATTATATCTGGGCTAGTGTCAATTTGTATCTGGACGGTGCGTCGGGTTTTGTGTCACGTGCGGCGATCTTGTGCAGCCGCTGTGCACACAAGTCTGCGTGCCACTGTCGCTTGCCGTGTGCTGACTCAACCCACCTGCCCACTTTCTGGTCCCACTGCCATCCTGACGACAGTTATCAACCTGTTCCTGTAAGTTGACCTGGCCAAGGGGCAAGGGCCTAGTCTTGTGTGCCGCACTGCACTCTGAGCAACCATGTCTTGCATACAGGCAGCTGTGTTCAATCTGCCTGTTGTCTGCGCCCTGCTGTGCAGGTACATCCTGCGGCTGCTGGGGGAGCAGCAGCGCAGCAACTAGACACGCAACCGTCCTAATCAGCTGGAGGCTGCCACATCCCTGCTCTACGCTCTTGTTTGCTCTCATTGGCCATGTGCGGGCGTCGGTTGTAACATTTGTTGGTAGCGGCAGCCTTCTGGAAGCCTCTTGTGATCGGCAATGGGCCGCATGTAAGGTGATCGGCAGTCATGTGTGAGAACAGGCTCAATGGGGCAGCAGGGTCTGTGAGGCCTGCGCGCCAACTCATGCTGGAGGGGGCGGCTGCATGGCATGCATGCAAAAGCGCCTGGCGGGGCCACAGGGCGGCCCGCAATGAGGGGTAACCTAACGGGGTGGGGGACCTAAGACCACGGGGAGATGGGAGGAAGAAACAAGCAGGAGATTGAAGCGGAGCAAAGCACAGAGGGGAGGTGCGGGGGCAAAAATACAGGGCGCAGGCGTGGGTGGGGAAGGGTGGGGCAGCGGCGGGCCGAGYGAGGMGTCSRCSKCYGCKCGCGCTCAMGGGCRSGSCMGCMSCCGGCCCGCCGCACTAGCTGCCGCCTCACTCCTTCTTCTTCTGCGGCCGGTACACACCCACCACCACGGCGTGGTCGCGCTCATACGGCTCCAGCGTCACCTGCACACAGAGTGGGAAATTGGAGGGTCGGCAGGTTGGTCAAGAGCTGGGTGGGCAGGAGCAAGGGGTGGCCCTGGATGCATTTACAGCAGGTGCAGCTTCCGGCTGGAGCCCCAGCAGGCCTGTCAGAGTCATGGAAGAAGGGTCATGCGCGGCAGCCCTCTTAAACGCGCGTGCCCACGAGTGGGCGCGGCGGGGCAGGCATCCCGAAATGGTCAAGGGTCGTCATCCAGGCCAGCGGTGCAGAGCAGGCAGGGCAGGTGCAAGTGCGGTGCAGCAGAGAAAGGCAGCCAGCAGGAAAGCCAGTGTGGGAGTGCAACAGCAGTCAAAGAAGAATGCCAGCAGGAAAAATATATTAGGCAAAGGCGCTCGGTGCAGCAACCCACAGCAGCACAGAAGCAGCCCATGCCATGCGGCCCCACCTCCCTCCCTGCCTCCGCACCTGCTCCTTGGGTTTGAGCTGCTGCTCCTGCAGCTTCTTGACCTCGCGCGCAAACACGGCCTCGGGCGGCGCCGTGGAGTCGATGCACGACGCCTTGATGGAGATCACAAAGTTGCCGCCGTTCTTGAGGAAGTACTGGGAGTTGAGGCCCACGATACGCGCCTGCGCAGGGTGGAGGATGGGGCGGGAGGGGCGCGAGCTGAGAGAGCTGTACAGGCCGAAATGACCAGGCCGCACCTGCCATCAGGGCAGCATCCCAGCCCGCTGCGTTGCCGATTGATGGTTGGGAGCAAGGCCGCTGCCCCACCTGCCCTCCACCCTCCGTCCGGCGCACCTGGTCTGGCTGCGCCACGTCGGCGAACACGACGTCCACCATGGGCACCAGCATGCGGTACTTCTGGGGGTGCCGCGCGTCCTCGATGATGGGGATCACGTTGGGCCGCTTCTTGGCCATGTTCACCAGGTCACGGCCGCTGTAAAAGATGAGGACGTGGGAGCAGGGTGGGGTGGGTGAGCGTAATCTGTGTGCTCGGGGGCGGGTAGCTGAGCGAGCGCAACCCCGGCAGCGGGCAGCATGATGGCGATGCCGTGCCTCGTTGCCTCGTTGTTGTGGGCTCGTTTTTAGAAGCCCACCCAGCGTACTACCCAGTGCTTAATACCCAGCTTGCCTCCCAAGGCCCCAGCCATGCGCGCCTGCGGTGCGAGAACTCCACGGCGTACACGGAGCCCTCGGGGCCCACCACGTCGCTCACGTGGCTCACCGACGTGCCGCTGGCGCCGCCCAGGTACAGCACCTGGGGCAAGCAGGAGGCAAGGCGGCGGCACGGCTCAGCAGAGCGGTAGCAGGGCTCAGCGGAACAGCCCCAGAGAGCATATTGCGAAGGGCAGCAGCTTCTGAAAAACTACTCTAAGCAGGGGCGGTCCATTGTGCTAGCTGGCCTGGCTCCTCCCCGACGCCCGCACCTTGGCGCCCGGCTTGATGTGGATGTTGTCCACACCCGCCAGCACCGCCGCTGCCAGCTTGGAGCGGAAGGGGTTCCACACGCGGTACTCAATCTTGTCGCCGCCCTCCTGCTTGGGTGCGAGGGGTGCAGGACCGCAAGTCAGGCGGCAGGCGTGCGATAAGCAGCGCATGCATGCATGCATGCGAGCTGGCCTGCTGCCGCAGCCTGGCTGAGGATGTATGGATGCACAGCCCCAATGAATTCTTTGGCATGCAGAATATAGCAGCCCGCTGCCAACATGCATGCATGTCATGTGACCGCCCCCGCCCGCACCTGCTCCACGCTGATGCGCTTCTCGCCGTACACGCTCTCGCCGGGCACCATGTTGCGGGTGACCAGGGCATCCTCCTTGCCGCGGGCAATGAACACACCCGCGTGGCGATGCTGCTCCACTACCACCTTGGCGCCGCCCTTCATGCCGCCGC
>JADXDR010000053.1:682997-695598 GCA_025026875.1 Chlorella ohadii | reverse complement strand
GCCGAAACGGCCGCCGCCGCGGCCACCCTTGTCCACACCACCACGGCCACCAAAGCGGCCACCACCGCCACGGCCTGCAAGGAGGGTAAGGAATGCGCAGCAGGCGCGAGTGAGCAAAGGCGGAGGGCTGCGGCAACAAGGGGCCGGCAGTGGCGGCGGCGGGGGCCTTGTGTCTCGTCCGCCCGCCCCGCGCCTGCTACCGCGCAGACTCATCACCCGGCCACCCGTGGGCGTGCCACCGGTGCGCCTGGGTGCCGCAGCGCTGCATGCCATGCTTCTGCATGAGCCTGCTCCTCCCCCAGGCTCACCGCCGCCCCTGCCGCCGCCACCACGGCCACCGCCGCGGCCTCCGCCGCGTCCTCCGAAGGCCATCTTCCGGTGCTGCTGCCGCCGCTTCTGTGAGGGGCGAGGGGAGCTGCGAGGTGCGCTCCTTCTGTCCCGCTGGGCTACTCTACAGCCGTAATCAACACCGATTAAGGCTGGGCACCGCCGATGGAGCTGCATGCATGTCCCGGCGGCCATGCAAGCGCGCGCTCGGCCCATGAACAGCCCTTTCAGGGCAGCAGAACGCTCTGTGGCGCGCCCACGGTGGTCCTAGTTATGCAAATAGGCGGGTGGCCACCGCGGCCGGCCCTGCAAGCCATCTGAACCCTTGCGTCGCCAGCTCTCTCTTGCATGTGAAACAGCACTTCGCAGCCGTTCACCCGCTGATGCCCGTCATGGCTGCTAGTGAATGAGTTACAGGGAGCAGCTGGACAGTGTCGCACGAAGGCAAGGAGAAGAAGCGCGGAGAGAAGAAGCAGAATGTAGCGGTGCCGTCGGCGCCACGCCCACGGCTCACTGCTTGCTGGTGGACACCTTCTCGGTATGCGGCTCCAGCGGCTTCACAAACCTGCGGCAGAGGCGCACGGGCAGGCGGCTGGAGGTGACCAGGGTGTACAGTGGTGCTGCTTGCGCGAGCAAGAGTTTGCCAGCACACGCAAATGACAGGGTGGCATGCACATGAACTAGCGGGCAATGCACTGTTTGACCATTTACCGTCTGCTGCACCAAGCCCCCATTGCATGCGCGCACCTGCTGCCGCGGCTGCCGTCCATGAAGTCCTCGTCGCCCCAGTTCACGTACTGCTCCTTGGTCTTGGGGAAGGCGCGGGTGGAGCCCTCAATCTGCGACAGCGGGGCAGACATATGTGACTCAACCTTGGGCTCACTGCAGTGCTCAGCCTCAGCCAGCTTCAAGCAATCAACAACTCAACCCAGGCATGGTGGCCAGCACCGTAGCACGGCAAGGCGTCAATTCAGCCGTGCAGCGGGTGTGCGGCGCCCCCACCTTGAACACGGCCTCCTCGCCGCCCACAATGTGGTCAATCAGGCCGTACGCCTGGGCCTCCAGCGGCGACATGTAGCGATCGCGGTCGGTGTCCTCCTCAATCTGGGGGGCGGTACATGGGGTAGGAGGCAACGAGTTGGGAAGCGAACTGGAGGCAGCATGCGATGGACATGCATGGGAGATGCATAACACTCCATGAGGCTGCACACACGCAGCTGCTCCGCATGGAAATGCCATGCACAGCAAGGGCGGCAACTGCCTGGCAGCGAGCTGCAGCCTGCCACACACGCAAGCGGGCAGTGGCCCGGGGGCTGCCGCACCTTCTCAATGGGCTGCCCCGTGTACTCGGACATGATGCGGTTCAGGTTGGCCTTGTGGTACATGATCTCCTTGGCCTGCGCACAGTAGGGTGGCAGGCAAGGAAGGAGGCAGACCATTGGCAAAGGGGCGGCTTGCGAAGCATCAAGTTGGCATACATGTGCATGCCAGCTGCCCGCAACACGCAACATGGCTGCCACGCTGAGCTGCAGCAACTCGACACCAGGGGTGAATGCACTGGCAGCGCACCCAGTGCCAACCCATCTGCGCACCTGGATCTCAATGTCCACCGCCGCGCCGGAGGCACCACCCAGAGGCTGGTGGATCATGATGCGCGCGTTAGGCATCGAGTAGCGCTTGCCCTGCGCAGCAGGGGGTGGTGACATGCCACGTGAGCAGCCCAGGTGGTGGCCCTTGTTTGCAGCATCACTGCCCAATGCAGTTTGACCATGGCATCATGAGCCGGCAGCAGCACTGCCTTATCGCACCTTGGCGCCAGCGCCCAGCAGGAAGGCGCCCATGGAGGCGGCCAGGCCAAAGCAGTAGGTCTGAATGTCGGCGCGGCACATCATCATGGCGTCGTAGATGCCCATGCCTGCCGTCACGCTGCCGCCGGGGGAGTTGATGAACAGCTTGATGTCCTGCAAGGGGCCAGGCATGCAAGAGGCAAGGCAGGGGTGAGGTGCCGCGACGCATGGTCCTCACCCCGTGCACCGCTGGCTCAACAGAGCGGCCAGCCATGCCATCCGCTGGTAGGTGGGTGGCTGCGGCATGTGCTGCTGCCTGCTGCTGCTGCCCGCTGCTGCTGCCTGCTTCATCCGATGCTCCTGCTCCTGCTGCATGTCCAGAGCTTGCACCCATGCACAGGTGTGGGGCGCCCCAGCGCACCTTGGTGGGGTCTTGCGCATCCAGCAGCAGCAGCTGGCTGATGATGGCGTCCGCGCTGAAGTCGTTCACCTGTTGGGGTTGTGGCAGGATTGAACAAAGCTCAGCAGCACTGGTGCATTGCACTGCAGCCGGCTGGCACGCAGGTGCAAGTGACCGGCATGCCATGGCCCCGCTCGCCCACAAGGCCCTCGCTGCCGCACCTCGCCGCCAAAGAACACAATGCGTTGCCGCAGCAGCAGGCCGAACGGATCGCCCGCCATGTCCTGCGTCCTGCAATGCACAAGTAAGTGGGCAGCCAGCGAGCAGGCGTCGTTGCCTGGAGGGGCGAGGGAGGCCGCCCGGCGGCGCCGCCCACGGCGGTGCAAGCCCGCCCATCCACGCTCCCTCCGCCACAAACCTAGGGGGCATAATTGGCTGCTGGGAGGCGAGGATCAGGCCGCTGTCGCTGCTGCTGTAGGAGGCGCAGGTCACTGCCGCTGCCGCCTGCCGCCGAGCCACTGCCGGCGCCCGCAGGGCGTGAGGAGCGCTGCTCCTGCTGCTGCTGCGCACGCACTGCGGCCGTGCAGCCGCGCAGGTGCTCGCCATCGTCCTCGCTGCTCCCGTTCCTGCTGCTGGAGGGTCTAGCGGTGGATGGGGGTGTGCTGTGCGATGGCGGCAGCGACTGGGCCAGCATGCAAGCACGATGGGGCCCATCATCCGGCTGGCCAGCGTGGGCCAGCTCAGCCTGCCTCGCCTCCTTCGTTGAAGCCCCCAGCACCCCTCCCAGCTGCAGTCACTGTCATCCTAGCGGCCAGCCTGCTCCCGCCCTGCCCTCCTGCCTTCCCAGCTGTCGGTCTGTTGCAGCTGCTCCGCTCCTGCGCCTGCCTCGCCCGCCTGCGCCCTCTGCACACGCGCCTCAAAGGTGGGCGAGCGGCCGCGACACCAACCGGGGCGCTTGGGCTGCTCACGACCGGCCTGCCGCCGCCGCCGCCACTCCGCTGCCTGCCTGCCGCCTACGAGTGCGCTGACACCAGTTTTGTGTCTGCGGAGCGCCCCTGCCTGCCACTTACGACTGTGCCTGTGTAATGCATCGTCCAATCCAGCAGCCTCCTTGCTCGCTTGTGCCGCAGCCTCGGAGCCGGTGTCGGCAGGGGCCGCGATGGAGCACCAGCTCTCGACCAGCGCGCTGGCCAAGCTGGCCAAGGACCTGAAGGAGCTGCAGTCCCAGCCCATCGACGGCGTCAAGGTGTGCGAGCAGTTGGGAGTGAGGTTGCAGACAGCTGCTGTGTCATCTGTTGGTGCCCGTTTGGTTGCACAGCCAGCCACACTGGCCACCGGCTCCTGCTGCTGCCATCCGACGCCTGTCGTTTCCCTGTTGCCTGCCGCAGGTACTGCTGAATGACGACAACATTGCAGACATCCAGGCGGAGTACGAGGGTCCCGGTGAGCACCAGCATGCGACGCTGGCTGGATGGCGTAGAACTGCTGCGCACCTTGCATTGTGTTGAACAGCTGGTTGGTGTGCCGCCCCTGTAATGGTACCCTGTGGCCAGCCGTGCTACCCCTTGCACCTCGCCCAGCTGACCCAGCGCTGACCATCCCTGCCGCTGCCCGTCCCGCCTGTGCTGCAGCGGGGACGCCGTTTGAGGGCGGGCTGTTCCGCATGCGGCTAGCCATCGGGCCCGAGTTCCCCAACGCGCCGCCCAAAGGTGAGGCAGCAGTTGGCGGCTGTGTGCTGCAGTAGTGAGCGACCTTCTGCCCTGGTGCCCTCATGTCAATCCCCCACCTTACCCCACCCGCTGGCCCGCCCCCCAGGCTACTTCTCCACCAAGATCTTCCACCCCAATGTGTCGGCGTCGGGCGAGATCTGCGTCAACGTGCTCAAGCGCGACTGGAAGCCGGACCTGGGCCTGCGCCACGTGCTGACCGTCATTCGCTGCCTGCTCATTGAGCCCAACGCAGAGTCGGGTGCGCCCCGCCGCTCCACCTGGCCTGCCGCTGGAGTGCTTGCCCTTGTGGCTGCAAGCTGTGATGAGTTGGTGCCGCTTGCTCTTCTAACCTCCTCTTTCGGGGACAATGCATTACTCCCTGCCCCGCCTGCGTCTGTGTCAACAACCAGGCGACCATCACAGCCACCCCCTCCCTCTGCCCTGGCGCAGCGCTGAACGAGGAGGCGGGCAAGCTGCTGCTGGAGGGCTTTGACGAGTTTGCCAAGAAGGCGCGCCTCATGACCAGCATCCACGCCAAGAAGCCCTCGGTGCTGACCGCAGCCGGCGGCGCCAACGCCGTCAACGCCGACGGCACCGCGGCGGCAGCAGATGGCAAGCCAGCGGGTGCTGCGGCTTCGGGGTCGGGGGTTGCAGCGGCGGCAGGCGGCGCGGCCAAGCCCAGCAAGGCGGCTGCCTCCAAGCTGGCGGAGAAGAAGAAGTCGCTGAAGCGGCTCTGATGCAGCGCCCGCCCTCGCTCTCCACCTGGGGCTGCTTGCCTCCGCCGCTGCGGCCAGCCCAGCCCCTGTATTTCCTGCGGTGCGGCCAGAAACTCATGCACCGCCCCTTGCCAACTGTCCAGGCCTTGCCTCAGCATTGAACCCCCTCCCCTTCCTCCTGCTACGTTCTGACGCTCCTTGACATGACCTGACATACGTTCTCAGACCTTCTTTCATATACCTGTTTGACTGACGCTGCGCCTCTGACTAGCTTCCTCTCCCACCTTGCCCCTGTTGCCATTCAGCGGCCCCTATTGCCCTCGCACGCGTAGCTAGGCGGTACGACAGCGCGCTCTCCGACGCCGCATGCTGGCAGTCTGGCGCCCACACATTGACCTGAGAGCAACCAGTAAACACCACACAAGTCTGGATAGATTTACACGGCAGGCTGCAAATCGGATGATGTTGAGCCTCAATCTGCCACCACTCGCAGCGTCTGCAGGCTGGTGTCGCTGCAGCCAGTCACCGTGCCGCCCTGCTGCAGCACCAGCTGCAGCTGCTGCAGAGTGTGTGCTGTGATGACTTCACCAGGATAGGCCGCTGGCACGCCGGGAGGGTAGGGGCACAGCAGCTCCGCCGACACACGGCCCACCGCTGCCGCCGCTGGCACCGCCTCGCTCGCTGCATAAAATGCGTCGCGAGGCGACAGCTGGGCCTCCCCAGCCGGAGCTGCGCCCGCTGTGCTGCTCACCAGAGCGCCCACCGTTCTGCAACTTGTTGTACCATACTGCCTGCACATCCGCTGCAGCGCCGCAACCAGTGCCTGTGCGTGCTGCCGCGTGCTGCCTATGCTGAGCGCCAGCACAACACATGTGGGCGTTGCAAGCTCAGGCACAATGCCATGCTGCTCCTCCAACACCGTCGCCGCCTCATAGCCGGTGAGTCCGCACTGCTGCAAGCTGAGTGTCAGCCGGAGTGGATCCAGTAGTATGCTGCTGCTGCTGCTGCTGCTGCTGCTGCTGCTGCTGCCACCGCCRCTGCTGCTGCTTCCGCTGCCCAAGCCTTCGCAGGCCGCTGCTTGCTCAGCTGTCAGGAGCTGCAGGCCGGGCAGCTTGGCCAGCTCGCGCCGCGCATACTCGGCTGCCGCCAGGCTCTCCTCATGTGCCTGCGGGTCGGCTGCCTGTGCCCTTGCTGCGTCCAGCGAGGCCATGAGCAGGTAGCTGGGGCTGGAGGACTGCAGCACTTGCAGGGCGCGGGCCAGCCGCTGCCGCGGCACGCGCCCGCCAGGTGCCAGGTGCAGCATGGCTGACTGCGTCATGGCCGACAGCTGCTTGTGGGTGGACTGGATGGACACATCGGCGCCCAGCTGCAGCGCTGAGGGCGGCAGGCTGGGGTGCAGGCCCAGGTGTGCGCCGTGGGCCTCATCCACCAGCAGCGGCACGCCATGGGCGTGGCAAACTGCCGCCAGGCCTGTACAGCAGTGGCGGAGGGAGGGGAAAGAAACCGCGGTTTTCAGAACAGTGGCAAAATTGCATAAGCCAGCCCTTTTCAGGCACAGCACAGACTTGTGACGTGCCAGGCCGCCCAGCGTTGATGACCCGCCGCCCACCCTCCCACACAGCCCACCTGCCACATCAGCCACCACGCCAAAGTAGGTGGAGGACACCACCAGAGCAGCACCCACGCGCAGCCCTCGGCCTTCCGCTGCTGCAAACGCGGCCTGCAGCGCCGCTGGCGTCACGTGGTGTGCGATGCCCAGCTGAGGGTCGCAGCAGGGCTGGGCGTAGACGGGTGTGCACCCCGCCAGCACGCAGGCATTGAAGGCCGACAGGTGGGCGTTGCGGGGCAGGATGAGCGCCTGCCCTGGGCCGCATGTGGCCATCACCGCCGCATGGATGCCGCAGGTGGTGCCGTTAACCAGGAACCACGAGGCCTGCGCTCCCCAGACCCGGGCGGCCGCCTGCTGCGCCGCCTGGATGGGGCCGCTGGCTGCGCTCAGCACGTCCAGGCCTGCGGTGGTGACAGAAGGATATATGGAGGGTGGTGGATCGTGACGCGATACACAAAGGGCCACGCACAACTGCTCAGCAGCGTATGGAATCCTGGGCATTCCATCTGCTTGGCAGCNACCCTGATCTTGCTGGCTGGCTGGGTCCAGCATGCCGTGCCGCACCATGCCCTGCCATGCAGCGGGTGCCCCCGCAGCAGCCCGCTCACCATCCAGCTCAGTGAGGTCGTACTGCAGGGCGCTGCCCAGCAGGCGCTGCAGCCCAGGGGGCGTGCTGCTGCCGCGCTTGTGCCCCGGCACGTGAAAGGGCACGTCGCACATGCGATTGCCACGCTGCTCGACCGCATGCAGGAGCGGCGTGCAATGCTGGTCCCCGCTGCCGCTGCTGCCGACCTGCGGATCACTGCTGTCAGAGCTTGTGCTGCCGCCAGGCACAGCAGCAGGCAGGCGCAATGCTGCACGCCTGCTGCGGCGGGTGGCGGCGGTGGCCGGCGGCGGCGCAGCCTGCCGGCATGCCCAGGCCATGGCCAGCTGCCTTGATTGGTTAGTGATTAATCCTGTGGCGGGATATGAGCACGGCCAATATGTAGCAGCCTCCCAGCGTTTGGCAGCGGGACTGGTGGTGCAGGGAGCGCTTGGCTTGGCCTGTGCAGCGCTTGGTTGGAGAGATCGGATTGCAAGCAATAGGATTTGCTGCCCAGCCGCATTGCAAGCAGCTTTGAACGCTTGGCTCAGTCCCATGCACATGCTCGCAGCACTGTCCCGCTGTGGGGTCCTAGGGGCTGGCGATCGCCTGCATTCCCACATCAAGCGGCCCCTGAGCCTGGGCCCACCCACTCCCGCCCCTCAGCCACAGCCTAGCGGCGAGCGGGGGGACGATGTTCCGCTTTCGGGGGGCTGCGCCGGCCCTGAAGCCGGAGGGCGCTCTCAAGCGCGCGGAGGAGCTGCTGGGCGTGGGGCAGAAGCAGAACGCGCTGCAGACGCTCCATGACACCATCACCAACAAGCGGCACCAGCGCAACTGGAACAAGGCATTTGAGCAGGTGGGGAGGGCGATGGCAAGGCGGTTGGAGGCCGGCAGGCTGCCCCAGGCGCAGCTGCATGTGCTGCACCCCGGCCATCACCTGGCCTGCTGCCTGCAAGCAGGCAGACCGATGCCAGGCAGGCCGGGCATCGGGCCGCGGGGCTGGTTCCGCGATCGGCCTCGCCGATGGGGTGCTGCCTGATCGCCNGTTGCCTGGACCGCCGCCGGCCGTGNCTCCCAGTTGCCGCAGCACGCCTTTGGAACCGCTGCCTGAGCTGCTGCCTCTCTCTTGCACTCCTGCTGCTTCTCAGGCCATGCTCAAGTATGTCGACATTTGCGTGGACATGAAGGCGGGCCGCAAGTGCAAGGACGCGCTGATCAACTACCGCAATGCCTGCCAGCAGGTGCGCGTGCGCTTGTTGCTGCGAGCGGACGGCGAAGCGCTGTGGCACAAAGCAGGCAGAGTGCGGCGATGCAATTGATTGACCAGCCTGTCGGAGCTTCGCACCGCATGCCCTCGTTGTCTGAATCCCCTTTGGCGACGCCGCCCGCCCCCTGCCGCAGGTCAACGTGGGCAGCCTGGAGGAGGTGATCAAGTACCTGCTGCAGGTGGCGTCGGCGCGCGCCGAGGAGGCCAGCAAGGCGGCGGCCGCTCAGCTGGATGCGGTGGAGGACCTGGAGGCGGAGGCCAGCCCCGAGGAGATGATGCTGTCGTACGTGAGCGGGGAGAAGAGCAAGGACCGCACCGACCGCGAGGTCGTCACGCCCTGGTTCAAGTTCCTGTGGGAGACGTACAGGTGCGGGGTGCCTTGCAGCAGCGGGGATCGGGTGGCAAGGGTGACGTCCGGCGTTTGAAGTGCGCTCTGGGCAAGCCATGGGTGCAGCAGCGTGGCAGGCAGTAAGGCGGCCGTAGCAGGCGGCTCATGGCAGCGAGCCTGAGGCGTCCATAACACGAGCATTGGAGCAGCAGTTGTTGCAGCTGAGGTGCTGTTCCAGAAGTCTCCGTGCACTTTTTGTCGTGCCGCTGCCAATGTGCCTTGCTGCCATGCGGCCACGCCGCATGCCATGAGCTGCCTGTGCTGATCATGCATCTTATCTGCCCATGCTGCTTTTGAGCAGGAATGTGCTGGACATCCTGCGCAACAACTCGCGGCTGGAGGCGCTGTACTCCATGGTGGCCGCCCGCGCCTGCCAGGTGCGGCATGCTGCGCCTGCTGCTGCTGCAGTGCACATGACATGGCATGTTGTGGCATGTGCTCTGCCGATGCAGGGCACTTGACAGCCATCACTGCTCATGACACATGGCATGGCATGCAGATGCCACCGCATTGCTTTGCTTATGCATGGCATGGCAATGCATGGCATGGCATGAGTGCTTGGCATGTAGCAGAGAGAGAGAGAGAGATGTAGCATGTGGCAGCTTGCCATGCTGTGTCATGGCAGTCACGCTGCCATGGCCACCCTTCAAACGGTTCTCAGTCGGCTGCCATGCTCAGCATCCCCATGCTCACCCTGCCCATCCCCTGCCTGCCTCCGCCCCCAGTTCTGCCTGACCTACAAGCGCACCACCGAGTTCCGGCGGCTGTGCGACATTGTGCGCAACCACCTGTCCAACCTGCTCAAGTACCGCGACCAGGGCGGCCGCGACCGCACAGACATCAAGTGCGCGCCTGGGGAGTTTGGGGCAGCTGGCATGGGCCATCATGTGTGCAAGGCAGCGTAGGGGCTGCAGCTCGTGCGCCAAGTCATGCCCTCTGCATGGCATGACATGGCATGGCATGGGATGGCATGGCGTGGCATGGGCTTTCATGTGCTGCACAGCTGCGCCCGACCCATGCCATGCCGTGCACCCACCATGCCTGCCCCTGTCATGCCTTGTTCTCCCGCAGCGTGCCCGCCACCTGGGAGCTGTACGTGGAGATGCGCTTCACGCAGCTGCGCACCGCCTGCGACCTGGAGCTGTGGGCAGAGGCGTTCCGCAGGTGCGGTGCCGGTGCCGGTGTGGAGGCAGCAGCGGGGCTGGTGCTCGGCTGCATGACCAGCAACCATTGTGGGCTGCCAGTAAATGCCATGCGCATGTGCCGACCCTGNCTGYGTGCCTTGTTCATGAGCCCTCACCATGCGGCTCCCTTCCCTGCTCCCCTCCCCGCAGCGTGGAGGACATCCAGGGCCTGTTCCTGCTGGCGCCCAAGGGCTGCAAGCCCAAGCCGGGCCTCATGGCCACCTACTACGCCAAGCTGACCCAGATCTTCACCAAGTCCGAGTCCCGCCTCTACTCCGCCTACGCGTGGTACCGGTGAGACACTGCAGCTGATTGTGATTCATTGCTGCAGCCCAGCACTTGCTCCTTTGCAGCACTCGCTCTTTCACATGAGGACAAATTGTTGCAACGAAGTCCAAGTCGCACCTTCCTTGCGGGCCTCCCTCCCCATGCCACTCACCTCCGCCTGCCCTCCCAAGCTCCCGCCCCGCAGCCTGTTCACCTTCACGCGCATCAACAACAAGAGCTTGGGCGGCCCCGACCTGGCCATGCTGGCCTCCAACGTCGTGCTCTCCGCCCTCTCCATCCTGCCCTACGACCAGGTGCGTGCACAACGCTGCTGCAGGTGGCATGGCTTGGGCTGCATGTGGCACTGCTTGGGGCATTTGTCCTTGTGGTATTGCTACGTTTACAGCTTGTGCTTGGATGCCTGTGGACTTTGCACCCGGCTCATCTGCACTGCCCCGCCCCNACCCCCCTGCTTGCAGGCGGCCCGCCACGACGCCGACCCCGCCGCCGCCGCCGAGCGTGCCGCCAAGATGGCCGCCATCCTGGGCTTCAACGTGGTGAGGGGAGGGGGCTGCATTGCGGTGCACAGGCTGCGTTACATTGTCTCACCCAGGTGCAGGCATCGCATTTGAGAGCTCATGCCAATTTCACCCCTCCGCCCAACCCACTCGGCCCAACCCACTCTGCTGCTGCCACCACAGGAGCGCCGCGACGGCCGCTCGCTGCTGTCGCGCGATGCGCTGATTGCCGACATTGAGAAGAAGGGCCTGCTGCAGCTGGTGCCCGCCGAGGTCAAGCAGGTGCGCCCTGGGCGGGATAGATCGATTTGCGGTCTGTTCTTTGGCCTGACTCGTGGCCAACTGGCTGCCACAAGGCGGCCATGTGAAAGTGTTTGGCAGGTTGTGAAACGCTTGCTGTCTTCGCCTGCTTTCACTTCCGCACCCTCGCTAACGCCTCCCCACCCTCCTTCTTGCTGTGTTGCAGCTGTTCAGCCTGCTGGAGAGCGACTTCAACCCGCTGCAGCTGTGCAAGGTGGTGGCGCCCCTGCTGGAGCAGCTGACCACCCTCAACCAGCCCGTCACCGGTGCGTGGGTGGGGCTGGGCTTCTGGGCACGCGGCCTCAGCCGCCAAGCGCATGCTTCTTCATGTGTGTGCGGTCACGCACCCTGTCATGGCTGGCTCCATGCCTCGCCTGCTCCCGCCGCGCTCCGCTCAAGCAGCCGCCATCCCCCTCCACCCCTCCCCTGCCGCAGGCGCCAGCCCTGTGCAGGACATGCCGCTGGAGGCCTACTCTGTGGCGCTGCAGCGCGTGGCCGTGGCCAAGATGGTGCGCCAGCTGTCTGAGGTCTACTCCGTCATCCGCGTCAGCCACATGAGCGAGCTGGCGCCCTTCATCGGCTTTGGCCAGGTGAGCTGAAGGAGGGGACGAGGGGAGCATGCATGCAGCTTGCCATCAGCTGGCGCGACAGGCCCGCCATGCAAGCCTTGCGCCACAGCCAGGCTGTGACAATTCCCCTCCCTTCCTCCCTGCCCCGGCACCACAGGCGGAGCAGATGATTGTGGACGCGGTGCGCTCCGGCTACTTCCAGGCCCGCTTCGACCACAAGAACAACACGGTGCACTTTGGCGGGCAGGAGGTGGAGAGCGAGCGCGTGCGCGGCCACATCGCCACCATGGCCAAGCGCCTGACCCGGTGAGCAGGAGGGCTGGGCGTGCAGGCCAGTGCTGAGGCGGTGCTGAATGGCTGCAGACTGGTGCCTTTCCCACTTGCTGCCATTGCGCCAGCTGCCGCGCACCCAGCTGGACCCCTTGCACTCACGGCACCGCTGCTCCTCCCCATCCCACCCTGCCCCGCAGCGCCCTGGCCATGATCAACCCGGCCCGTGCCGCCGACAAGGAGGCGCGCCGCGCCCGCCTCGTGGCCCTGGCCCTGGACAGCGCCGAGGCGGAGAACGAGCGCATGCTGCGCCGCAAGGTAGGGAGGCATCCTGTGGGGTGTGAAGGGAGAGCGGGGCGGCTGGCCGGGATGGAGGGGCAGCCCAGCTTGTGGGTGCAGGGAGTTGGAATCTTTGCTGCACTTTGTACAAGGCAAAAGGGTTCATTCACCAGGTATGTTGTCTCAGGATGCATGGCAGCTGCCTTGCATCGGGCATTAACACTCCCAGCCGGTTAGCGCCTCGGCGCCCTGAGCCGATTGGATTTCTCTGTGCCCAGAGCAGCCCAGGGCCCCTAATACCACCAGCAGGCACCCAGACAGCAGCTGGCGGTACGCAGGCACCTTACATCCTTCATATTTCTTCTAATTCTTCTCCACCCATAGTTCTCTACGCCAACTTATCGCCTGCTGCTCCTCCCCCGCTC
>JADXDR010000053.1:669276-679833 GCA_025026875.1 Chlorella ohadii | reverse complement strand
CGGTGCGCCGTGATGGCGAGGCGGACCGCGGTGGCTCCTACCGCCCGCCCGCCCAGCGCGGCACCGGCAGCCGCTGGTGAGCGGCCTTGGAGCTGCAGGCACTGCTGGGCCAGCACCCCATTCATGGCCTTGGTTAGATGATGTGCATGTGCATGTTTGAGTCCTGCCGCAAGCCATGCCCCACTTGATTGAAGCAAACCTTGATGCAACAAGCAGGCTTGACACCAGTGCGGAAGGAGCATCATGACATGGCAGGCATGGAATGCTGCAGCAGTCAGGGCAACCTGCAGGCATAGGTGTGAGAGGCCATCTTATATGCCGACTGGCAACGAGCAAGATGCATATCAAGTTGATCATTGGGGCCAGCGAGAGTTTGCACGCCGCAGCTAGCCACCATGCGTTGCAGTGACGTGAGGATGGAGACTAAATCTGAGGCTCTTGGGCTCTGCTGTGTAGTTTCCTGAATAATTTCGAAAGATAGAAGCAGAGGGGATGGTATTGACGGGAATGTGCGTCATCATGTGCGGCGTGAACCGCCGCCGCCGCCATGCCCGCGGGTTTGCGGCCTTCTGCTCACATTACCACCCATTTCGCAACCTCATTCTTACTCAAACACCCGTTGACGCTTTCTGGTCGTCAAATAAACCACCGGCGTGTAGTGTAGCCAGGAAACGCCGTCCAGCCCCGTTGTGTCGCAGTCTGCAGGCTGCTGCAGCATTGCTGCGGCCTACCCGTTACAAACCAACAGCGCTGAGCCGCCCAGCGAACAGTTCTGCTTGCCTTGCCGTCGCTGACCGCCGCCACCGCCGCCAGCGTTGCTTGCCATGGCCGCCGCTTCCACAGCCACAGCTGCTCTGGCTGCCGCCGGCAAAACGCACAAGACTGCACTGGCCCTGATTCCACCTCGCTCGGTGTGGGCCTCCTTGCAAG
Source organism: Chlorella ohadii (assembly GCA_025026875.1). Taxonomy (NCBI): domain Eukaryota; kingdom Viridiplantae; phylum Chlorophyta; class Trebouxiophyceae; order Chlorellales; family Chlorellaceae; genus Chlorella; species Chlorella ohadii. The sequence goes on along the minus strand of JADXDR010000053.1, from coordinate 678,903 downwards.
TAGTCAGGTGCGATTTGAGCGGCGGCCGAGCGGTGAACGTGCTAGGGAGAGAGCATGTCCCATATGCCAGCACAAAATGCTGCTGCAGCCCTTTGCGGTTGCCTCGCAGTGACATCCTCCCTGTCCAACTGACCACAGGTGCTTCAACGACAAGAGCTTTGTGCGGTGGCCTCCGCATGTAAACCTTCTGTATCCCTTCCTTGAGAGCCAGCACTTTGCGGCAGCAGCGCAGGCGGCAGCAGAGGCGCTGCGGCCGTTTCAGCCGTTCCAGGTGGGACAGGAGCAAGTGCGCAGTTGTTGGTTTTGCCGGGTGCACACCAACGTGTGCATGCCACCACGCCTGAAGCTGTTTAGTCTGCTGCCTGCATGATGACAGGTGACGCTGCGTGAGCCGTCCTTCTTTGAACACGGGCGCAGCTGCACGCTGTGGCTCAGCGCCGACTCGCCGTCAGACGGTGAGCCGCCACCGCTCCTCCTAGCCGCCCTGCTGCATGGCGTAGCACTGGAAGCTTTTGCTTTGCAAGTCACAAGCTGGTCACATGGCATGCCATGGCGTGTGCAACATATATGCTCGCTTATGCGCACTCCGCCACCTACCCCACCCGCAGAGCTGCTGGCGGTGCAGTCTGCGCTGGAGCGCGCCTTCCCGCAGTGCAGCGACCTGGGCAGCGACCCCGGGCGCGGCATCACCGCCTTCACGCCCCACCTCTCCCTGGGACAGTGGCGCACGCGGCGGGAGGTGCAGGCGGCTGCAGCGCAGCTGGCTGCAGGGTGGAGCCCCCTGTCCTTTGAGGTGGCAGGGGTGGGGCTCCTGGCGCGCCAGGGCTTTGAGGATCCTTTCCGCCTCGAGTGGTTTGTGCCGCTGCATGGCGGCGACCGAGTGGCAGTGGGCGCGCCCTACATCGCAACCGTCGGCGACAGCGCCTGCAAGCCTGCGGCGGCGGGCGAGGGCAGCGTTGGGGGGAGCAGCAGCAATGATGCTGACCGATGGTCAGCGTTGTTCGGCATTGGGGCAACGCAGGCAGATGGTAGCGTGTGGCAGTTTGCCTACGGGGCCAACATGTGCCCTCGTAAGCTGAACGGCGCCAGAGGGCTCCACCCCCTCGAGTCGCTGCCCGCCTCCCTGCCCGGCTGGCGCCTCTCTTTCAACCACCGCGGCGGCAAGTTGCATGGGATGCATGACGGCTGTGCTGGCAGGGACTGGATGGATGCCTGCATGCTGAGCAAGCATCTGCACCAGAGCAGCCATGCATTTTGCAAGGATGCATTTCTGGCTTATCACGAGCAGTCTTTTGCACCTGCTTGCAGGCATGGGCAACTTGGTGCCGCTGTCGCCAGGCGAGACGGGCCCGGCAGGGCTGAGTGCGGTGCATGGCGTGCTGCACCGCCTGTCTGCGGCTGACTATGGTCGGCTGTGCTGCATGGAGCATGAGTACCGGTGCGCTCAAAGGTTTCTAGGCTCTTGCCTGGTGTTGATGGGCTGGTGTCAGCAGTTGCCAGGTTGTGGTCAAGCCAAAACTGCTCTTGCTCGACTGCTGGGTAGCAAGCATGAGCCAGCTGCCTGCGACATGGTACATCCCGTGCTGCAGGCCGGTGGAGGCGGCAGTGCAGCCGTATGGCAGCAGCGCATCTGTGCCAGCAGTGGTGTTTGTCAGCCCCGAGGAACGGCTCATTGCCGATGGGCTGCCGCCACCGCAGCGGTGAGTCGGCAGTGATCGATGCTGTGGCACATGCAGAATGCGTTGCCCGACTGCCCTCACGGTCGTCTCCCAAATCTCACTAGCGCTGAGCCCCGGCCCTGCCTCCATCCCACCCCCACCACTGGCCGCGCAGGTACCTGCAGCTGCTGCAGGAAGGCAGCACCCACTGGCAGCTGCATGCAGCCTACACCGCCTGGCTGGGCGGCTTGCAGGGCGTGGAGAAGCGAGGCGATGAGTACTACACCGGGGCAAGCTCGGGGCAGCTCATGGCCGCATGGCCCAAGATCCGGACTGGCTCGCAGCCGCAGGGACAGCGAGGCCAGCAGGACCGGCGGCGGCAGGGCCAGCAGCGCCGGGGCAGGCAGTCGCAGCAGGAGTAGCTGCACCAGCATGTCTGCATCAAGCCGCCAACGGCAGACGGGGGCATGCTCGCTGACATGGCGCTGTTGCATCGTGCCTGTGTTGCATGTTGCATGATTTGAACAGCCAGCCAGCCAGTGATCTTCAAAGCTGGCCAGTAAACATACTGAGTGAGCCGCAGTACAGCCCAGGGAGCCAGCGAACGGCAAGGAAGAAGAGCAAACGACAAGGTTGGGATACTTAGGAAGGAGGCCCTGTTGATTGTTGGTTGTGTTGAAGGAGCAGTCAAAAGCAGCAGGCAGGGGCCCACGGTATGAGTATGCCGGGTGCGGAATTGCGCCCGGCGATCACGAATCATTGTGCGAATCAAACGGAGCCGGGGGGGCTCGAAAAACATGCAGGAAGAGGTGGGCTGCAGGCAGCAGTCATGCACGCCTCCAGCGACGCATCACACTTCAGCAGTGCAGCGCTCAGCCCGTGACTCGGTACGCCTGCAGGCAGCGGGGAAGTCGGAGCCACAAGGATCAGCTGCCGGCCTTGTTACCATCGGATAACAATGCCGCAGAATACAAGACCCGCAGCGGTAAGTGTTGCTTTCAGGGCCACTTGCTAGGCACCCAGCATGATGCACTGCCCATCAGCAGGCACCCAGCAGCCGCGCCCCAACCCTTGACTGCGCCGCACCTGGAAGTCGGAGGTTTTGAACCAGAGGCAGGATGCGACCTTGGCGGCGTCCCAGCGCGCTGAGGGCGGGCGGCGCAGCAGGTAGCGCAGCAGGCGCTGCGCGTGCTTGTCCGTGATCTGTGCATGGGAGGGGAGGTGGGACGGATGGTTGGGAAGGCGGGCTTCGGGCCCGATGCACACATGCGCAAGCGGCGGGTTGCACAGGAACAGGCCCGCAACCAGCCAGACTGCTTTTTCAAAACAAACTTTAATGCCAGCAGGGCAGCGCACCTGCGCCAGCACCGTCTTGTCTCCCTCGCTGGGCAGCAGCTTGTGGCCCATCAGCATCTGCCGCACATCGCCGTCGCTGGCGTCTGCAGGGCAGTGAGCATCAACAAGAGGGGCTGCAAGCTTCAGACATGCATGCTCATTGACGCCAACTGGCATGCGGTTCAGCGCGCAAGGCCAGGCCAGGTGTTGGGTCACGCTTGACCGCTTGCGCTGCCCTGCCCCTCCCACCCGTGTCTACATTCTCCAACCCTCAGCCCCACCCACAATCACACCCACCTCCGAAGAAGCGCTTGCCGGTCATGACCTCCCAGGCCAGCACGCCCAGGCTGAACATGTCCATGCTGGGGTCCGCCGCAATGCTGGCCTCGCCGCTCATGTCCGCCGCCGGCAGCTGCGGGAGGGCGGGCAGCAGGGCAGGGGGAGCCGGTTGAATAGCGCTGGGTAAACAAAACACAACAAAACACCTCTCCGGCAGGCTGGCCTGCAGGTCACTCTTGCGCATGCCAAGCAGAGGCAAATCCTGCTCTCCAAAGGCGCCACCGAGCGGCGCACCTCCGGTGCGCAGTAGCGCAGCGCGTACGACACGTCGGCGGGCTGCCCCGCCCAGGCCCAGTTCTCAAAGTCCACCAGCTTCCATGCGCCCTCCTTGCTGCAGATGGGAGAGGTGTGGGTGGTGGGAGGGACGAGGGTGAGAGGCCAGGTAGTTGCGCCGGACGTGGCCAGCCTATGATCCAAGCAAACCAGCCAATTGCCCCAAGGTCCACAGCCTGGCCAGCCCTCCAGGAGCGCACCCGAAGAACATGACGTTGGCGGGGCGGATGTCCATCTGGACCAGGCCCATGCTGTGCAGCTGGCTCAGCGCGCACGCCACGTCATGCAGCAGGATCTTCTGCTGCTGTGGCGGCGGCCGCGACTTGCGCAGCACCTGGGGGCAGAGGGAAGAGAGGAGGTAGGGCGGACTTGTCAGGAACTCTCACATTTTACTGCTTACATGCTGCAGCGGCAATGCAGCAGGCCATTGGTCTGCGGTGAATGCTGCTTGAATACAGCATAGCAGCCACCCTCCACCCACCTCTGCCAGCGTGAAGTCGCCGCGCTCCGTGATCACAAACGGAGGCAGGTCCTCGCTGCCCTCCTGCGTGGTGATGGCAGGTGGAGAATGAGGAGGTGGGTGCTTGCTGCAGGGGGCCTGGCAGTGCCCCTCTGTAGGGGGGCTGACAGGGGAAAGGCACTGGTGGCCCCCCGTTTGCCGCTCCATGCACGACCACTCAGCACCAGGCGGGGCCCGCACCTCGCAGAAGTACATCATGGGCACAAACTGGGGGGAGATGGCCAGAGAGTAGAGCTGGCGCTCGCGGTTGAAGTCCTCCATGCGCCTGCTCGGGGCNAGGGCAGTGCGGGGTGGGGCCGTGAATCATGGAAACAAATGCAGCGAGCACTGGGGAAATGTTGGGCGCAACACACTGATGAGCATCAAATGGAGATAGCCGGAAGCAGCATGGCGGTGACACTTGTCAGCTTGGCGGTGGTGGGCGCAGTCAGTGTGCAAGCCACGACTGAGCCCCAGCAAGGCCCCCTCCACCTCCAGCTGGGCCTCACCCGTAGAACTTGATGCTCACGGGCTGCTTGTTGACCTTGTGCACCGCGTTCCTGTGGCAGGCGGGGCAGGGCAGGGGCAGGGCAGCCATGAGTGCGGGATCTGAGGACCTAAGGCACGGAAAGCGCCAACTGCAGGCGCAGCGGGGTACAGGCTGCAACTGTGAGGGTCAAGGGCGCACACCCGTCCTGCACGGCCGGCGCACCTGACCACCGAGGTGTTGGTGCAGCGCACGCCCTCCGTCATCCAGAAGCTCTTGATGAACTGGGAGCCGGGGCGCAGGTGCGCGGTGCGCNTCTGCGGGCAGTGCCAGGCAGGAGGAGCAGATGTGAGGMMGGGGSCSAGCGCACGGCATGAGCTGCCGTGTGCCCGATGCCGGCCACTGAGCAGAGACCAACCAGGCAGCACTGAAGAAGCTGCGCAGCTGCCGCCCAAGGCAGCTCTGCTACATCCCAAAGCAGCGCAGCGCACCCAGCACAATCTTGGTCAGTGGCGAGTCGGCGGGGGCCGTCTCGTGCTTCTGGCGGTCGGACACAAAGGCGGCGCACACGCCGGCGCTGGGGGCGCGCAGCGCAGCGGGCGCCTGCTCCACCGACCCCAGCGGGTAGTCGTCCGCCTCCTCCTCCTCGCCGGCTGTACATGCAGGGGAGTGGAGTCAGGTTTGAGAGAATTGCAACTTGCTGTTCTGGGATATGCTGGCACGCACACAGCAGATGCCATGCTTGCAGAAGAGAGCAGCACTTCTCAGCCAATGCCTATCCAGGAGCAACCAACTGCCCAAAATTGCCCAGCAGGCAGGTGCAGCTCACGTGCAAAGCCGCGCGGGCGGCCCGTCTCGCTGCCCGTCTCGCTGCGGCCGCTGACGCTGCCGGCGCGGCGGGGCCGATCGCCATGGGCCGACGCGCCGCTGCATGTGGCGGCAACGAAAGTGGCACAGTTTTGAGGCAACAACTGAGAGGCACAATCATTATACCAAACAGAACCACAGACAACACCAGCCATGCATCATCGCTCGCACCTGAAGCTGCCCTCGCGGCGCTGCCGGGGCGGCCGGTCGCCGCTGACGCTGCCGGAGCGGCTTGGTGTATTCTGCAGGGGGAGGGGGTGGGGAGAGCTTCATTCTGAGTCAGAATGCATCAACTCATCATCCGGAACTCAACATGGTGCCCAGGCATGCATGAATGGACGAGCAACTAGACAAGCCCCTGCAGCACTCACACTGCCGGGCCGCCGCGAGGACTGGCGCGCAGGCGCAGGCGCGGGGGCGGGGCTGGCCGCCTTCATGGCTGCAGCCACGCCTGCCTGCATGCCCAGCTGGAACGCGAGGTTGGGGTCCTGCACACAAGGTGGGTGAGGGTGGCGCCAAGGTCAGTGCTGCCAAAAGGGGGGNCAACAGTGGGCGGGTGGGTGCACCAGCACACAATGGATGCCACTTTGCCATTGCCAAACAAGCCCCCCAAAAGCGCAACACACAGCCCCCACCCTTGCCTGCACATCGGACGGCGGCACCGCCAGCGGCAGCATGGGGNATGGGCGGGCCGCCCCCGGGCGGCGTCACCAGCACCGGCGAAGGCATGRCGGTGCTGGTGAAGCTCTGCACGGGCGATGGCGAGGCCCGGCCCTGAGAAGCGGCAATGGCCGCCGCCGCCGCCGCCGCCGCCGCAGTGAGCTCGGCATCATGCGCTGCAGCGGCCGCTGCGGCCGCCTCTGCCTCACGAGCAGCAGCCTCCTTGGCCGCTGCAGCCGCCGCCGCCTCTGCCTCCTTGGCCGCCTGCTTCTCGGCCTCCCGTGCAGCCTTTTCCTCGGCCTTCTTGGCCGCGGCCGCCTTCTTCTCCTCCGGGTCCTTTGCGCCCCGGCCGCTCAGCGCGCGCAGCATGCCTCCCAGCATGCCGNCCGCAGCTGCGCCTGCTGCCGCGCCTGCCGCCACTGCGCCAACACTCGTGCCTGCCTCGGGTGCTGCGGCATCTAGTGCAGCCGGTGTGGCTTCTGGCGCTGCTGCTGCTGCTGCTGGCGCCACTGCTGCTGCTGCCGCTGGCACCTCGGCTGCTGGCGGCAGCTGGGCCTGCTGTGCAGCCAGCTTTTGGGTGGCCGCCTGCTGTGCCGCCTGCACTTGCGCTTCCTGCCCGGCCGGCAGGCGGGAGCCCAACTGCACGCACAGCAAAAGACGCAGCAGGTGCAGGTTGGTTGTATGTGCGGCACCTGCTTTTTTGGAAGCAAGCAGCAGACGTGCAGGCCATGGGCAGAAAGAGCATTGTTTGCCTAATGCATGCGCTGTGCATGACCCAGTGACAATCTCTCCCAGCCCCTGACCTGGAACAGGTTTGTTTCATCGGCAGTGATGGCCACAGGCATGGGTGTGTCGTCCTCGTCATGCACAACCACCTCGGGGGCAGCAGCGGCCGTGGCAGGGGCAACGCCCAGCGCTGGCGGGAGGGGAGGATGGGAGGCCGAGGCCTGTGGCAAGGAGATGCAGGGCAGGCGGTCTCAGAGCGACCACACAAAGCAGAGAGCGGCAAATGCATGTTCACACTGCGGCAACCTCACTTGGTCCTCCTCATGCACAGCATCCCTGCCCACCCACCACCCGCCTCACCTCCCGGCTGGCAACCGCCACAGAGCCGGCTGCCGCCGCCGCCGCCGCCGTGGCGGCCACCGCTGCTGCTGCGCCGTTCTCCATGGCACTGCCGCCGCGGGNCCAGGGGGGCATAATCCTCCTCCTTCAAGGGCAGCGTGCCGGGCGGCGGCGGCGGCGGCGTGCTGTCGCTGCGCCGCGGCTGCTTGTCGGGGCGGGGCGCGGGCGCTGCGCCTCCGGCCAGCCGCTTGCGCTTGATGAGCACAAAGCCGATGAAGGCGGCTGCACGTGGTGAAGGGCACAGGAGGGAGGGGTGCCATGTTGAGCAGAGAAAAGAGCACAGAAGCAGGCGCATGTGTGCCGAGGCAGTGCGTTTGCACCAGGCATTGTGCCCGTTGGCAGCGGTTGCGCGCTATGCATCAAGCCCAAGCGCAATGGCCGCTTCTCTTTTCCAGCCAAACTCCTGTCTACCCACCTGCCACGATGGCCAGGCCGGCGCACACGCCCACCACGGCCCACACCCAGACTTGCACGCTGCTGCCGCCGTTGGACCCGGAACTGGGCGGCGGGCTGGTGCCAGCCACGTTGGCCTCGCCAGGAGGCGAGGGGCTGGCCGCCGGGCTGGGCGATGGGCTGGGTGGCACGTAAAAGCTCTGGGAAAACGGGGGTAGTGCGGTGGGTGCATAATCTGGCGCATGCTAAGAAAACAGCATTCAAAACAGTTCAATTCGGTGCAGTGCCGCCACGCTTCTCTGCTGGGCTCACCGTCGCTGCCATGAGCACCCGGGTGTCGGCAGGCATGCCCGCCGAGCGGACAACGCTTTGCAGGTTGGCCTGGGTAGCCACCTCGGGCACCTTTGCGGCCCTGCAGATCGGCAACGCAGGGGCACGGGCAAACGGCGGTGACGCTGGATGGTGCGTTTCCTCAAAGTGCGAAGGGCAACAGAGCGCTGACAGTAGGCCTGCTCGGCCACTGGCCGCACTCACTTGCCCTCCGCCAGATCGGCGGCAGTCAGGCCCACGGTCGTTCCCACTAGCGCGCGAGGGGCCTGCAAGTAGGCGCACGGGACAAAAGGGAGCTAGCATCACGCCTTGCTCTGCATGTGGCAGCGCCACCATGGCGGCGGCCAGTCTTCCTCTGGCAAGGGTGTGCCACCAGGCTGCATCACAGCCTGCTGGCCTCCCGCAGGCAAAGCCCGACCCACCTGCAGGCTGTTGGCCGTGGCCAGCTTGGCTGTCACCGTCTCGCTGTCCCGGCCGCCGCTGCGCAGGTAGGTGGTGAGGAAGCGGGCCATTCCTTGCGTGTCCCTCAGCCGCCCCTGCAGTTTATTGGTGGGTGACAAAGGCAAGCAGCTTTGTTGAGAAGCAGGTGAGCGCCCCTGCTATGGACGCAGCTGGTTGCTGAGCAGCCGCCACCGTGTGGGACCCGCCATGCAGGCACAGCCGTGCATGGTTGGCCAAGACGCAGCTGCGCTGCCTGCTGCTGCACTCACCTCCACTTGGCTGGCCAGTGTCGCGTTGGGCGTGGTGACCGCCACATCAAAGTTGGTGGCCGGGGCCTTCTCGGCCCGCAGCCTGCGCACACAGGTCGGCGCACAGCCAGGGATGAGGGGCATGCGCGTCCTGTGCCGGCCTGTGCCTGGGGCACAGCAGTCATCTGCTGCAGGTCACCATGATGCACTGCAGCGGCGGAACTGACCCAGCCAGTTGAAGCAAAAATGTGCAACAATGTGCAGCATACCTCCGCCGGTTGTTAGCAGTTGCGGCTGCTTGCTGGGTCACGTTGGTGGCTGCGGCAGAGGGATGCGTGGCAATGGCATGAGCAGGCAGGGCGGCATGCATCGTGCATGCTCCTCCGCACACGCCAGCAGGCCCTCGCAACCCCGCCATCTTCAGTAGCCATGCTGGGTCAATGGCAGCTGCGAGGACCCAGCCCACATGGCCACCACGCCACCCAGTGCGCATCTGCAGCCTACACCTTGCCGCGGCTCTGCCGGCGCACCTGCATCGCCCGCCCCCAGGTACTCCACAATGCCCATCCGCACATCCTCCTCCCGCCCGGGCGGGAAGGCGGCCAGCTGGAGGGTGGCCGCCACGCTGATGTTGGCAGGGGAGGCCAGCGTGACCTGGCTGGCCGGCAGCTGCAGCTGTGTCGCCAGCTGCTCCGCCACTTTCTGCTCCACATCAGGTGTGAAGTCGGCCACGTTGTCCAGCACCACAAAGGAGAAGTTGGAGGTGGCGGCGATGCCGGTGGGTGGGGCCACGGGGGGCGGCGGCTGCGGCGAGGGCGGCGGCAAAGCGGTGGGCCTGGTCAGCAGCGCGGTGATCAGGTCACTGGCCTCGGGCACACCAGCAGCCAAGGCTCAGCGCAAGTGCTGTGGCAGGCAGCAATGCACACCCAACTCCAGTACACCCGCAACCCCAGCTGCACAAGCCTCGCACCG
>JADXDR010000053.1:641606-653442 GCA_025026875.1 Chlorella ohadii | reverse complement strand
TCCCCTCCCCTCTTCTCCCCCACACTATGCGCTCTGCAGGGCGAGTCGTTCAAGGTGATGGTGGACATGAACACCCCCGGCATCAGCGGCGTGATGGAGGTGCTGCGGGCCGCGGGCGACGCCGTCATCAGGGCCTCGCCCACCGAGTTCAGCAGCGTGATGGCGGTCAACCTGCGCGAGGGCGGCACACCCCTCAAGATGACCATCTCGGTGAGGAGGGGCAGTGGGGGTGGGCAGGCAGCAGTGTGTGGGCCCAGCAGCAGGGAATTCCTGAGACGCGATGGATGACATCCTGAGACGCGAAGGACGAGAGGGGGCCAAGTCAGGCCGTGCATGTGCAGTCCCCACTCCACCCCACCCCTACCTGCTCCGCAGGTGTACTGGGAGTTTTCGCACACGGGCATGGACATGGGCCGCACTGCCCGCAGCCGCACCCGCATGATTGCCGCGCTCACTGGTGAGTGCCTGCCATTCATGGTGTGGGCCGGCACATCGGCGCATGCAGGCCTTGTCCCCTGGTGCACTCATCTCTGCTCCTGCCCGTGCCCGCACGCACACTGCAACGCTCGTTCTTACCGGGGTCTGACGGAGTGCTCTCCATACACCACTCCGCTCTGCTGCAGAGGCGCTGCAGAAGAGCGGCGTGCGCTACACGTGGCCCGCCATGGAGGGGCTGCCCCTGGGTGGCCCAGCTGCGGCGGCGCTGGCGGGCGCGGCGGCCGGCGAGGCGGCCGGCGCCGACCCTGGGCTGAAGCTCCTGTGATGCTGAGGTCGTAGAATCGCTCCCTCCCTGTTGCTCCCTTAGTTGAGCAAACTATTGTGGGCCACACAGCTGGCCCACCCTTGTCCTTGGTAGTTGCAATCACCTGCCATGCCAACAATGCAGCTGCTCACCCCTCACTGCCCTATACTTATCTATTGAACGCCGACTGCTATTTGAATACATCTTTTTCCTGCTCACTTGTCACACTCATGCCTTGCCTTCCTGCTTGCTCCTGTGCCATCCCTCACCCTGCCGCTCTCTGCTGCTGCTGCCATTCCAGCCTTTCGTTCATTTTGTTACAAGTTGCGGAAAGCCGGCATCCAGCCGGGCTGCTCGCGGCCCGTGGCGGGCGGGCCTCAAGCCCGCGCCAGTGCTCCACGGCCCGCGGCAGGCTTGTCAGCGACCCCACGCTGCCCCAGGCGGTGCTGCAACAGACGAGCAGAAGGGGAGCGCAGGCAGGGGAGCGGTGGTGCAGGCCGTGGTGCATGCTGCAACTCCAGCATGCCGTCTATCAAGGGCTGCTGGTGGCGGCGTCCTGCCGCCCCGCCCCGCGCTCCAGCGACAATCAGGCGCCAGCTGGGCGCGCAGCTCAGGACACCATGAAGTAGTTCTTCTGGATCTCTGTGTCAATCTCCTGCAGCAGGGGGCAAACGTGGGGTGTCGGCCGTGAGTCAACAGCGTGGTTGATGCGGGGCAGCAAACAGTCTGTCTCGGTAGCGCAACAGCCAGCCAGCCGCCCGCCCGCCTGGCTGCAGGCCAGCCGTGGTGACAGAGGCGCAACTGCAACATAAAGCAGAGCCATGCATTGTGCTGCACTGCGAGGCATCCAATGCATCGGCACCAGCCAGCCACCACTACAGGCCGCCATGCCAACAAGCCCGCCGATGCGCAGCAGGCGGCCCGCACCTCTGCCAGCTTGGGGTCTGCCGCCAGCTCATCGTCAATGGTGGTGGTGGAGATCCGCTCCTTCTCCTTCTGGATGTTGGCCAGCTCTTTCTGCAAGGCACCGGAGAGGTGCAGGGCAAGCATGCGTGGTGGATGGCAGAGCACAAGGCCGGCAACCGATGCAACAGCACAATACAAGGTCATGCCCCTGCACTGGCCAGCCATGCTGTGCATCTACTGGCACGGCTGCTCAGCTGCGTTGCTTCCCAGCCGCCTGCGGCTGCTGGCGTCTGCTGGCCGCCGCAGCAAATGGGTCCAGTGGGTTCCTCAGTGCTCCCTCAACTCCACGCCGCAGCCACGGGCCTCGCACACCTGCCGCCTCCCTCCCTGCACCACTTCCTCCCCCGCTTCCCTCCCCAGCGCACCTGGATCTCCACAATGCGCGTGCGGCTGGCCGCCTCCAGCGCCTCCGCCTCCTTGAGCAGCGCCGCAAACTGGGTGTTGGCCTCAGCAATGTGGTTGCCCTCAAACTTGGGCAGCTTCATGGCTGCACGGCAGGCAGGCGGTCATTCATGAGCATTTATTAGCAGGCATGGATGCACCAGCCAAGCATGAATACACAGCTGCAGCCTTGCACATGGCAGCCAGCGACGCATCACAACACGGCAGCAGCGCTCCGCTCACTCTCGTACGCCTGCTTGAACTCCTGCACCAGCTTGGGGTCGATCTCCTTGCTCCAGGCCGCCCAGTTGATGGGCTCCGGGTCCTGCGGGCAGCCACAGCAGCAAGGAACACGGGCTCAAGGCACAGAACGCGCGGCGCCCGCCACCGCCCGCCGCCGCTCGCCGCCCCGGCCCAGACCCCNAGCCCAGGCCGCCCGGCCGGCATTCCAATTGCTGCAGAGCGTGCTCACCGCCGCCAGCTTGGCCAGCTTTTGCGAGATGTCTGCGTAGGTGCTGCGCAGGGTGGCCAGCTCGCGCTTGCCCTCGTCGCTGGTCACCAGCTCGCCCAGCTCATCCCAGATGTTGGCCTTGGTGGCCACCGCTGCATCGGCGTAGCCCCGCTGCTGCTGCACCGCCTGCAGAGGGGAGGGGGGCGGTCGGGGCGCGGTGGGGAACCCTGGCGGCCATCTCGCGCGCTCCCTGCGCCGATGGCGGCTCCCCCACTCACCACGCGGCGCGCCGCCCGAACCAGCGCGCTCCGCAGCATAGCCGAGCTCCACCCCAAGCGAAACGCTGCCAGCTGCGCCTGCGCGTCGGTTTTCCACGATCAGGCTCACAGGACCGAAGTGAGCAGCCGACAGACCGCGGCCCAGAGGGCCGCCCATGAGGCCTCCGTCGAGCCACGTCGGCGGCGCATGCGTGGGAGCGCCGCTTTCCGAGTTGCCTGCCTTTGGTGCAGTGCTTTGAGGCTAGTTTACACGATCAGGTACGTTATGCTCGCATAGCTCTGAGGCAGAGATAGCTTGGGTAATGTACACGACTGGCCACTCCACACAAAAACGTTGTCCACAAGCGCTGGCGCCCACTGCGAGCTCCTGCCTCAGCCGCCGCTGATCGGGGGGATGACTGCCACCTCATCGCCGCCCTTGAGCTGCTGCTCCTCGTCCGGTGCCAGGTACTCCTGGTTCAGGCTGAACACAAAGCTGCCGCGCAGCTCCTCCAGCTGGGGGTACTGCGGCGGAACGGGGCGGGGAGTGGGGAGGCAAAGGACGGAGGGTGAATGGGAATGGAGGCAGCCACATGCCGCCTGCAGATGTCAATACAAGGAGAACCTGGCGGCATGGAATGCAGATAGCGGCAAAGACATCCTGCAACTTGCCGGTTCAAGTGCAGCCGGTGCTAGGGCAAAGCCATCCCCAGCAGCAGCCCTGCACCCTCAAAGCTCACTTGTTGGAGCAGCTGCTGCAGCAGCACCGTCGTTGTGCTGCCCGGCTCTAATGTCACGCTGGCCTCGCTGGTGCCTGCCAGCTCGCGGCTGCGTGCGAAGAACAGCACGCGCACTTGCATTGCGCAGCCGGGCAGCGGGGCGGCAGGGGCGGCCGTAGGCGGCAGACCTAGCAGCGACTTTCTCCGTCGGTGGGTGATCAAAAGCTCCTGCGCAAGGTTTAGGCACGAAGTCAGTGCTAGTGCGCAGCCAGAGCCACCACAGCGGCGTTTGCAGAATGGGCCGCACTCCTGCGCGTCGCTGGCGCCCACCTGTGACGAAATTCCACGCCGTCAAAGCACGCAGGCCAAGCTCTGCTGCAAACAAGCATGTCCCTACCCTGAAAGGGGTGCCCCTTGAGGGGCCCTACGCTGAGCGGGCCGAGATGCCGCACCCATCGGCCCAGCGCTTCCTCTGTTGATTGTGATTATTTCAGCATTCCAGCAGTGGGCGGTGAGATGCAACAAAATGCAGGGCGGCCCATGTGCACAGGGCCGATTGTACAGGGAAAGCCGGGCGGCACGTCATGAAATGCAAAAGAAGAGGCGCGCAGCGCCACATTGCCACATTGTTGAGCTGAGGGCGGGTCAACACGTAGTCGCTACATCGGCTGATCATGTTTCGTCCAGGGCGAGGCACTCCTCAATTGCTCGACGCAATGCCCACTGCATGGCAGGAAGTGTGCGGCGGTGGGTTAGCGCCNAACACAGACAGTGATGCCACACGGCTAGGCTGGCACTCTCTCTCACAAACACCCACTGTGCCTCACCTATGTTAAGCAGCATCAGGAAAAGGTTGACCACGTCTGCAGCAAGCAGGTGGAGAGACGCATGAGGTTTCAGTAGCCCTGCATGCTGCCACATGATGGCCTCGCCAGTGCAGCACATGCCACCGCTGCACATGGCCTACCCGCCAGCCCCTCTGCCCTTACCAAGGTAGATCTGCAGGCTGGCGGCAACATATTCATCGGGGGAGAAGGCCACCGACTTGCCGCCCACAAGCAGCTGGATGTCATAGACCTGCGGAGCGAGTGGGGAAGAGGGACAGAGAGGGTGGGCCACAGGTTGCCACGGGAGCCCGGCCGGCTTGGGCGCAGGTCGTGGTGCGGACCCCTGTTGCAACATGCAGCATGCAGTGCCACGGGCCTCCCTGTCCTCACCAGGTAGGCGGAGAAGAGGAGGGCCAGCACCACACTGATCGCCAAATACCACCATTTGTTGACTGCGGTGCGGGCACAGGGCAAGGGGACCGGGGAGGTGAGGTGCGGGTGGGAGCGCCCCCGCTAGTGTGCCAGCGTGGCATGCAGTTACTGGGCTCCCTCCCAGCTCACACCGTGCTCAACAGCCTTACCCCAGAACAGTCCAACAATGAGTGTGACAATAACCACAAAAAAGATGACCATTGATGCCATGGCCAGCAGGCCGCCACGCTTGGTCATGTCAAACTGCGACAGGAAGGCAGGCAGCGCAGTCAGGCTGGTCGCCAGTCGAGCAGAGGGAGCCGAGTGCATGTGGCCTGCAGGGTAGGCTTTGCGGCTGAACTTATAGGATAGGCAGCTAGGAGCTGACCAAAAAAACAGCCGGTTGAGAAGTTTTAGGTGGCAGTGCAGCGAATGCGTCTGCCAATGTGCCACCCAGCCACACCCATGCCCGCACCTTGCCAAATATTGCCACCACAGTGAGGCCCAGCACAGCGGCCGCCGTGACTGCCAGCGCGGTCAGCACCACGGCCACGTCCCAGTAGCTGCATCAAGGGCATCAAGGGAGGCAAGTGGTTTCGAGTTGGCCAAGAAGCAGGTTGGCAGCGGTGCCACCTGGCCGGCCATGTCGCGACCCACCAAGCAGCCTGCGCCTGCACTGTCCGTAGCAACCTCCATACCCAAGCCCTGCTGCTCGGCACGCACCTGCAGATGGTGCCCACCAGGACGGCCATGATGCCCGTGAATGCAAACAGCGCCAGGATGTTGTACGGGTGCTTGCGCCGCAGCGTGCTGCTGCACATGATTGCGATCAGCGCAACCAGCGAGAGGATCCAGGCCACAATGAACACCTGCGCACAGGGTGGTTGCACGAGCAGTCGCTTTGACGGGGCTGGCCCAATGCACACGTGCACAGAATGCAGTTGCTGTTCAAGGCAGCAACAGGAGTAGAGCAAGGGGAGTAGAGCTACTCATGCTGCCTCTTTTAGCTCACCCACTGGCCGGGGCCGCCAGGCCGCACGTAGTCCTGCAGCACATGCGGCAGCAGTGGGCATCTGTGAGAGAGCTTTCCAATACAGTGCCGAGCGAAGTGTGATGGTCAGGCGCACAGAACCTGCGGTGATGCTGCGCAGGCACCCGCCACAGCCTGGGCTGCCGCCCTCCCACAAAGGCTGCCAGCCCCTTCTCTACACACCCTGAGGGGCTGCACGAACATGAATGTTGCCGCCACGCCCACGGTGACGCACAGCTGCAGGAACACAATGATCATGACCTGCAGAACAAAGCAGAATGGGGGTGCAAGTGTGCTCGGCCCCAGGCAACCCTTGCTTGCTGGTAATCAACAGCTGCGGCTGCATTTGCTTCCTCACTAAACAGAAGAGCAACGGCTGATGCCATATCTCATTGCTCCGCAAGAAAGGTCACATGGCCCGTCAGCTTTGCACCCGCAATTGCAGTAAATGCGCAGCCCAGCTACCACACCGCCCCCAGCTCCCCTCAAGCGCAAATGCAGGCGCACCTTGCGGATGAATCCTGCCCGGACCTTCTGCTCCATGAATGCCGCGGCTGCCGCCCCCGCCTGCGCTGCCTCCACATCATAGGCATCAAAGCCCGGCGGCTTGGCGGCGCCAGGAGGCCGCGCTGGCAGGCCCTGCTGCGGAGGGTAGTAGCCCGCCTGCTGCTGCGGCGGGGGCGCGCCNTAATACCCCTGCTGCTGCGGCGGGTAGGCTGCGCCGGGCGGAGGTCCGTATCCAGGCCCGTAGCCCCACGCGCCAGCGGGCGGCACCGCCTGCTGCGGAGGGTACCCTTGCGGCGGAGGGTAGCCCGAGGGGTAGCCTGCAGTAAGGGGAAGGGGGAGGCAACGCGAAGAGAAAGTTGGGGCGGCAGTGGCTCGGCGGCTGGCGGCGCCCACCTGCCTGCCCGCAGGACTGATAGTACAGTCTTCAAGGTTACTCTTTCCAATCTCCAGTTGCACCTAAGCAATGCAGACCAGCCACCACCTGGGCAACTCTCACACCAGCTGGCGGCGGTGCCGGAACCGCCGCCGCTCCCCGGCTGTACTGCTGGTTTGCTGCAGCAGCTTGGCTGCTCGCCCGCCACGGGTGCTCACCTGGAGGCGGCAGGCCCGCACGTGGGTCGTTCGGCTGCCCCATAGCACTGCTGTTGGCAGTCCCGTTTGCGGAACGCGGTGTGGAGCTGGGGGCGCTGCTGGGTGCTGCTGTGACTCTTTGTAGTGATCTGCGATGCTGGGCAGGCGAGCGCGGTGCGATTTGTTTTCCCGCCAGCTGTGCAGAGATGGGCGAGCAGGGGTGCGTGCATGCATCATCGGCGCCGTCGGCACGCCCCAGGGCACTGTTGAGAACATCCGAGGAGCCTCTACGCACTCCTGCAAGCGCTCCTTGCGTTGCATGACTTTGGCTGCGGTCCCCTGCACGCCCCCGNCCGCCCCTGACGTGCTCAGCAATCCCGGATTGATTGCATCAGAATAATTCGCAACGCGCCAAGGCTATAGAGGCAGCCGGCATGGCGGCAGCGGCGGCGGCGGCGGTGGACCGCCCGCTGCTGCTCGCCTCGTTCGCAGCCAGCCCCGCCGATGCGCCCAGTCCGGCGCCCGCCCCAGGCAGCCCTGAAGCAGCCCTGACGCTTCTGCAAGCCGGGGACTACACAGGGGCACTGGCCTCGGCGCTGCAGGCGGCCTGGGCGGCGGCGGCAGCGCCGGGCGGCTCCAGCGGCAGCCCTGAGAGCACACCAGACTGGTTTGATGTGGCGGGGCCGGCTTTCCAGCAGCTGCTGTCAGCTGCCCAGGAGCCCGCAGGCGCAGCAGCGGAGCAGGTGCTGCTGGCGGCCGTGGCAGCGCTGCACCTGTTCCTGCAGGCCAACCTGACGGGCCCCTCAGCGCTCACCCTACCCGAGTGCCCTTTCGACCTGCTGGATGGGCAGGCGGCAGCAGCGTGGCGGCAGCAGAACCTGGCGGCAGCAGCGTGGCGGCAGCAGAACCTGGCGGCTGCCGCTGCTCCCAGTTCTGCTGCTGGCGGTAGCGGCAGCAGCGGCGCAGATCCGGAGCGGCCGGCCGGCGATGCGGGCTTRGGTCGTGACAGCGCCAGCCCTGGTGACAGGTGGGAGCAGGCTGCCGCTTTGTTCTGTTGGCAAGATGTGTACTGCCGTGTTTGGATTCTCTGTCCTGTCCAGCTCCTGCTCAAATCACTGCACACACCGCTGTGCCATTCCTTGCAGGTGGGCGGCGGCGCAGCTGTCTGAGAATGGCGAGGATTTGGTGGGCCGCATCGGGCTGCCGCAGTACCTGCTGCTGGCACGCACCCTGCTGCTGGCGCCGCTGGCGGTGCACCAAGCAGAGGGCACGCCCGCAGGCACGCCGGCGGCAGTGGCGCCGCCCGCTTGGCTGCCCACCCGGCTGCCCTCCTGGCCCTGGTGGGCGCTGCGTGCGGTGCTGCTGCAGCAGCGCCTGCTGTCGGGCCTGTCGGCCGGCCTGCGCAGCCTGCTGCTGGGGCTGTCGCAGCTCATGCTGGACACCTTTGCTGCCCCCGTGGAGGCGGCGCTGCAGCAGCTGGGCACAGAGACAGTGGGCGGCGGCAGCGGCAGTGCCACCTCACCACCCTCGCTTGAGGACCAGCTGCTGGCGTCAGGCGCGCTGCTGGAGGCTGCGCTGCTGGAGACGGCCTACGGCCACGTGGAGCCCGCCAAGGCGCTGCTGCAGCGCAGCGGAGACGTGCTGGGCTTCCGACCAGGTGCGGCAGCTGGCTGGTTGTGGTTGTACTGTAGCACGTTGGGGCGTGTGCGGCGGGGGATGTAGGGAGGCAGGAGTGAGGCCATGGAGGTCCGGGGTGACTAACCGTCTACCTCTGCTACACACCCGCCTCCACCTGAACTCCAGCTGATCCACTTGCTCACTCGCCAGCTGCCGCTGCTTGTTTGCTCCGCTTTGCAGAGCTGACAGGCGCGATGGGCGTGCGCACGGTGCACCAGCAGGAGGCCAAGGCGCAGCTGCTCGTAGCGGTGGGCCGTCAGCCCGCCAACCCCTGGACCGCGGCACAGGCGGCGGGGGCGCTGCCMGACKAGGCCGAGCCGCAGGCGGAGATTGAGGCGGCGGCTAATGAGAAGGTGGGGGCCTGGGAATATTGAGGGTGTCCTGCTGGCAAAGCTACTCCGGGCAGGGCAATGCGGTGCAATGCTCCGCCTGCACCTGGCCTGAGGGCGTGGCTGCCAACACCTCACACTTCGATCATCTCACCAGTTTCCACGACCGACCTGCCTGTGCCCGCAGGTGGAGCTGCCGGCGGAGCTCAAGGGCTTTGATGCCGACTCGGACGTGCTGCCGCACCCCAAGCTGCTGGACGAGGCGGCGGCGCTGGGGGAGCGCGGGCTGGCGCTGCCTTCTGACCTCCACTCCCTGGAGCAGGCGAGGAGATGCGAATGCTGGTGGTGTTGGTTAGACCAGCTTGTGAAGAGGTCGCAACGACTGCTGGGTTCCGTCCATGCCACAATGTGCCTGTTTGGCCGACGCTCCCTGCCGTTTCCTACCTTGCCCACCTCTGTGTCCGCAGGCGCTGCTGCTGGGCTGGTGCCTGCACGTGCGCAAGGGCAGCGCCGCCGATGGGCTGCAGCCCTGGGAGATGGCGGCGTACGTGGACGCAGGTGCGCTTGTCAAGGCAGGTGGGGGTTGTGGGGAACCATCTCGGTGCACTCCCTTGGCGGCTAAACTGTTACCATTGCTACACAGCCAGCGGAGGTTGGGCCAGGAGCTGAAACTGACCTTCACTCCCCCTCGCTCTTTCCTTGGCGTGCAGTGGCACGCCAGGAGCGCACGCAGTTTCTGCTGCACTCGGCGGCGGTGCTGCAGGCGGCCCGCCTGGAGAAGCAGCGCAGCCGCACACGGGATCGTGCGCTGCTGCAGGTGGGGCGGGGGATGGGCAGCATGGGAGTGTGCATTGATTTGGCTGCTGAGAAATAGCTGCATTGGTACAAGATGTATGTAGCTGTGCACAGCTAGCAAAGACGTCACCTCTCTCCACCCGTTCCTGCCCTTACCCTCTGCCCCTTCTTCAGTTTGAGGGGCTGGCGGAAGCGGTGCAGAAGTTGACCCCGCAGCTGCCGCCCGCCACCCGCCTGCGGTAAGCCATGTCACGGGGGCTGCAACGCCCCGCTGCACTTTCTGCACGCGGGTTGGATGGCTGCCGCAATATGGCGCTTTCACCGGCGGGCTGCCCATGACGCCGGCTTGCTCAGCGCCCATGAAGCCACTCCACCTTGCCTCCTCCTCCTCCCCTTCCCGTCCTGCCTCGCAGCTACGCCTTCTCCGTCTGGTTCCCGCTGGCGGTGCAGCTGCGCAAGGAGCTGGGGGAGCTGCTGGTGGCCCTTGGGCTGGTGGGCGCCGCGCTGCAGCTGTTTGAGGCGCTGGAGCTGTGGGACAACCTCATCGTGTGCTACCAGCTGCTGGACAAGCGCGTGCAGGTGCGGGTGCATTGGAAGGGCGTGGGTGTTGAGGTCTGGATGCAGGTATTGAGGGCCTGTTGGTATGTGAGGCATGCGGACCGCGCCACAGTCAACTGGGCAGAGCTGTAGCCTGGCCAAAGGGCCAGTTGTCAACTGCTGTTTGCGCTGCACCTGCCCAATTGCATGCATGTTATGTTGCACCTTGCTTGCGCACCCCTCCTGCACCCCTCCTGACGGTCGAGAGTGGTGGGTGAGCCGGCCCCGTGCCGCGCTTTGAGGCCCTCCTCTAGTTAGCCGTCGCAGAGCAACTGTTTCTCATTAAGGCAGCCGCCCCGGCTCCCAAGAGCCAACGCCTGTGGGGCGGCCTGTGTCGGATGGTCACGACATCTCGCTCCCTGCCTCACTTCCCCTTGCATGCACTTCACATGTTTGCCGTCTGGCTGCACAGCCTGGCTGCACCCGGCCTGGTCCTCTTGTGTCCAGCCTCCCACCCCCTTGCACCATGCCCCACCTGCCGTCCCCAGGCGGAGCAGCTGATTCAGCGGCGGCTGGAGGTGACCCCCGACGACCCGCGGCTGTGGTGCGCGCTGGGAGACCTCACCCTGGACGACGCGTGCTACATGCAGGTGGGTGGGGCTGGGTTTGATGGCGGTGTGGCGGTGTTGAATGGTGGTCTCTGTGCCAGGGCTTGGGCGCATGCCATCATGAGGCATGCTTGGTGTACCAGCTCAGGCCGCCCGCCTCCGGCTGCTGCATTCCCCANGCAGGCTTGGGAGCGTAGCGGGCACCGCAACGCGCGGTGAGCAGTTGCTTGGGTTGCTCTGCAATTGGGTTGCTCTGCAAGACACCTGCATCCTTGCAGGACCGCGCTGCTTGTTGCAAGCTGCAGCCCGCTCTCAGGGCAAGCTGCTGCTTGCACACCCCCACAGGCAACTCCACCGACGCGCCCACGTCCATGCACCCACCCATGCCCTGCCCTGCAGGTCCCAGCGCTCGCTGGCTCGCAATGCGCTGCGCAACGAGCGGTACGCCAAGGCTGCTGGCCACTGGGAGGCGGCGCTGGCGCTCAACCCGCTGCACCCAGAGGGCTGGTTCAGGTGAGTGTGTGCGGCAGGTTCGATGCGGGGCAGTTGGTCTGAAGTTGGCACAGCCAGGCCAAAGGACAAGGTGCTTGTCCCACACTCCACTCTCCTCAGGCGGTTGCCTTGCATGCTGTGAAAGCTGGCCCACCCACCCCGCGCTGCCGTGCACCCCCTTCCCCCAGCCTGGGCTACTGCTACATCAAGGAGAAGGACTACCCCAAGGCGCTGCAGGTGCGCAGCTGATAAGTGCATGACGGTCAAGCTGCAGCATCCCGGTGCTGAGCGCGTCGATTGAGGAGCTCAGCTCATCAATCGTGGCGCGSCGGCCCCTCCSCGGCCTTGTCCCTTGCACCCCCTGCCTMGTTTGCTTGCTGGTGTYTGCSAGCACACCAGTCGAATCATTTCAGGGCGGGTGGGGCAGCACCGGCTTTGGCAGGCCCGGATTGAGGAGCTGYGSYRGTSGYTRGKSSASSKASCNSMCSCTYGNTWGNCNGMTTGRSRCNGNCKGGRKASRAWWYGACNNCCGGSWYC
>JADXDR010000053.1:613070-641222 GCA_025026875.1 Chlorella ohadii | reverse complement strand
CCAACCATCCGACTGTCCCCGCAGAGGCGGTGAAGCACAAGCGCGACNAGCTGGCAGACGTGGGAGAACTACGCGCAGGTGGCGGCGCGGGTGAGCCNAGTGGCAGACGGCGGTGCGCGCGCTGCAGCAGGTGCTGGTGCTGTCAGAGGGCAAGCGGCTCGACCTCTCCGTGCTGGCTGCGCTGGTGGACCAGGTTGAGGCGGCCYGCNAYAGGCGAGGCTGGCGGCGCGGCGGCAGCGGCAGAGGGCGGCGAGCAGCAGCAGCAGCAACAGCCGCCAAGCCACGCGGCGCCGGCGGCAGANTGGCTTAGCTTCCGCGGCGGCAGCAGAGCCAGCGGCGGCAGAGGGCNAGCAGCGAGATGGCTGATCTGGCATCGGCGCTGGACGCGCTCAGCACAGGCGGCGCTCCTGGCAACCTTCTGTCGGACCCCGAGGCGGTGCAGCGGGCGGAGCAGCGGGCGCAGGAGGTGCTGCAGCAGTCGGTGGGCAACCTGTTGAAGCAGGTGGCGGCGACGGCCAGCGGTGACAGSGCYTWSNTGMNGWGGNGTACGCCAGGTGGGGCGTGCGGGCTGCTTGCTGCGTAAGCTTGGTTGGGGGTGTGTCCTGTGCGCTTTGCCTGTTATGGCTCGGCTTATTGGCTTGGTGGCTGGCTGCGAGCTTAATGCTTGGTACGCTTGCAACTTCAAACGTGCATGTGCGTGCACCCACCTGCATTGCTGCCTGCTGGCCGCTGACGAAATGCCTAGCGCATTTCACGCCGAGCGCCCTGGGCCGCCGCAAGCGGCCCGCCGCGCGCACCTGTGAGGCATGAACTAGTCAGGTTATCTGAGGCCACTTGTGCTTTCATCATGCACCTCCTTGATGCTAGTTGTAAAGCCCCTGTTTCCGTCCTCATGGCTGCAAGCGCTTTGCACACTCCCTCCTCTGAACCATCTCGTCTCCATCCTGTTCTGCCCCCGCAGGTACCAGACCGCCATTGGCTACCCCGATGCCGCCAAGGAGTGCCTGCTCAAGCGCGTGCGCGCCCTGGGCGGTGCCGGCTGGCAGTCCAGCGCCGACGGCTTCCGTACCTATGCAGCCGCCTCGCTGGCGCTCTGCCGCGCCTACCTGCAGGTGAGTGCTGGCGGGGTGGTGGGCGGGAATCCTGCATGGTGGACAAAGCTGTGGTAGCAGGGCTGGTCGAGCATTGGCGCCTGCCTGGCATGCCTGCCATGCTTATCGCAATGCTGCACTGAAGTTCGTGGCATGCATCCATGCACCTTGCATGCACGCACTGCATGCTTGCATCCGCCGGCCGGTGATGAACAGTTGCAAGCGCGAGCCGCACGGCGCCCTGCGGGGTGGCCGCTGGCCGTGATACTGTCGCTAGTCAGGTTATCTGAGGCCGCATGCATGCAGATTTCAGAAGAGCAGCTCTTCTTGTCTCATTTAAGCGCTCCCTATACATCGCGTGGCACCAGACTCTCTTTGATTCTCTCGCTGCGTGCAGGCGGCCGAGGGCGGCGGTGCCGCCGCTCAGCGCGACCTCTCCTCTGCCCGGCTGCACCTGCGCGGCCTGATCAAGCAGGCTGCGGACCGGTACGAGGACGAGACCGCCTACAAGCAGCTGCAGCAGATGCTGGCAGAAGTGGAGCAGCGGCAGCGGCAGGCGCAGCCGAGCTGAGCGGCGCACGAGCGGCGGCGGCGGCGGCCCGCCCTTGCATGCCTCGCCGACTCTTGCATGCATTCTATTTGATTTCAATTACAGTGTGATCCATCGCCTCGCTCTCCTGCTGCTGCAAGCGCTCACTTGAGCATCTGGCCCATGCTGCGGCCAGGTGAGCCCCGCGCCTCAGTCGCCCTGCAATTGAGTCAGCATCGCTGCTGGATCGCAGAACTAATGCCAGCCTGACTCGCGGCTGTGGCTTGCTAAACCGGTCGCGCCCCGTCCTCAAGCGTCAAACCTGCTGCTCCTGCTGCCACTGCTCCACACACCATGCGGGCGCTGTTGCAGAGCGGCGGGGCTGCCCTCTCACAAGTTGGAAGCAGTGAGTGCAAGAAGCGCCCCAGGGCCGCAGGGCTGCTTGCTCGCTTGCTCGGCCGCCCGCACGGACAGCAGGGGGCGCTTGCAGCCTCGGGAGCGCCGCTCAAAATGCCTGCTCCCGTCGCCCGCCGCTTGCCGCCTGCCGCTTGCCGCCTGCCGCTTGCCGCTTGCCGCTGCCTGCCGCCAACTTCCTGTACCACCGCTCGCCCCTCTGCTCCGCAGATGTGACGATAGTGAGCCTGCTGCCCACAGATGGGGCTGGCAACCTTACGACGCCCATTGTGGTCTCAACCGGCGGCTCACGCGGTGGTGGCGGTTTCAGCCTCGGGCCAGGTGAGCGCCGCCGCTGTGCAAGGCTGCAACGCGTGCAGATGCGGGTCTCCCCTGGAAAGCTGCCAACCGCGKAAACGAGCAGGCTAAACACCCGTCCCAGTGCTCTGCTCCCCCTGATTCCCTGCAGTGGCGTACATCAGCGGCATCTGCCTGCTCGTGGCTGTGGCCGTCTGCCTGCTGCTCATCGCCTGCGCGCTGCGCCGCAAGGACCGGCGGCACGCAGCGGCCCTGGCCGCGCAGCAGGAGGCGCAGCTGGCGGCAGCAGCGGCGGCGGCGGCACAGGAAGCGGCATACCGAGCCGCCCACCCTCCCACCATTCCGGTCGTCATTGTCAACCCCGATGGCGAGTTTGAGCTGGCAGAAAAGGTCGAGGTGGGCAGCTACACAGCCAAGGGCGGCGCTGAGCCCGACCAGCCAGGCAGCGGCAAGGGAGGGGAGCCGCCCARCGMCTRCCGCKCCTCCTACCTGTAAGTWAAGRCGKAAGCASGARCCACACTTTCYAATCAAGTGCAACACGCCTGTACTTCTAACCAAAACATGCCGCTCTTTGCTTCCCCCCAAATAGTTTTGCTCTATTCTTGCCCTCTATTTGCCGGCGCCGTCCCTTCTGTACACGTTCTCCTGGTCTCTCTGTGGCATTCTTCTTTCCCAACGTTTATACTGCCCTCCCTTCACCATGTCCCCATGTTTTTTCCACATTCACAGCGCCCACAGCATGCGCTGCCCTGCCTCTCCACTTCCTGCCTTCACACCTCTGCCTGCACTGCTGGCCATCTTTTATTTCACTCGGCACTGCAAAACGATGCTGGGCTGTCACGCATGTAAAATGAAGCGACTCAGGCAGCTCAAAGTGCAGGGAGTAGTCTGGTCTGGTGGCCGCAACACATGCTAGGCACGACGCACGGCAGGACATCACAGGCTGGGGCTTGTTGACCCATCGCTGCCGCAGCTGCCCTGCTCAGCTGCCCTTGCCCTGCTGCTTGTCCTCCTGCTTGTTGCCCTTGTCCTCCTGCTTGCCCTGCTTCTGGCCGCCCTGCTCCCCGCACTTTTTGGCCTGGCCCGGCGGCACGCCACCGTTGCCCTTCCCAGGCACCTGCAGTGAGGGAGTCAGGAGGCACTGTCAAAGTTTTTAGCAGACAGGTCATGCCAATGGGATGGTAATGCGCGGGAACGACAGCTAAGCCCGTACATTGAGCGCGCAAACCGGCCAAAGCCACCCCCACCATGGCCTGCCCCACCTGCATGCAGTTGTCCTGCTGGGTGCTCTGCACGCCAGCTGCGCCCGCTTCTGGCGAGGGCGAGGGAGCCGGGGAGGGGGAGCCAGCGGCAGGGCTGGGCAAAGGCGAGGGGCTGGCTGGGGCAGGTGAGGGGCTGCCAGCTGGGGCGGGAGGAGAGGAAGGTGCGGGGCTGGCTGGGGCGGGGGAGGCACCACCGCCGCCGCAGCGGCAGGAGGAGAGGGCAGAGGCCAGGGCTGTGGCCACCGCCGGCTGGATGTCCTTGCTGATGCTCTGGAGAGGAGAGGAAGGGGCGAGGGAAGGGTGGTCGCAACCCACAGCATTGCAAGCACGTGTGCAGCATTCTCACAGCAAGTTGAAGGTCCAAGCCAGCGTGCTCATGCAAGTATGTCGCACCTGGGCAGCTGCCTGCGCGTTGCCGTTGGCAGCGCTCACGCTGGCATTCGCGCTAGCGGCCGCTGAGGCAAACTTCTGCTGGACGGCCTGCGAGCTGGCCTGCGCCTGGTTGTTGCAGCCTGTGCTAGCCGGAGAGTGGTCGAGGTTGGATAGTGAAATGGCTGCAATCAGTGCCAGCATGTACCAGTATGCAGCGTGTATCCAGATACCCCCTCTTGGCCCACCTTTGGCCACAGCATCGCTGAAGGCTGTCGCCGTCGCCTGCGCGACAGACTGCGCATCCGCAGCGCCAGAGGCTGAGCCCTGGCAGCCCTGTCCTCCCGTCACTGCCACCTGTGAAGGGGGCAGTGTCGGCTCGCTCTGGCCGCAGCACGTGCCAGCCAGCAAATAGCCAGCCTTGCAGTCAAGCACAGCGCATCCCCAGCTGCCGCTCGTCATCGCTTGCGCTGTGTCGGTCTCTACTCACTTGCACATTGGCTATGGCTTCCGCCACAGCTGTGGCGACCGCCGATGTGCTGCTGGATGCCTGGGCATCACACGGGCAGCTGGCGCACTCGGCGAAGGCCTTGGAAACAGCTGACGACACAGCGTCTTGGGCTGAAGACTGGGAGGAGGCAGATGCACTAGCAGTGCACTGGCTGAGCCTGCGGGCGCCGCTGCCGGGCAGCCGGGCACCGAGGGCACCCAGCAGGCAACCCAACAGCAGCAGAGCTGCAGGCAGGAGCCCAGCCATTGCGGTGGGGCTGATGAATCAGTCCAAATGTCCTTCGTGCGTTTGATGCGGGGTGGAGCTGCCCCACAAGCAATGCAGGGTGGGAGGAAAGGCGGCCGGCCCTGCATGCAGCTCAAGGCATCCGCTTTTTGCTTTGTCTCAGCCGCGCCTGAGAGCAGCAGCACTGCTCCATCACGCCTTCCAGCTCCTGTGTCGAGTTGCGGCCATGTCTTGCACCAGGGAAGCTGGAGTGATCTCCATCCTTGCACTAGGTTTGCTGGTCGCCTCGGCCACAGCAGCACCAGCGGGCGCAGGTGCGAAGGAAGGCGAGCGGACAGGGTTGGCTCCGCCAAGAACTGGCGGCGAGTGCTGCTCAGCTGCTGCGCTGTTCCAGCCTGCAGCGGGCGATGCAAGGCAGGAATGTGCCGCAGGCGGCAGCCAAGTAGGGCGGGGCGTGCCACTGCACTGCCGAAAATCGGCGCCGCTGCCGCTGCCGCCGCAGTGCCCCCCGAGCTTCCGGCGGCGGTGCAGTGGCGTGGCCTGCTGCAGGCCGACGGCAACGGCGGCAGCGGCGTGAAGACGGCTGTCATATTCAACCTCAACACAAAGGGGCAGCCTGTCTTCTGCATCAATGTGCGTGCGACTCTGGGCAAAATGTTGACGCTTGTTGAGCGGCCAACCCAGCAGAGCAGCTCACGATGCTCTGCCCCACTCTGCTGCAGGTGACCAAGCCCTTTTCGGACACTAGCTACAGCGCCGGCGGCAGCGAGAAACCGTCCGGCGGCGACATTGATGCCCTGGCCCAGCAGGTGAGGGCGGGTACTTTGGGTTTGTCCCCCGCCCTGCGCGGCGCCGCCCGCTTTTCAGGCACAAGGTACGTTGGTGCTCCCCCCCATGCAGATCTGCGCCGACTTCCAGGCAGCTGGCGCGCAGCTGTTTGACCAGATCCAAGCAGGTAAGTGTGAAAACACTCTAAAAGTATCGATTGGGCTGGCTGTCGGTTCTGCGCACTACTGGACGTCTAGCCCAGCGGGTCTCCTCTCTCCCCTGCTCCTCCCCAGGCGGTGACCAGGCCAAGGCGGCGGCACAGGCCGTGAAGCAGGCCTCCTGCAGTGACCCCAACTTCGTGCCTAATGCTGTAACGGTGGCCAGCATCCGTGCGTGGAGCAGGGGTGGCGCAGGGGTGGCGTGTCAGGAAGCAAAGCCTGCAATGCCATGCAGGTGGTGGACGGCGTCAAGGGCATAGGGGATATTATGCGCTTCCCCACCATCTTCCCTTGCTTGCCATTGTTCCTGCAGAGGCGCAGCAGACGCTGGGCAGCCTGTCTGAGGTGGAGGGCTACTTCCAGAAGTGGATCGAGGCCCTGCAGGCGGTGGGCGTGTCCGGTGAGCAGCAGCATGGCGCGCCTGCCTCCCGCAGTCAGAAGCAAGGCATCATGCCAGTGTGCCGTGCTCATGTAGGACTTTGCTTCAGGTGTACTCAGTGCAGCCAGCGGCTCGCGCCCCAGTAACTAATGGCCACAAACGCCCAAACTGGCCCTGCAGCCTGCATCACCGTGGTGGAGAGCGACTCAAGTGGGGAGCGGGTGGCGGATGAGAAGTGTGAGCGGGCGGGTGCGGGTGCGGGTTGGCCAAAGGCTGGTGCGGCCACCAAGGAAGGACGGCTGGTGCCCCACTCGCGGGCAAGGGTGTTGTGCCAGCCCAGCTGGTGGCGGTATGTGCTAATTGCATGGGCTCTTTGCCAAACCCTCACGTGCCTCAGCCTTCCCGTGCGTGCATGTAGACTTCAAGACGACATGAGTGCACATGGAAGAGTGACACCACAACGCCGGGCAGGCAGCCAGCCTCCTGCAAGCAGCTTTGAATTGCTCCTTTGCCACCCAAGATCCACGACATGTTGCCAAACTTGAAGACCAAAGCACATGGTTTGCTTGCAATTGGCGGCTCGTGCCGCAACTTCATGAGCATGCCACAGAGGCTGTACAGCTAACTAGCAGTGTCAAGCAAAGAGTTCAGTTGAAACGGCAGAGACTGAGAAAGGGCAGGGTACAGGGAACTGCAAACAATTGGAAGGGGGTGAATGACGCCAGTGCATGTGGCCGCAGGCCTCTTGCTGGTGCAGGATGCGATTCGTTGCGTCAAGTTGTGGTACGTGCAGCGCAGGGTGCTGCAACAAGCTTATCTATCATGCATGGGGAGAAGCATGCAAGGCTGCTGAGGGACCGCAGCAGCCCCTTCGGTTGCCAGCCTGAGACGCCTAAAGGTCAAGGCCCCAAGGCTTGAGCGCCCGCTCCACAGCCGCTGGCGAGTGCGCATACGACAGCAGCAGGCCGTAATTGGTGACGGGGACGCCCGCCTCCTGCGAGGGCGGAGTTGGGTGGGGCAAGGCCAGGCACTGCCATCGGTGGCGGGTGGGTGGGTGCAGCATGCCAGCTGGGCAACATGGCCCAATGTGCCGAGCCAGCATATCACACGACACCAAAAGCAGCATCTCAGCAGGCCTGTTGTCAACCCCCACGGCACTCGCAGCTCCCCAGCGCCGCACCTGCAGGTCCAGGATGCGCGCCCGTATCTTCTGCTGGTCGATCATGCAGCCGCCGCAGTGGATGGCCAGCGCGTAGCTGCCCAGGCCGCCGCCCTCTGCGGTGGTACCAGTGCAGTGCAGGGCGGGCAAGGGGGTGAGCTTTGTATGGCCAACACTGGCCAGCAGCTGCAGCTCGTCGGCGGCAATCAGTTCCAGCTTCAAAGTGGCATGCAATGCAGCACCAACCGCTCCACAAGCAGGCAGCGGCCCGCCCTCACCAGGGGCGTCCAGCTCCGGGAACTCGCGGCCAAAGGCGTGCTCCACCGTCACTCCCCGCCCGCCCTGCGCCGCCACCTTGGCGGGGATCTGGGCAGAGGGCGGCAGGGGGTGGAGGGAAGGGTGTGTGGGACAGCTGGCAGGTGCTGGGTGCAAAGTGATGGGGATGGGTGGGCAGCCGAGGCAAGGCCTGCCTGCTGCAGGGGCACACGCACGCTGGAACCCAGCCTGCCCCACTTCCTCGCCTCCCTCCACCCACCTGCACCATGCCGATGTCGTTGCACACATCGGTGATGCGGTTGTGGTTGCAGGCCTCCGCCACCAGCACCTTGCCGCCCGCCTGGTGGGGATGAATAATGATGACGCCATGATGAGCGGCACAATGGCAGCGTGTTGCAGCTGCATAACAGACCTCGAACAGGCTGCTGCAAACCAGAATTCTAACAACCCGCACCAGCCAACCGCCCACCTTGAGGCGCTTGAACGCCTCCAGCCCCTGCACAAACAGCGGCAGCTGGCCGCGGCTCTGGCGGTGGATCATGGCGATGCTGCGGGGCAGAGGGGAATGATGGCAGGGGAACGTGAGCAGGGCGGCTCCATGTGCCACCTGCTTTGGGGCCATGCCACACATGCTCACGTCCCGCTTTGCCTCCTGCCTCAATTGGCGTGCTCCCATGCCCTCCACTCGCTCCTGCCCTCCCTCCCTGCCCCTGCTCACCTGAAGGTGGTGAAGGGCACCAGCTCCTCCCCGGTGGCTGGGTCCAGGGTCCAGGGGTGCAGGATGTCAACCGCCTGGCAGCAGGGGGTGGGCGGAGGAGGCAGAATCAGCACAACGCTGACCTTCATGAGCGGCTGTGCTGCCCAGCCGCTTGTGCCACCACATTCCAGAGTCAATGCAGGCAAGCGACTGAAACAATTGGGGAGCTACATACTCGGCAAAGGCCTCTCAACACCCACCTGCGAGTCGGTGACAATCAGCTTGGGCCCCGGGTGCGCCAGCACCGGCTGCAGGGCGCGCAGGAAGCGGGCGCGCTCCGCCTCCACCAGCGAGGGGTCGGAGCTGCGGTGAAGCGGGGGTTGAGGCGGGTTGGCACAGGTGTGGGCTGGGATGTGTACATTGGAGCAGTAGGCAGTGAGGAGGACCAGGCTCGTCCTTGCAGAGCGGCCTCAGCTTATTACGTGGCCCAACATGCGTCCCCCAAACCAACACAACCCCCCTACCTGCGTGCGTGCGCCAGGTTCATGCGGTAGGCCAGGGTGGAGGCCCAGTGGCGGATGGCCTCCTCCTGCACCAGCGCCTGCGCAGCCGAAAGGGGGGTGAAGTGTGGGAGGGTGAGTGCACAGGTCTCATGCCCGGCTGGCTGCAGGGTTGCTTTGAAGCAGCCAGTAAACAACAGCTGCAGCAGCTGCTCAACTGCAAACAAGCACAAACAAAGCCATCAGCAAGCGCTGCACACCTGGGGGCGCAGCAGGCGCAGGGACGGCGTCTCCGCATCCATTGGGATGTTGAGGAAAACCATGGCATCCTCTGGGGCAGTGGGCAGACCGGGCGGGCCACAGGGTTTGCGGGCTGGAACAGGCATAGGCTGCACAGCAGGCCACACGGCTTTGTGCAACAGCATGGCTCCACCAGGCGGCAATGCCCACCCATGCAGCCTCCGCCCAGCACCACCCCAAGCGACCTCACCCGACAGGAACTGCTGCGGCAGGCTGTGCGGCACCTCGTGTTGCGCTGCCGCCGCGGCCGCCGCCTGCAGGAAGGTGGCCAGCTGGTCGCTGGAGGCCTCGTGGCTCAGCTCCAGCTGGCAGCTGGGGATGACACCGCCGGGATTAAGCACCGCCTGCAGGCGCGGCAGACCCGCCGCCACCGCCTCTGCGCTGGCGGCCGCCCCTCCGCCAGACAGCTTGGTATTGTAGACCAGCACGGGTGTGGAGCCGGCTGCCGCCGCCTTCTCCAGCAGCAGCGCCTCCCAGCGCAGCGCGCGCGGCAGCTGCTCCGCCGGCGTGCTGCGGACAAGTGGGGTGCATATGGGATGAGCGTCAGCCAATGATGAGAGCAGGCAATCCATTATCAACCCCTGCTTGACGACGCCATACGCACAGCTAGCCCACCCACCCGCCTTCTTTCTGTTGTGCCCGCCCCACCTGGCCAGGCGCGCCGCGTCCAGCACCACCACCGCCACGTCCTACACAAACAGCATGCGGGCAGTGTGCACTGGTTGCATGACGCGAGCACGACATGGCGTGCCGCTGCACTGAATTTCTTCAAGTACTGGCATCGTTGCCGATGCCAGCCTGTAGCAGCAGTTTCAGAAAGTTGCACCATGACTGTGGTGTTTGCTTGCATGCAATGCATTTGGGCGGGAGCATGCGCGCTGTCTCGCCGGCGGCGGCGGCGGCGGCGGCTGCACTGGGTGCTGTGGAAGCACGTCTGGCGTGCAGCCAGCCATGCTGCAAGGGCACGTGGCGGTCCTGGCTGGCACCAGCTTTGCCGGCAGGGAATTACAGGGAAGTAGCACCAGTCGGATTGCGATCGGTATTTGAGCGCTGCGGCGAGGGCGCGTCGCGTCGCGTTGCGCCCTTCAAACTCGGCCCAGCCCCCCTGCACGCCCTGTCCAGCCCTGATCCTGCACACTAGCGTCCAGCCCGTCCCACTGCAGCGCTGCCAGATGTCAAGCAGGATGTAACCTTAAACACGCCCACACAGGTCATGGACCCACCGTCTCCTTGAGCACGCTCAGCACCTTGCGCCGCTTCTTCTCGCCCAGCAGCCCCTCCTCGTCGATGCCGGCTGAAGTGAAGAAAGTGGAGGGAGGCACGAGCCAGTGATGACGCGGGGCTGGAGCAAAGGCAATGGCTGCTGCGCGCTGGCCGCTCTGCTGCCGACCCAACAAGCTGCAGCCAATACCACTGGCTAGCCTCTCAGCCACCCAGAATGTGGCAAACTTCAGGCCACCCACCCGTGTCGAACAGCTTGGCGGGCCCCACATCGTGCAGCTCCATGAGCACCACCTTGGTGTCGGCGGTGGTGCCGGGGGTGGAGTCCACAATGCTCGTCTCGCTGTGAGGGGCACAAGTGTGTGTGGGGGACACAAGGTTGGTCCGCTGGGAAGGGCCAGGATGTGGGCTTGGGTCTGGACACCGGCCACCCGGCAGGTGCACACACTCGCTGCCTCTCTCGTCTCAAAATGGTATCATGCGTCACATGCCGAGCACTCAGCTACAGTGCACCACTCTATATTTATCAAGCATCAAAAGGAATTGCATGCTAAAATGGCAGATGGCTCCTTTCAGCACAGGAAACTAGTACAGGGTGGCAAATGTGGGCTGCCGAGCATGGCTGTGGGTGGCCTCTAACCAGCTGCCCGCTGCCTGCCCCGCCGCCCCGCCTCACCTGCGGGTGATACGGTTCATGAGGCTGCTCTTGCCCGCGTTCATGCAGCCAAAGATGCCAATGTTGGTGCGCGGCACATCGCTGCCCTTGGCGGGCCCGCCAAATAGAGCACCTGCCTTGGCCGCCGCAGCGGGCGCCGCCTGCTGCGCCGCCGTGCATGCAGTGTGCAGGCCGCGGCGCTGGCCGCCGCTGCCGCGGTCGGATGAANTTCCAGCAGGTGCAGCTGACGCATCTGCTGCCCGTGGCGCCACTGGTGGCGCAGGACTGGCCACTGCGGTGGCGAGCATACCATTGCCCTGCTGCTGCTGCTGCTCGTCCACCACTGCTTCGTCCTGTTGCTGCTGCTGCTGCTGCTCGTCCACCACTGCTTCGTCCTGTTGCTGCTGCTGCTGCTGCTGCTGCTGCTGCTGCTCSTCRCCGGGCTGCATGGGCACCGGGTTGAGGCGGTCGCGGTAGGAGGGCGGGTCGCCCCACACCCCCGGCTTGAGCCGCTTGTCCACCATGGACAGCCGCGCGTTCAGGCACTTCTGGCACTCCTCCGCCGTGTCGGTGATGCACGGCTTGCCTGGGGGAAGGGCAGGAGGGGTGGCAGGGATGGCAGGGTCAGAGCAGAGTGGTGCAGGGAGGCAGAGGGCTCACTGGCTGGAGGAACAAGCATGCCAAGCAGCAGGTGCTACCCCGCAACCGTTCCTTGCAATATCCCCACTGCCTACCTATCCCAAACCCAGCCAGCCCTCCCCCCTCAATGCCTCACCCTCGTACAGCGTGTAGTGCTCGCGGTACTTGGTGGGCGTGAGGATGGGCATCAGCACGTTGGCGCCCCGCCGCAGCGCCACCTCGCGGCCCACCGCGTCAATGGCCTGCGGGGGCGGGGAGGCAGGCAGAAGGATGGGAGCAGGGCTGGGGGCCAGGCTATGGTGCGAGTCCTCTAGGTCAGCGGGCAGCAAAACCCTCACCATCTCGGTCTCCTGAGCCTGCCCTGCAGCGGCACGCCTGCCCCCTGCACTGCTTATGCACCTGCAGCGCGGTGGTGGCCGCGATGTTCACGTTGCCCAGCGTGATGCGTGCCAGCGCATTCATGCGGGTGGTCAGCGTCAGCATGTCCATCATGTGCTGTGGGGGCAGGGGTGGGTGGTGGGGCGGGAGGGTGGAAGGTTGATGGCGTGTTCTGAATATTCTGTGCTGTGTGCTTTGAGACAAGGGGGCCGGCAGAGCAGGCACGAATCCACGATTCTCACAGCATCCCCGCAGCCCCAGATGATGCCGAGACACATGCGACTCCCACCGCTCTCCCCCTCCCACCTTCTTCTTGTCCAGGTGCCCAAACTCCGCCTCCCACATGTCCGCCACTGGGGTGCCCGCCTCGGTGATGTAGGGGCCCTGCGTGGGGGCGCACGGCTGAGCTGGGTCAACTGATGCTGCATGCAGGCCAGCAGAAAGCGGCAATTGCTCTGCAACTGCATGGCATGCCGCTGCTGGCGCCTAGCGAAAAGCCTACACAGCATGCCTGGGGTTGTTGCATGACTGGAGCCAGGCGCATGCAGACCACTGAAAGCTCATGAGCCAGCGCAAAGAGAGCACCCACCATGCCAATCATGTCGGCCCCCAGGTCCCGGAAGAACAGGACGTCGCCAGCCAGGTCGCGCAGCGTCTGGCCCGGCAGGCCCACCATCACGCCCGTACCAATCTGGGTGGCCGGGCGGGGAGGGAATGGGGCAGGTGGCACAAAAGTGAGGGCCAGGCAAGCAGACACAAGGCTCGTGTGTCAAGTGCAAGTCAGTAAAGGCGTGCAGCTGCCTCAAACATGCAGGACCTGCCTGCCACACACAGCGCACTGAAACTGCCCTGCCCTGCCCCACCCTGCCCCACCCAATACCCCCCTCACCATGAAGCCCAGGTCCTTGAGGTCCTGCAGGCAGCGCACGCGGTTCTCCCACTTCTGTGCGGGCGGATGGATGCTGGCGTACAGCTCCGGGTTGGAGCTCTCGATGCGCAGCAGGTAGCGGTCGGCACCCGCGGCACGCAGCCGCGCATAGTGCTCCCGCGGCAGCTCGCCCACTGCAGGTGGCGGGGTAGTTTGGTAGATGGGTTGGATGGGGAGCCTGGTGGCACAACACGACTTTGCAGGCAAAGCAGGCTGCACAGCGGGAGCGCCATCACCTCGCTTGACTGCCCACCAGCCATGCCATGCCAGCCGTACGACCTGCAGCACCCACCTGACAGCGCGACACAGAGGCCCAGACCCGTGGCATCAGCGGGGCGCCGTGCCTCAGGGTTGGCTGCCCGCTCCTCCAGGTCCAGTGCAATGGTGCGCTCCTTCACCGACTTGACCTGCGGCAAAGTGCGAGGCAAGCAAAAGGCGGTGAGCAGAGCACTTGCCACGGTATGCTACTTAGCCCTTTGCCTGCAGGTTGGGCATGCCCAGGCAGTGCCAGCTGCTGCGCACAGTCCCGTGTTGTTGCTGAGTTTGCAGCAGTCCTGCCACCAGCTGCCTCACACCCCTGCACCCCACCCCCACCCCCCCAACCCACCACGTCCTCCAGGTAGTCCATGCGCTGCGGCGTGTTGAGCTCCCCCGACTGCAGCATGAGCGTGCCCATGCGGTGCTTGAAGGCCCACTCCGCCACCTCCACCACCTCCTCCCGAGGCATTGTGTACCGCCGTGCCCGCCGCTGGTGCTTGCGGATGCCGCAGTAGCCGCAGTCGTTCTCGCACACCTGGCAGGGTGGGTGTGGGGGCAGCAGTGGGGCGTGGTGGGACGGCTGGTTGGTCCTGCAGTGCCGCATCCTCACAACAGCGCCAGAACAGCAGCTTTGTGCAGCGAGCCTGGCACAGCAGCAGCCAAGTCACAGTCAAGCAGTCGAGCACAATCGAGCAGCGGGATGCATCACCACCCCATGCCACTGCCGCCAGGGCTGCAAGTACCAACCTGGGG
Source organism: Chlorella ohadii (assembly GCA_025026875.1). Lineage (NCBI taxonomy): Eukaryota > Viridiplantae > Chlorophyta > Trebouxiophyceae > Chlorellales > Chlorellaceae > Chlorella > Chlorella ohadii. Next base: position 627,395 of record JADXDR010000053.1, on the reverse strand, counting down.
GCTTCAGTGCTGCAGCAAGTCACGTCACCATGCAAAGCACCTTGCACCAGCATCAGCCCATCCCTGCCCGCTCACATTGCTGAACTCCACAATGCCGCGGTAGTACACGTCCTTGCCAAAGAAGCGGGAGGAGACCGACTCGGCGTGCGCAAACAGCGCGTTGTCCAGCACCTGGGCNGGGGTAGGGAGTGCAGTGGAGTGAGTCAGTGACAAAGTGGAATGCCGCACAGGGAGGGAGGAGTGCAAAACCATAAAGGCCAGCGGCCGACCAGTTGCCTGCGTTCCCCAACCCACCCCCCGCCTGGCAGCCCAGCTGCAGCCCCGCCAGCCAGCCTCGCTCACCTTGCTGCCCTCTCCTGTGCTGGTCGCCTTGAGCAGCGCCTCCATCTGGTCCACGGTTAGGTCCAGCACGTCCCCGGGGCGGAAGGTGGTGCCCCAGAAGCTGCCTGCACACACAGGGGGCGTGCAAGGTAGGCGCTGCCGTTGACCAGGACTTGTGCATGTTTGGGGCAGAGCTAGTGAGGCATGAGTGGGCCCAGCATTATTTGTGTTGGGTTTTAAATTTGTGTTGGATTTTGAAAAGTGGGTCGAGAAGAAGCTACTGGCGCATACGATGTGCGCCCCAACTGCTTCATCAGCACCCATTCCAACCGCCGCGCAGCCCGCCGGCGCCCGCCCGTCTGGGCGCCACGCACCCAGCACTTTGACGGCCTCCTCTGCCGTGACTGCGTTCTCCCACGGAAGCGCCTTCCTGCGCTCAACACAGGTCGGCCAGGCGTTGCACTCAACAAACTGGCAGGGCGCAAAAGTGCGCAAGGGCCGGGATTCCCGCTCGCAAGCGCGGTCATGCCGGGACCAGGCACCAAACAAATTGCAGACTGTTGGGACACGATCCACTATACACACGGGCTTGCCCACCTGCCCTCCATCTCCTTGAACAGCTTCTGCACTGCCGCAAGGCTGAGGCGCGGCGCAGCGGTGTGCAGCAGGCGGGCGGCGGCGAGCGCCGCCGCCGGCACCACCTGCTGCAGCGCGCCCTGCAGCGCGGGCCGGCTGCCCGCCAGCATGATGCGGGGGGCTGCCTGCTGCGCGGGGCCGGTTCAGAGAGACACGAGGGCAAGGGGCGGTCGGNTCGCGGTCCTCTGGGGTGGCCAGCGGGGCTGCAGGCGCTGCTACAAAGTGCCGGAGGAATGCTGTGACGGGCGGGATCNGCCAGGAGCGTGACCGGCCCGCTGACCTGTCGATTGTGAATCGCCGGCCCGCATCTTAATGAGGGCCACTCCGACGGCCCCCAGCCTTGCTTCTTTCTCCCTCAGATCGCCAGTGGCGCAGCCCCGCGCCCCTCCCTCTGTGGGTTCTCCGTGCCTGCTTGCAGCCGCCCCCTCGAAACTGGCCCTTTCCTTCTCCCCGAGCCTCCTAGCCCTCCGCTCCCCGCGATCAGCGCCATGCTGAGCGGCATGGCCACTGCAGGCGGCCTCGCCGCCGCCGCCAGCGCCGCCGCCAGCGGCTTGGCGGCCCAGCTGCTGCCGGCCGCGGCAACCGCAGCCAGCCGCCTGCTGCAGCGCCGTGGCGTGGCATGGTCCGTGGAGCGCGAGCCACAGGTGCGAGACACATGGCGGGATGCCGCTTGCTGCTTGCCCGCCCCCTCAACTCACCATGTCGGTTGGGACAGGTTGACCGCATGCACGCTCCCGCCATTCCCATCCGCCGCCGATCCGTCCGCCCCCTGCCCCTCTGGCCCTCCACCCCTGCTGCCCCGCAGAAGTACAAGAGCGTGGACGACATCATCCAGGACCGCGTGATTGTGGAGAGCCTGGAGAAGACGCGGGAGGCGGCCAAGGACCCGGCGCGCATCCGCGACATCCTGGCCGCAGCCAAGGAGCGCTCATTCCTCACCGACCACAAGCCGGGTGCGGCAGGGGCGGGTTGGGCTGATCTGGCTTGCGGACTGGCTGGTCCATTGGCTTGCAAACTGCAGGTGTTGTGAACTGTTGCATGCATGCAACCGGCAGACGGGGCTCGCAGGCAGGCGGTGCCGCCGGCAATCTGGCGCCGGCTGGGGTTGCGCCTTGCATGGGCTCTGCTGGCATGCTGTGAGGGTTGCCAGCCGCCCTGCTGCTGCGCAATGCCCCTTGCCTTGATGCCGTGCAAACCCTGCCTCAGCTATTGCAATTCGCATCCCCAGCCTGCCAGCAATGCCCTGCCACACAGCACTGCAACCTCCCGGCCCCATGCTCACACACTCCGCTCCCCTCGCCCCCTCCCTCCCTCCCACCCTTCGAAGCAGGCCCCTCGGAGTACGTGCAGGGCCTGACGTACGAGGAGTGCGCCACGCTGCTCAACGTGGACGTGGAGAATGAGGCCATCATGGGGGACATCTTTGATACCGGTGCGCCCACCTGGAGGCATGTGGTGGTTGTGGCTGCGCCGTTGCGTTGAGCGTGTGTTTGACTGACACCTGTTGGGTGCAAAACACTGGTGATTTGCTCGGTGTGAATGCAGCCGCCCCTGCTGCCGCTGCGTGTTCACTGGCCCCCTGCCACGCATGGAAGCTGAGGTGCATCCCGCCCTCCCTCCACCCTGCCCCCGCCCCGCAGCCTTCGCCATCAAGCAGCGCATCTACGGCAACCGCATTGTGCTCTTCGCGCCGCTGTACATCGCCAACTACTGCGTCAACAACTGCCGGTACTGCGCCTTCCGCCAGGGCAACAAGAACCTGGAGGTGCGGAGGGGTTGGAGAGGGGCAGGCCTAGGGTCGCTAGCAAGGGGGTCATGAGTCGCCCGAGGGATGTGTTGGACTGTCGCAGCATCAACATCTGGGAGTGAATGGTCGTGTCACTTAGCAAGGCAGGCGACCCTTGCCACACAACCCCTGCACCCACACGTGTGCAAGCCTGCCCCCTTGCGCAGCGCTCTGCACTGTCCGAGGCGCAGCTGCGGGAGGAGGTGGCGGCGCTGCAGCAGCAGGGCCACCGCCGCCTACTGGTGCTGACGGGGGAGCACCCCAAGTACACCTACGACCAGTTCCTGCAGGCCATCGATGTCATCTCTTCGGGTGGGTGGGCAGCTTGTTAGGGGTGGTAGGGTGGTGGTGCTGTGGTGGTTAACCCTGCAGTCGGTGCAGCTGGAAGGGGGTGGTGCAAAGTGTGCACAGCTGCAGTACCCCAGGTGGCCGGCTGGTTGCAGCAATGCTGTCATCGACGGTTCCTTGGGGACCTCTCCTCCTTGCAGTGCGCACCGAGCCGTGCGGCAACATCCGGCGCATCAACGTGGAGATCCCCTCGCTGTCCCTCTCCGACATGCGCCGCCTCAAGGCCACCGACAAGGTGCGGCAGGGGCGGGGAGCAGGGGAGCAAGGGCCCTCATGCATGCATGCGGGTGGTTACAGAGAGACGCTGCGCTTGACGCCCACGCCAGCCTCCTCCCTGGCAGTGCCGAACCTGGCTCCTCCCCCCACCTCCCCTGCCTGGCGCAGATCGGCACCTACACGCTGTTCCAGGAGACGTACCACCGCCCCACCTTCAAGCACATGCACATCGCGGGGCCCAAGTCGGGTGCGGCTGCTGCAGGGGTGGGCGCCTGCATGTGCGAGGGCTGACTGGTCCAGCATGCCCCAGCCAACCGCACGCCGGCTGCGCTATGCGGTGGGGCAACCACACCTACCACCTGCATGTCCCACCTTGCTACTCGCTCCCCCCGCAACCCCAATGCGACAGACTACGACAACCGTGTGCTGACGCACGACCGCGCGATGCGGGCGGGGCTGGACGACGTGGGGCTGGGCACCCTGTTTGGCCTGTACGACTACAAGTACGAGGTGAGTCGAGTACCATGAACTGGAAACTTTACGGTGCCTAAGTATGTGTGAGAAGGCAGGGGCAGCTTGCACTGTCAGCTGAGCAATGCACCACAAACCCAAGACCAACCCATGCATGCTCCCGATGGTGCTCAACCACCCACTCACTTGGGTCCGCACAGGTGCTGGCCACCCTGATGCACGCCAACCACCTGGAGGCCGAGTACGGCGCGGGGCCGCACACCCTGTCCGTGCCCCGCATGCGCCCCGCAGACGGCTCCGACGTAAGGGCTGCTGTGGTCATCTCACTGTGGGGGAGGCTGCCGCTGCAGCTGAGCCGGTCCACGCATGCTGCAGCTGGAGGGAGCAACGACTGTGGTGGCCAGCCTCTGCAGGCCAGTCGACGAGCCTGGCCTACTGAAGCAGTTGCTCTGCTGCACCCGACCCTGGTGCAGGTGTCGCTGGCGCCGCCGTACGCCGTGGATGACGCCACCTTCAAGAAGCTGGTGGCCATCCTGCGCATTGCTGTGCCCTATACCGGCATGATTCTCAGGTGCGACGCAGCGGGCGGGCCGGTAGGCGGTAACGAGCAGAGGGGAGGTACTTGCCGCCTGGTGGCAGGGCAGGCACGCTCTGCTGCCTGCCACACCCCGCCCCATGCATCCACTTGCCAGGGCAGAGTCTCACCCTGCCGCCCTCCCCTGCCCCCTCCCCCTGCAGCACCCGCGAGTCGCCCGAGATGCGGCGCGAGCTGCTGCGCGTGGGCATGAGCCAGGTGCGTTACCACCCGTTGGGTGTGTTATAAGGATGTCTGGTGTGGCAGCTGTGGCCACGCCTCCGCCGAAATGGTTTTACGGCCAAATTGCCTGCCTGTTTCCAGCATGCCCACTGCACTCTCCAATTCGCCCACCTGCAGATGAGCGCGGGCAGCAAGACGGACGTGGGCGCCTACCACCGCGACGACTCGGCGGCCACGGAGGAGAACCTGGCCGACCTGCAGGCGCGCTGGGGCTGGCCCTGGGCGTGGTGGGAGGCAGTGGCGGTGGGGCTGGCCAGTGTGGCAGGCAGAGGGAGTGCCTCAAGGCTCCAACCCAGGCTCCCATGCGTGCTGTGTTCCTGCGGTCCTTGGCCGGCGTGCCCAACCTTCCCCCTGCCCTCCAAACCCCTGTCCTTCCTCCCTGCAGGGCCAGTTCTCGCTGATGGACCACCGCCCCGTGCAGGACATTGTGGTGGACCTGATGAAGGAGGGGTACGTGCCCTCCTGGTGCACCGCCTGCTACCGCAAGGGTGAGTGAGGAACAGCTGTGGGGGGAGCTGGGAGTGCAGCTAGCTGGAGGCAGCAGGAGCAACAGCAAGGCGCTGCTGTCCGCTTGGTCGGCCTAACTTTGGGGACGACCCTGCAGCAGTCTGCAGTTGTTGCGTGATTCCTTACCTGCCTGCGCCCTGCCCTGCCCTACTCAGGCCGCACCGGCGAGCACTTCATGAAGATCGCCAAGGCGGGCAACATCCACAACTTCTGGTGAGCATCATAGGTTGCAGGACGAAGGAGGCAGCGGCCCTGGTACATACATATGTGCAGCCCACCAAAGCTGGCCCCAACCACCATCACAACCCACCATGCTTCCGCCCCGCCCTTTCCCTATGTTGCAGCCACCCCAACAGCCTGTTCACGCTCCAGGTAGGTGCTTGGATCAACTGAGCACCGCATGTGCTGCTGCCTGGTTGGCTTGCCGCGCGGCCTCAACCGCCGCACAGCGTGCCCCAGCTTCAGCTAGGTGCTCAATGGCGCCCGCAGCAGCATCCTTGCACTGCACACCCCGTCCCATCCCTCTCTTCCGTCGATTCCCCTCTATCCCCTCTGCAGGAGTACCTGAACGACTACGGCAGCGATGAGGCCAAGCGCGTGGGCGAGGAGCTGATTGAGCGGGAGCGCGTCATCGGCCTCAGCGACAGCGCGCAGGTGCGACGGGCAGTCCTTGGGGTCGGCAAGCCATGCAGGGCTACCCCCAGCTATGTGCATGGCTGCGGATGGACGGGCAGTGAGCATGCCGCTAGCGATGACTTCATGTTTTGGCAGCAATGAGCTCCCTCACACCACCCCTCTGCTGCCGTCGCCGCATTGTGCGCAGGACCTGACCAAGCGCAAGCTGCAGAAGGTCAACGAGGGCGAGCACGATGTGGTGAGCAGGGCGCTGCCAGGGGACCGCAATGGAGGGGGCAGAAGTGCAACGATGCCCTGCTGTTGAACACTTGCAACAGTTGCATGCACACGCGCTGCTCCAGTGGTGCTTAGTGCACTGCCCCTCCTGCCTCCCCTCCTGCAGTACATCTGAGCATGCCTTAGCAAGCGCGCCGCACCAGCGAGCGGCGCCCGATGCCACGTGTCGGCCCCAATAAGCTGGACCTGCGGTCCGGCCTGCTGACTGCCTTGTCTGTGCCATTGCCCACCCCCAGCCGTATTCATCAACCTGCGTCAATCTCTTCCTTCCGTGTACCCTCAACAACCCTGACCGCTGCACCTGCGCTTGATACCTGCGCGTTACGTCTGCATTTTACGTCTGTGCTGTCTGCTAATCACACACAACTAGTGGAATGAGGCTTTGCCATGCCCGCTGCACTCGCAATCGCAGCTTGAATACATGCATTGCATTTGGCACGTAGAGTGTAAACCATGCAATCTCAGCTGCCGCGCACGCATTTCCCAAAGCCGTCTGCACCATCCGCGGTGAAGCCGTCGGGAGGCGCGCCGCCTGCGAGGTGGGACGTGGAATTTGTCGGCGTGTCGATTGCGCCCCATGCTCACTGAGCTTGCAGGGCTGCATTCAAATACTAGCGTGGTTGCACTCAAACTTGTCCTCACCCTGGAGACGCAGGAAGGAGGCGTAGGAGGTGTTTACGCCCGTGGCGCCTGTGCACTTGAAGCCAGCACCGCAGGAGTAGTCGCCAGCGCCAGCCGATGGCGGCGGGCAGCAAGGGCTGCCCTCTGACTTGCCGCACCCCTGCAGGACAACAGATGTGCAGGGTGAGGCAGGTGAAGGGGAATACGGCTGCGGGTGTACAGGTGCAGCAAATCGAGAGAGGGAAGGGGGGCAGGCACCTCTCACCTCGGGCACAGGCAAGCACAGAGAGGGCTGCGGGCAGGCCCCAGGGATGCCGGGCTCCACAAATGAGAACGTCTGGCAAAACAGGCTGGCGTTGCGGCAGCATTGCTGGTAGGAGGGGATGCCTGCAAGTTGAAAGGCAGCGTGCACTGATTGATGGACAAGCGGCAAGTGCGGCGGCGGCAGCTGCAAAGCTCTCTCGACACGCTTGCCTAGCATTGGAGCGCAGCAGCAGGACTCCATAGGCTGCCCACATTCCAGCAGGCGCCTGCGGGAGGGCAAGCGGTCCCGGGCAGGAGCCGACGGGCCCGTGGCCAGTGCCAGCAGGAGCAGGGCGATTGTGTAGACCTTCATGACTGACCAATGAGGCTCAAATGATGAGGGAATGCGGGTTTGGCCCGTCGCCGCAGCAGCCTAGTCGACCCGCAGCACCGCGCTGTGAGGGCTGCCTGGCATTGATTTGACCATCCCCTCTTTGTGTATCTTGATTTACAATAAAATCAACAGACGTGCATTTATTGGGATGTACAACAAGTCGCACAGACATGTCAGAAGGTGTGGATCAAATGTGCATCACACCACCACGCTCATTCCGCCGGCTCGCCAGCTGCCCCTCTTCACTGCTTGGCAAAGCGCTGCGCGCGGTCGTGCGGCTCGCGCCACCACTCTGGCCCTCCCACGGGCACAATCGCGTAGTAGTTCAGCTTGGGGTGGCTGGTGTGATAGTGCACCTGCGAGGAGGCGATGGAGATGCACTATTTGGCACCGTTGTTGGGCCTGCACTGGCACATGTGCTTATCTGGCATGGCAGAGTGTGGCCCACCACCGCAACCAGCCCCCGCCCCATGATCCCCTGCCACACACACCTTGATGTGGTCTAGGTTGACTGAGGCCGCCACGCCGGTCGTCTGGAACAGGTCAGACACATAGCCGCGCAGGTTGGGCATCTCGTGGCTGCGGCAAGGAAGAAGGGGGCGTCCAACACCAGATGGATGCAAGGCACATGGTGAGGGGCGGAGCAGGCCAGCAGACTGCAGGCAAAGAGCATTTGATGCAGCCAACCTCCAATTTGTTGCTGACAAACGGCACTGACGGCTTGGCAGCAGCTGCTGGTGCACCCACATGAAGTTGCGGTTGGTCTTGAAGTAGGAGACATAGACGTGGTCGAAACGGATCAGCGTGTGGAACAGGCGGACTGCAGGCAGCAGGCAGAGCGAGGGGGGGGCGCGAAACTGGGTGAGCAGGCGTGCTTGGCAGCCGCCAGCTGGATGGAAAGCACTCACAGCAGCGCTGCACTGTAACCGCTATATGTTACAGCCCAGCTGTAACTGCTGTTATCTGCGCTGCGGAGCTTGCTTGTACTGCAGCGCAGTACAGGCGGCGGCGGCAGTTGGGCCGCAGCCGCCCCCTGCACAGCATTCTGTGCGGTCTTTTCCGATCGGCTGGCTTGCCCAGCCAGCTTAGCRTTCCCTCCCACCCACCCACAGTCTGACTGTTGTATGCCTTGCATGCTTCATTCATTTACGTTGTGGGCGGGCGCCGGTGGACGCCCGCCGCCCCACCATCATGTAAGATGGGTGGGGCACCCAGGTGCCGACCGCCCCTACCGTCAGTAGCTAGCGGAGCAAGCAGCAGATAACAAAGTGGCAACTCTACCTCCCACCCTTATCAGCTGCCACATCATACCCAGTAGCTCCAACACTCACTGTCGGCCTCGGTGAGGCGGTCGCCCACGATGTAGCGCTGCCGCCCCAGGATCTCCTCGCACTTGTCCAGCGCGGAAAACAGCTCGCCAAACGCTGCGGCAGGCAGCAAGAGGATGCCAGGAATGGACGCAAGGGTGAGGAAGTGCAAGGCGCTTGCCGAGGAGGCAATGGGATGGATGGCGGCCAGGCGGGCCCGCCAGCAGCCCTGGCATGCTGTGATGGTGAGCGCAATGGCGGGCCAATTGCATGCTGTAACCCCTCACCCTGCTCGTACGCCTCTTGGCTGGTTGCAAAGCCGCAGCGGTACACGCCTGCAGTGCAAGGAAGGAGGTGGAATACAGGAGCTTTCATGCGAGGCAAGCACTCAAGCAAGGGTGGACACAGCTTTGCCTCCTCCCTCGTGTAGTCCGCATCTATGCGGTGGCGCCTGCCTAGCTCTGTGATCTCTCCGCACCGTTGTTGATGTTTGGGTACACCCAGTCGTTCACGGCATCGATCTGGGCCCGCAGCTCCTCGGGGTAACTGCAGGGTTGGCAGGGCCATGCCAGGGAGGGCCGAGTGGTAACGAAAGCACGGCCGCCAGAACCCACAGCATCGCCCCACCAGGTGGCCGCTGCACACAGCGGTGCAGTCAAAATCGAACAACACACGCATGCAAAAGACGCTCACAGGTCCAGGCCCGGGTTGCCCGCCAGATCGTTGAACTCCGCGTTGAACATGCGCAGGATCTCGCTGCTCTCGTTGTTGACAATGCAGCCCTGCAGGGAGGGGCGCAGGCCAGCCGCCGGTGGCAGAGGGTGAGAGAGCAGAGGGGACCACGCAGCAAGCTGGCAGTGGTATTCCAGATGCTGTAACCGCACATGCAGCAGGAGCACGCGGTGCAACGCGTCCTGCCCGCACCAGCCCCACACTGTCACACCCAGCCACCCGCATCGGCTCGCCTTCTTCTTGTCCCACAGGATGGGCACCGTGTACTTGCCAAACGTGTCGCCGCTCTTCTGGTACAGGTCCCGCACAAACTTGGCGCCGTTGACTGCAGCGCCAGGGACACAACAGGTCCTTTTAGGGAAGCAGGTACAGAAGCCGTGGTGGCGGCCGCTGGGACCACCTGGCACTCTCATTACCCATCCAGCTAATCGCCCCTCATATGCATCCACCCCGCCGCCCCACCTGTGTCTGGGATGCAGCCGTCGCAGGCAAAGGAGCCGTGGCCGGTGGGGCTGGAGAATGGCGCATCGCCAGGGGCCGCAAATGCCCAGCCGCAGTGCTCGTCTTGGTCCGGCCGCGTGCGCTGCAGCAAGGAGGCACGCATAGGAGGTTGAGCCATTATACTTCACTAGAATACACAGGCGACAGGTGGAGCACGTCTTCACAGAGAAGCAACAGTCCAACAGCATGCGCGATGTGGATTGCCAGCTATGCACAGCCGGCTCAAAGTGCAGCAGGCTGCACACACCTGCCACGTGGGGTGGGTCACCGACAGCCCGATGACATCGGTCAGGCCCTGCAGCACAAACGTGGAGCCAAGTCAGCATCAATAGCCCAGTCAACCAGGATGCTGATTAGCAGACCAACACACCACAACAAGCCTCCACTCCACAGCAGCAAGCACCGAATGACAGACGGGAGGGGAGGAAAGAAGGGGGGCCACTTGCCTTCATGTTGAGCGCCGCCACGCAGCGGGAGGCCCAGGGGCAGGCCAGCGAAACGTACAGGTGGTAGCGCCCCGCTGCAATGGGCATGGTGAGGGAACGGGTGGTGACGTTTGTGCCGGCCAGGGTGGCAATGCAGCAGCAGCCCGTGCAGTGCAACCCAGTGCTGCTGGAATGCGAACCCCGTCCCCCAGCTGCCCCACAGCCTGTGTCCCCTCACCCTCTGGCTCAAACTCGCTGCCCTTGCGGATCCACTGTCGGTACACGCTCTCCTTGCGCGCGAATTCGCCTTTGCTGCCCATCTCGTCCAGCGCGGTGCGCGCCTGGGTGGCAGCAGCAGGTGCAGCAGCCTCCTGCGATGCCACAGGGCAGGGCAGGAGCAGATCAAAGCAGCTCAGCTCAAGTGGCTGATGTTGTGAGGTGGAGCGCTTGGCAGGGCCATTCGTGGGCTGCACGGTCTTCTCTCAGCAACCACGGCGGCTGACATCATCCGGCGGCGGCGGCGACGGCGGCGGCGCTCCTCCTCCATAGTGCCCCGCTCCGCCCCTCCCAGGCGCCGCCAGCTCACCTTACTCATGAGACGCACGCTGAGGGACTTCCGCTGGGGCCGGCAGCTGTGCGGGGAGAGGCGCAGGGCGCGGAGGGTGGCCACTGGGAGGCTGGAGACCAAGACGCGCATCAATCGAGCGTGCAGGGAGTGTGTGAAGTAAGCGATCGGCAAGCAAGCAAGGGCCCAATTGTTGTGGCAAGGCAGGAATGCCACACATCAGACCCCAAGCCCCGGCTCACCCAATGCCCGCTTGCAATCACCCATCAAGCCGCACAATGTGCTGATCAGGCCAAGGACAGGCAGCACAAAGAAATATGAGGATGGACCATGATGCCGCCGGCACAGCATCACTCGTGCAAACATGCGTGCCCAGCTGGTTGTGCCACTTGCTGTGCTCCAGCGCAAACGGCTGCAAGGTCAACGTTACATCAAAGCTGGGTTATGTGTTTGCGTGGGAAGCCTACACCTACTTGAAACGAATGCAGTGGAGGGGAAAAAGGAAGCGGAAGGGGCGGCGGGGTGTGCCCATGGMGGAGGAAAAGGGGGGGGGGTCGCCCCAGGGGGCTGGGGCTGGAGGGCCCACCCGCCCCTGCGGCCCGGAGAGCGTATCCGCTCCGTGGCTGCGCCTGCTTCCAGCGGAGGCGCCCCGGCTCCACCCCGCCGTGGCTGCTGCTGCTGCTGCTGCTGCTGCTGCCGGCGGCGGCGGCTGTGGCGCGTTGCGGCGCGCCTGGCACCCCCGCCTGGCTGCTGCCGCCCGCTCCCTCCATCACCATCGCCTTCTTCAGCAGCGCGCCCACGGTGTCGCTGGGCTGAGCACCCACTGCACATCACGTCAGGGGCACAGCAGGCCGGCAGCTGGGTCAGCAGACAGGCCGGCAACCGCAAGGGCCGCGCTTGCACGAACACCGCTGGCCGGCCCGCGGGCACACAAGTGAGGCTGCAGCGGCAGGCATGGCGCTGCTCTGCGGCTCCGCGCACCGGACAGCCACTTCTTGATGGCGGGGGCGTTGAGGTTGGCCTCCTTCTGCGGCAGACGCAGGGGAGGGGGGCAGAGAGGCCGCGGCGCGTGAGGCGGGCATGCAACGCCAGCACAGCTGCACCTCGTGTCACCACATCACGCTGCTGCACCGCTGGTGCCATTCATAATTGACATCAGGGGCTGCAGCACAGCCTGCCAGCTGCGTGCCCGGCTCATCGCTGCCGCAGGAATGCTGCTGGCTGGCCGCTGCACACCCCTCTCCCCGCTGCTGCGCCACCACGAACCTTCAGCGGGTCGTACCTGCAGCACAGCAAGAGGGAGGGCAGCAGCAGGTCAGGCAAGCGCAACTGCGGCAGCAGACACTGCAGCAGGCTGCTGCTAAGCCGCCAGCTGCAACCATGGCCTCACAGCAGCGGACAGACCATGGCTAGAGACTGCTGCCGCCACACTGCACCACAATGCTGCACCGCCCAGCGCTGCGCGGCGCTCACCAGCCCAGGTACTCCAGCGGGGCGCCATCTCGCCGCACACGCGAGTCCACCGCCACGATACGGTAGAAGGGCAGCTTCTTGCGGCCCATGCGCGTGAACCGGATCTGCGGGCAGTCACGTGCGCACATGAGTGGCAGTCGACACGCCGCCCTCGCTTGACGCGGCAGCAAAGCTGGGGGCGCCAGCGAGCTTTGGTGCAAAGCAGTGTCATCAATCAGTGCTGGCGCGGCTGTGGCGCGCCGTTGCGGCACCAGCGCAAGCGCCATGCGTGGCGCAGCAGTGCCTCCAGGCAGCAGCCAGAGTGCCATGCATGGTGCGAGCGGGCCAGAGGTCCAGCGCAGTTTGCTGCTCTGCTACAGCAACTGCGCTGCGCGTGGACTGACACGTATGTCTAGCAGCAGCACGGCGGCAGCAGCAAGCAGCAGACAATAGCACAACAACGCCAGCAGGGGCCGGGCCGGGCTGCTGCCGCCGCCGCCGCCTCACCCGCACGGCGTTCTCCACCACCAGCGGGGCTGCCGCGCAGCGGGGCTGCACGCTCACGGGCTGCGGGATGGACAGCGGTGGAGGGGGGCGCGTTTGTGGCGCGTTCGGCTGGCGCAGGCGGGAAGCATGGGCGTGGGATAAGGGCGGGGCCTCCTCACCGCCGCACGCAGCGCCTGGTTGGTGGCCACGGCGCTCTTGAAGGCGATGCTGCTGCTGCGGGCCGTCATGGAGCCCTGGAGAGCGGCCATGGTTGCTGCAGTCGTGTCCCGACGCGCGATGGACCCGCTGCGTGGCTCTGGGCGGTGCTGGACGCGTGCAGAAGCGGCGGGCGGGCCGCATTGGCACTGCAAAGGCGCCTCCGCCCATGCTGTGCTCATGCAGGCTGCCATTCGTTTGCAGCCCGTGCACAGCGCCTGGCAGCCACCAGCGACACCACACCTCGCAATTGAGATCGCGGCAGCCGCGGCACAGGCGCACTTGCCGCGCCCAGGGCTCTGTCTGAGCAGCTCCCGCGCCCTGCGGCCTTGCAGCGCCGATTGTCGGCTCCCTTGAAGCCTGGGCACACGCGCACATGGCCTTGGAGTGAGCCGGGCCGACGGCAGCTGCGAGCAGCTCACCGTTCAAGTCCAAAATGGCCCCAAAGGTGAGTCCGGCAGCCCCAGGGCCGCGCTGGAATGCAACCTGCTGTTCCTGTGTTGNCCGCAAGCGCGCCGCGCCGCCCCAGCTGTGTCCGCCCACCCGCTGCCGCTGCCGCCACGCAGAAGCCGGCGGCGCCCCATAAGAAGCACAAGGTGGAGATTGGCGGTGCAAACATCTTGCGCTTCTTCGACAAACAGCCCGAGGTGGGCAAATGGGGCGCTTTGGCAATCAAGGGCCGCCTGGGCCATCTGCCGCCTGCCTGCTGGGTGCCTGTTGCATCTGTGTTGCATCAGGTGTGGAACCAAGCGTGCCCTTCAATGCGGCCATCTCCCCAGCAGGAAGGGGCACACAGGCATGAGGAGGGCGCGGCGCGGCGAGTCACACCGCCGCTGGGTGCCGCAGCTGATGGCCTCAGCCCGCCGCCAGGCGGTGGCGGCGGTGCAGCAGCGGCAGTCGCCGGCCCGGCGGCGGCGGGGCGGCCCACCATGCCGAAGCAGCTGGCGGCGCTGCAGGACCTGGCTCCCGCTGATAGCGTAAGTTGGCAGGGCTGCGGATCGTTAATGGGCATACCTGTCGTCTGACCGCTCTGCCACGTGTTGCATTGCATTCCCGCCTGCCGCCAGCCGTGCCTGGCCTCCACCTGCCAAGCACTTGTGATTCACAGCGCTTTGAGCTGTCACGCTGCTCCAATCCTGCTCCCCCTGCAGTTTGCGATGAGCCAGGACACGGAGGCGATGCAGATGCAGGTGGTGTGGCACGACTCGCCGGGCGGCTCAAGCCAGGGCCAGCAAACCCGCTCGCTCAGCAACCTGGGGCGCAGCGCGGGCCTGGGCGCCACCCACGACCTGACGGCCATCAAGCAGCGCCTCATCTCGGCGGCACAGAAGCCGCGCGACGTGCGGCGGCCCGCAGGGCCCGCGCTGGC
>JADXDR010000053.1:592027-612826 GCA_025026875.1 Chlorella ohadii | reverse complement strand
CGGGCGGGCGCGCCCGGCAGCTCGGGTGGCCGCCGCACCCCCGCCTCCTCTGTCAAGTTCAGCCTAGCGGACTCGGGCAGCAAGGGCGCCCGTGGCGTGCGGAGCGGCGCTGCCGGCCACCTGGGCAGCAGCGGCAAGAAGCGGCAGGCGGGGCAGAAGCGCAAAGCGCTGCTGGAGCTGCTGGAGCAGGTGGAGACAATTGTGCAGAGCGGCGGCAGCCCCGACGCTGATGGCGATGCTGACGTTGAGGGCACTGCAGATGTTCCGACAGCCGCAGATGGAGCGGCAGCCGAGCCGGCCGGCGTGGCCGCTGTCAGCGACAAGGAGAATGCTGCTGGTGGCGCAGCACCAGCAAAACCTGGCAGCCAGGATGGCGTGGCGGGCCCCACCGGGAGTCAGCAGCTCATGCCGCCGCCCGGCGGCGTGCAGTGCTGCGGCGGCTTGCGGGGCCGGCAGCAGCAGGAGCAGCAGGCGCAGCCTCAGCATCACGCACCGCTGCCGCCGCAGGTGCCAGCTGTGGTGCAGCCCCAGCTCGCACCGCAGCCCGACCAGCAGGCTGCCTTTGGCGATGAGGATGACGAGGACGATGCGCTGATGACGCAGCTGGAGCTGCAGCTGCTGACGCAGGTGGAGGCGCAGCATGCCGCACGGCAGGCCGCCGCCGCTGCCGCACGGCAGCAGCAGAGTGGGGCGGCAAGGCAGCAGGGTGGGGCAGCTGCGCACGTGGCGCCAGGCCGCCCCCAGGCTGCGCCACCTGCAGCGCAGCACCCGGCAGCACAGCAGGCACAGCAGCAGCAGGCACAGCAACAGCACCCAGCTTTGCAGCAGCAGGCGCAGCAGCAGCGCCGCCACGGCCACCCGCCAGCGGCGGCCCAGCAGCAGCCCAGGGCGCTGCCGCGGTCGCCCTACGACCGTGCGGCACCGCTGCCAGCTGGAGCAGCCGCCGCAGCAGCCGCTTGTCAGCCAGAGGAGCCAAAGCCGCAGGGCCCGACACACACGGCGTCTCCCAGCCCTGGCGCTGCTGCGGCGCTGCAGGGCTCGGACAGCGGGTGGGAGGACGAGGTGGATGTGGAGCTGCTTGACCAGTTTGAGGCGGCGGCGCTGCAGGAGCGCGCCGACCGCTCGTCTGGTGGCGCCGCTGGGGCAGCTGGGGGCGCAGCCGGCCAGCAGGCGGGGTCGGGCCCGCAGCCGGGGCCGGCAGTGGATGGCGAGCGGCCGGAGGAAGGGGGTGGGCAGCCCCGCTTTGCGGGGGGCCGGGAGGAGGTGCGGTACGAGGTGCGAGGCGTCTTCCAGGCCGCGCACGAGCAGGTGCTGCTGCTGCACAACAAGTACCAGGTGCGGCAGCGGGGTGGTGGTGGTGTGGGAGGGATGGTTGGCAAGTGCTAGGCGCAGGCATGTGCGGTGCATGGCATCTGTGCCGCATGTGCCGCATGGGTGTGGTTCCGGCAGAGAACATGGTTTGTGGCAACCCTCGCAGAAGTACAGTTGCACAGACACAGCTGCCCATCTGCTCTCTGTAATGCAGAGGCGGGYTGTGTACGCGCACCTGCAGCCGCCGTGGTGCGACCTGCCGTACCGTGTGGGCGACGCAGGTGGGTGCGCCTGGCGGGCACAAGTAACCACCCAGTCGTGACTTGCATAGTGCTTGCCAGTGTGGCGAGGCACTGCCACTGAGAAGGGTGCTGACCTGAGGCTTGTTTTCGAAACATCAAAGAGGCTGCTGTACCTGCTCATGGCTTCCACCATGCTCCCATTCCCCCTTGCCCAGCAGTCAACGTGCTGGCCAAGCTCGACTACTTTGAGGGGCACTTCCACTGCCTGCTGAGCATGGAGCAGGGTATGCTCATCCTGCACCCCGACGTCCTGCTGTCTGGTGGGTGGGCACACTGGTGGAGCGCACGGTTGGACGCCTTGTCATGGCGCCTTGGACGCAAGTTGGGGAGTGACGCCGCCTGGAACCTTTCACATCAAACCTCACCATGGCCGCCCCTACAGGCACGCGCATCACCACCAGCAATGAGTGCTCGCGCCGCTCCTTCCTGGACGAGCGCATCGCGGGGGACGGCTCCAACGACAAGGCCGTCAAGGGCACGCTCACTCACAACCTCATCCAGGTGCGGCGCCTGGTGGCAAACAAATTGGAAGGGATTAATGCGCGCACGCTTGGGCGGCCAGCTCCTTGCGCACCCTCACCTGCAGTCTGCTTGCCTGCCCCCTGGACAGCCCGGCCTGCTCATGCCTCTTCCCCTCCGGTGCAGGCGGCGCTGACCAGCGGCCTGCGCACAGACCCGCAGCTGGGCGCGGCGGCGGAGCGCATCGTGGCTGACGCCACCGAGGTGGGCAGTGTGGAGACGATTGTGCATGCTTCCACCGGGCAGCCCAGCCTTCTATGGTGGGCCCAGCTGCTTGGGTGCAGCTTGGATCCTGTTTTGGGCGAACAGCAGGCCGTCTGCTGGTTTGGCTGCCACCCATCCCAGCTGGATCCCCCACCCTCTCACCCCCCCTCCAGGCGCTGTTTGAGGTGGAGCTGAGCGAGGAGGACGCCATGGCCTGCCTGCGCCAGGCCTTCCCGGGCATCAAGGCGTGAGCGGGGCGGCGGAGATGCAGCGTTTGCCTATGTTTTGCCCTTGCATGGGTGCAAGGTGGCAGCTGCATATGTGTTGGGCAAATGTCAGGCAAGCGCATGCCTGCTCCCTGTGGTTGACAGTGCGTGCTTTCCTTCGCCTGGCGCCCTGCTTTTCCGCAGCTGGATGGCGCGCTTCCTGCGGCAGGAGCCCGCCATCGACGCTGTGCTGGGTGCGGGGTACGACCCGCTCACCAACCGTGATGTGCGGCGCCGTGTGGCAGTGCAGGTGCGCGCAACGGCTGGCGGGATCGCACTGGTGGAGTGACAGGGTTTGTTCCCACGTGCAGGATGCTCATCGTATCCACACTGCATGCATGTTGGCTGCTGTTGCTGTGGTGTCCAGCTGCCTGGCGGCAAGTGATGCTGGTTTGTGTCCTGCTGGTGGGGCAGCTTCCCGCTGCCAACTTGCCCTGCCTGCCCCCTGCAGGAGGTGGTGGACATTGAGGAGAGCATTTGGAGTACCAAGTATGGCGTGAAGGGCATGATCGACGTCAGGTGGGCTGCCCTGTGGCAGGCAGGCTTGGGCACTGTGGATGGGGTGGCACAGGGCAGACAGACGGAATTGTGTGCACCTGCCACTTGCAGGGCTGTACGAAGCAGATGGCCTGCTAACTTGTTGCTGCTCCTTGCCCATGCAGCACCCAGCTGGTGCTGGACGACCCGCAGCAGCAGCAGGCGCAGCGCGGCAGTGGCGGCTGGATGCAGCAGGCCGGCGCGGGCGGCCCTGCCCAGCAGCAGGCTGCTGTGCAGGGCNGGCGGCAGGTCACCGTGGCTCCGGTTGAGATCAAGACCGGCAAGCTGCACGAGACCCACAAGGCGCAGGTGGGGGCAGGTGGAGGTTGGCGATGGCTGCTAAGCCATGGCCGCTTGAAGTTGGTGGCTTGTGGGCTCCCTGCTTGCTGCATTTGCTCTGTCTGCCCTGGTTTCCTCCTATCTGCTGTTGTCTCACCCCGTCCATCAACCCCGGCCCTGCNGANTCCCCTCCCCCCAGGTCCTGCTGTACCTGCTGCTCATGGAGGAGCGGTACGGCCGGCCCCTGGACTGGGGCATGCTGTGGTACACGCACCAGCCCGGTGAGGCAGCGATGCGAGGCATGCCGCTTGGATGGACATTGCAGCTGGGGTTGCACATTCTTTATCATCTGTGGGCCCTCTCGCAACGTCGCCGCATGCCATGCCGCTATCCCGCAGACCCCCAGCTGGTGATGAAGCGGCCCATGGAGCTGGCCTGCCTCATGGCTGTGCGCAACAGGCTGGCTGCTGCCATCGCGCACCTGGAGCTGCCGCCGCTGTCGGGTGGGTGACGTGCCGAGGCCTGGTTCTTGGGGAACTTGGCATGCGCCGGATTCTCAGCTCAAGGTGGTGCTGCCCTGTAGCCTGTTGCCACCACTGCCTGGCGCCGGCACGCCCAACGTCGCCACCTGCTAAACTGCCTCCCCTTGCAGAGGACAAGCGCGCGTGCAACTGGTGCTTCCAGCAGGCCAACTGCGCTCTGGCTCACAAGGCGGAGCGCGGCGCCGCAGGCGCCACCGTGGACAGCTTTGTGCGGCAGAGCACTGACCGCGGCGGCGGCGCGCTGGACCGGGTGCAGCAGGAGCTGGCGGGGCGGTACGAGCGGGCGGCGGGGCACATGACCCAAGCAGGTGTGTGCTGGGCTAGCAATGGGCTGGCAAGCGGCAGGCCGGGCAGCCTAGCTTCCTCACTTGGATTATGTCTATGCCTGCCGTTCTTGCCTAGCAACATGTCGGCCTCTCTTCTGCCTCATTGTCCTCTTGCCTCCCGGGCGCCCTCCCCTGCGGGCCGGCCGCGGCCCAACAGCGGCCAGCTGGACAGCCTTGTACCNCTTTCCCCCCCTCCAGACTGCGAGTTCCTGCGCAAGTGGGAGGCCCTGGTGACGCTGGAGGAGGCGCACAGCGTGTCGCGCCGCCCCGAGATCTGGGCCCTCACCGGCGGCGAGCGCCAGGCGCTGGGCCGCTGCCAGGCCGGCCTCACGCTGGTGGTGAGTGCGGCCGCGGGAGGGGGCGTGGGCGGCTGCAATGCAGTGGTGCGCGCGCTTGGTGCGGCTGCTCGGTCTGGAGGGAACAGCTCTCCCACCCATCATTCCGGCCGAGCATGCCCCCTGCCTCCACTCGTGCCTGCAGCACGTGGACGAGCAGGAGGGGCTGTACACCTTCCGCCGCCCCGACAGCGGCGCCATTGAGTGCGCCTTCACAGACGGCGAGATGCTGCTGCTGTCGGTGGAGGGCAAGCACGTGGCAGGTAGGTGGGGGCGCAACAGGGGGAAGCTAAGGGTTTGTGGAAAGAGCTACGCGGCATTGCCTACGGTATGAAGTTTGTTAAGGCATTTCCTCTGCCAAGCCAGCCCTAATGCCGGACCCAAATTGCCCCCCTGCCTGCCCTGCCTGCAGTGGCCCGCGGCTTCTTCTACACCTGCTCCGCCACCCAGCTCACCGTGTCCCTGAACAAGCCGCTGCGCCAGGGCCTGCTGTGGCCGCGCGGGCCGCCGGCCGCTGGGCATGCCGGCGGCTCACCGCCACCCTGCGACCCCTCGGTGCTGTGGCGGCTGGACCGCGATGAGGCCAGCAGCACGTTTGTGCGGCTGCGCGGCAACCTGTTTGCGCTGTTCAGGTGAGCACACACACACGGCAGGGGAGCTGCTGTTGGTTAGTATGCAAGGAATTTGCGCTCAGGCCGCCACCGCTCCTGCTCCGCCCTTCCAGCTGCCGTCCCGGTTGTGTGCCTGGGAACCTGAATCCCCTGCTTGCCTGCCCCTCTCCTGCCCAATCAGGCGCGAGTTCGAGACGCGTCACGACCCGCAGACGCGACAGCTGGTGGTTGGAGCCGAGCTGCCGGCCTCGCAGCACGCCGCCAAGCTGCGGCGGCTGGTGGTGGATCTGGCGCCGCCCCAGTTTGCGGCGCCAGACCCCACCCAGCCCGACCCCACGCCCCCCGGCATGAACAGCGAGCAGCACGTGGCGGTGCAGCGCGTGCTGGCGGCCCAGGACTATGCGCTGGTGCTGGGCATGCCGGGGGCGGGCAAGACCACCACCATCGTGGCCATGGTGCAGGCGCTGGTGGCCGCCGGCAAGAGCGTGCTGCTCACCTCGTACACCAACAGGTGGGGCGGGCGGGGCTTTGGCATCGGTTTAATTGGTGCCACGAGCTTGGTAGAGCCAGCAAGAGCTTCGTGCCCTGAAACGTGCCTCCTGCCCTTCCCTCCCTCCCAGCTCGTCTGCTGCTCCCCACCCTGCCTCCCTTGCACTCCATCCATCCGTGTGCCCCTGCAGCGCGGTGGACAACATCCTGATGAAGCTGGCGCGCGAGCAGGTGCCCTTCCTGCGGCTGGGCCGCGCCTCGGGCGTGCACCCCGCGGTGCGCCCCTGGCTGCCCGGAGGCGAGCGCTACCCGCAGAAGAACACGCGGGAGTGGGCGCGGCTGGCGGAGGCGGTGCCGGTGGTGAGGCTGGGGGGGCGTGCAAGCTCGGCGGGGGCGCCGTGCTCACTGAGGCTGGGTCAAATGAGCGCCTGGGTGGCGCCGGCGGTGGCGAAGCTAATGCACAGGGCGCTGCAGCAGTGGTGGGTCGGGCGGGCGGCTTCCCTTGTTTGGGCTCAAGCACACGTGCATACAGCCCGCTCCATTGCAAGCATGCCTCCACCAAGCTTGCTGCGTCCTGCCTCCTCACCCTCCCACCTCTCAGTTTGGCGCCACCTGCTTTGGCGTGAACCACGCGCTGCTCAAGGACAAGCTGTTTGACGTGTGCATCATCGACGAGGCGGGCCAGGTGCGACTGTTGGGCCCAGGGCGTGGTGAGGGAGGCCTGACACTGCTTTTGGGGCAGCACGAGTTGCAGGCCGACTTTCGACATCCAAATGGTGTGGTAAGTTGAGCTCAGGAGCGCACTCGCCTGCCCAACATCTTCCCCCTCACCAGTCTGCCCTCGTGCTCTTCACCACCTGACATGTCCTGCTCTGCCCGCCCCCCTGGCCTCTGGCCCAGATGGTGCTGCCTGCCTCGCTGGCGCCACTGCTCAAGGCGCGCGCGTTTGTGCTGGTGGGCGATCACAACCAGCTGCCGCCGCTGGTGACGTGCAAGGAGGCGGAGGCGGGCGGCATGGGCGAGTCGCTGTTCAAGCGCCTGTCCGACGCGCACCCGCAGGTGTGGGGGGGACAGCTGGGTTCCAAGAAAGTGCACGGCTAGTGAATGGTCAGCAAGTTGTTTGATGCTCACTCAGCTGGCCTGCTGGGCTGGTCGACGAAAACCAGTGATGGGCACATCTCTGCTCATTCCACATGCGCTGGCTGTCCCCTCCCCTCCTACCCCGCTCCAGGCTGTGGTCACGCTGCCGGTGCAGTACCGCATGGCCGCCGACATCATGGCGCTGCCAAACGCGCTCATCTACGGCGACGCGCTGCGCTGCGGCACCGGTGGGTGCATGGGGTCCATGCACTGAGGCAGGGCTGGCATTTTTTGGCGTGTATCCGTGCTGAGGTCACTCAGCTGCACTGCGCCAAGCATGTGTTCGAGCCCAGTGGCTGCGTGCAGCAAGGCAGCCTGGCCCTTACCCTGACTCCTCATCCCCCCAACTTGCTCCCCCGCCCCGCAGATAGCGTGGCTCAGGCGGCGCTGGAGCTGCCGCCCAGTGCAGCAGCCGCGCTGGCTGGCCTGCCACCCTGGCTGCAGGCTGCGCTGGACCCCCAGCGGCGGGTGCTCTTCCTGGACACTGCGGCAGTGGAGGGCGCCCGCGAGTCAGGTGGGGAATGGGCGGGGGGGGTCATATGATGGGTCAGCAGCTGCACCTGTGAGCAGGCCAAGGGCTTGAGCATTGGGCGGGCCAGGTTTTACCCCTTGCAGACACAAACCCTTGCAATCCACACACCCTTCTCCAAACCTCCTGCCGTCCTCCCTGCCCTGCAGTCAATGGCGGCGAGTCGGGCAGCAATGCCGGCGAGGCTCAGCTGGTGCTGCACTTCCTGCAAGCCGCGGCCGCAGCAGGCGTGGCGCAGGAGCATCTGGGCGTCATCTCACCTTACCGCTCCCAGGTGTGTGCTAAGCGGGTGGCCTGCTCGCTCTGCAGGAGGAGCATGCATTGCGCACTTTCGGGGTCAGCACTGCAACGCTTGCAAAAGCTTACCCTGGTTAGCAGTTTGCACCTGCTCTTCAACCCTGCCTCAAAGCGCCATGCCGCCCACCCCAACTCACACCCTGCAATGCTCCTGCCCTCCCCCTCGTTCACCCCGCCAGGTGGCGCTGCTGGACCGCATGTCCCGCGGCGCGCGCCTGGACGGCGTGGAGGCGCTGACGGTGGACAAGTGCCAGGGCAGGGACAAGGACTGCATCGTGCTGTCGCTGGTGAAGAGCAACGCGGAGGGCGATGCGGGTGAGCGGCGGTGGAGTGGGATGCAGGCTGCCCTGGTGGCTGCGCAAGGCTTGCGCCTCGCCTCGTTCACCATGCCGCAACAAGTCTGGACCTCATCTAGCGCCCGTCACCTGACACCATGCCTCACACCCGCACCTTACACCCCGGTTGCCTTGCTTTGCCTCCTCACCTCCTGCAGGCAAGCTGCTGCAGGACTGGCGGCGCATCAACGTGGCCATCACGCGCGCCAAGCGCAAGCTGCTGCTGCTGGGCGACGCCGCCACGCTGCGCTCCATCCCACTGTTTGCCCGACTGGTCGCGCTGGTGCGCGAGCGCGGCTGGTACGTGCAGCTGCCGCCCGATGCGCTGGCAGGGCAGGGCTGACGCGCCGACGCTTGTTTGCCAGTCAAGCACACAGGGTGCCCCGCTATTGGCAGGCACATGGGCTGAAACATGCCATCGTGTGCAGCCTAGCCTGAACGTCAACAAATTCACACAACTGCTCTCGAGTGCTTCTGCTCAGTCTTGCTTCAATTGAATTGTCGCATGCTTATGCGCGTTTGCTTTGACTCTGCACCTTATTCTTCTTGTGTTGTTGTCACACTTGGTGCCACATGGGCACATGACACAGAGGGCATCGCCAATGGAATCAGAGGGGCGGGTGCGGGTTTGGGGTTTTGACAGGCTGAGGGGTGACGAGAGCGGGCGAGCAGAGTACGGCCGTGAAGGAAAAAGGGATGGCGACAAAGACACACGGGGATGTCGACAGGCAGGTGTACAAGTTGAAGTCAAACATACATATCAGGCTGTTGGTAGTGGTTGTTTGTCGCCAAAGATGGCGCACTGCAGGTTGTACGACTCCCAGCAGGGAAATGTACGGTGCTATCCCCGCTGCCCGCCGCCGCCAGTGCTGACCTCTGCTCCAGCACCAGGAGCGGCGGCCGCGCCATCGCCGCTGACATCCTCCTGTCCAAGTTGCTTGGCCAGCGTGTTGCTGCACGGCGCACGGGGTTGCAAGGAGGGGGGGCCTGCTGGGTGCACGAGGCAAGGCAAAGAGAGGCCACGCAGGGGGCACAGCGGCATGCAGCCCAGGCTGCCTCCCCCTGCACCTTTGCGCAATCTTGCAGCCCGCTGCATACCAGCTGGCCGCACCCAGCAAGTCCAGGCTCGCGGCTGCCCACCTGAGTGCCAGCGCATCGCAGTGCACGGGGTATGCGTTCAGCATGTAGTGGGCTGCCTGCAGCGGCGTCAGGATGCACGTCACCGTCTGGCAGTTGAGGTCCATCACCGCGCGCTGCTCGCGCCGCAGGTTGTCCTGCAGAAGTGCATGGGAGGGGGCCACATGGGATGGTCAGAGCTAGTTAACGGCGCAAGAAGTGGGTTCGCTATGCACAACATCACGCACCAGCACAGGCCTTGCAACACCAGCAGCCCTGTTCAACCCACCCTCCCGGTCGTTATCTCGCCACACTCAACCCGATCCAGCTTCCACACTCTCCCACCCCCACCTTGATGCGGTCCAGCACGTCCCCCAGCTCCGCGCTGCTCTTGGCCACCGGCAAGTACCCCGCGCTGCTCATGCTGGCCAGCCGCCCCTCCACAGTGTGGTCCTCCGCCGGGTTGCGGCTGCTGTGCGGCAGCATCAGGGACATGGCCTGCGTGGCCGAGGGCAGGGAGGGGGCATGGTTGGGAGGTGCAGCGGGGCGGTACTATTCACCGGCACCTGTGACTGGGCGTCCTGTCCTCACTGCCCAGGCGCAGCCGCAAGCCCCGCCGGCGGCAGCAGTGCGCCAGCTTGCAGTGCGTACCTGCATGTTGAGGTTGTGCCGCTCCTGGTAGATGCCGCGCATGCGCTGCAGGTGCGCGCGGCGGTTGAGCAGCAGCTGCTCCTGCTGCGCCCCCGTCAGCGCCATGGCGTCCAGGCAGCGCTGCCACCGCAGCGAGTCATCCGCGCTGCCGACTGCGGCGCAGAGGGGTGCAGGCGGGAAGGGTCAGAGAGGTGTCTGGTTTGTCTGTGTGTGGGCGTCTTACAGCGCCTGGAGGGTGGGCCCAAGCACCGGCAGCAGCTGCACACACCACCGTCCCAGCCGACAGGTTGCAGACGCACACTCCTCCCATTTAACCACGAGCAGGTGCCAAGCAGCCGCCCCGCCCGCAACCTTAGCCCAGGTCACCCTCCCGCCCGTGCTCACTCACTCTTGGAGAAGGTGGCCGGGTCTCGGCTGATCAGCTCCACCACTTTGACGCCGTCGGTGCGCAGCGCGGCCTGGCACAGCTGGCAGCCGCGCCCCACCAGCTGGCTCAGCTCCGCAGCAAGCTCCCGGGACAGCGGCTTGGCTGTGTGCAGGCAATCGCGGCGGCAGGGGTGGGANTCACGGTGCGGGCAGCCNGGGTTCCGCAGCCGTGGCAGCATGCAAGGCCAGTGTGAGGGCTGCTGCAACAGCAACAACGGCGGCGGCAGCAGCAGCGGTGGGTGTGTGTAATGCCAGCAGGTGCACGCGCCGCACCTGGGTCTGCGCCCTCTGTGAGCCCGTGCTGCTGCRTGAAGGCGCGCATCTTGGCAATCTGCTCGTCAAAGCTCTTCTTGAAGTCGATGCCTGAGCAGGGAGGCAGGGCAGGGATGGCGGACGTGACTGGTGCTGTTGCCTGGTGCTGCAGGCACGGAGCATACCAAAATGGCCACAGCCTCCGCCGCAAGAAGCCAGAGCAAGCACACCCATTGTCTCACCAGCCAGGTCCTGTGGTGTGGGCTCGCATGGCGCGCACGGCCCGCCCTGGCCGCACTCCGGTTCGCCCGCTGCCGCTGCTGCTGCATCGCCTTCTTGGCCCGAGCTGCAGCCGTGCATTAAAGCCTAATGTCAGCCATTGTGGTGTTGCAGGGTCGCAAACAAGCGACCTACAGGGCCCTGTAAACGCAGTGCAAGCAGGGCTGCGCCGCTGGAACGAATCCCCAGGCCCCCTGCCCGCCCAGCCGCCTGCCCACACCGCGCGCACCTGGCTGGGCTGTGCGGCTGGCTGAGGCTGCGCTCCGCCGCGGCCTCCAGCGCGTGCTTCAGCCG
This sequence comes from Chlorella ohadii, assembly GCA_025026875.1. Lineage (NCBI taxonomy): Eukaryota > Viridiplantae > Chlorophyta > Trebouxiophyceae > Chlorellales > Chlorellaceae > Chlorella > Chlorella ohadii. Next base: position 601,786 of record JADXDR010000053.1, on the reverse strand, counting down.
CTCCACCTCCTTCTCCTGGTTGAGCAGCTGCGTCTGCAGCTCGTCGTTCATGCCCTGCAGGGGAAGGGGCAGGGCCACGAGGTCACGGGATGGCATTGAGCATGGGAAGCAGAGCAACGCCGCATCACAGTGTGTGAGTGGCAAGAGTGAGACATGTTGTCCGCAGCTGCCTCCCAGTGCATATGCACCCAGGGTCACAACCTTGCCGCACCTCCAGGATCTGGTTGCGACTCTGCAGCGCCTGCAGCGCCTGCAGCTGCTTGCTCAGCGTGGCAATCTGCTCCTCCATCTCGTGGAACTTGGCCTGCATGTGTGGCACATTGCACGCAGTCAGTGCGAGCAGCAGGCTTTGCAGTTGTGAGAGCACGGGTCTGCTGGCAGGCAGCGCAGGCTGGCAAGCAGGTGGCTAGCCCGCAGCTTGCAACCCGCCAGCTTTGGCACCAGAGCAGCAATCGCAAGCAGCACAGTAGCAGCGTGCGCGCAGCACAATACTATCGCCGCCTAGCTGTCCGCCCACCTTTTTGCGCTCGCGGTACCGCTGCTGCGCAATCTTGTTCGCCTCCTGCTGCTTGGCGGTCTTGTGGCGGCCCTTGCCGCCGCCGCTGCCGCCTTCTGCTGATGCCGCCTCGTCGCCGCCGCGCCCCAGCCCCGCAGACAGGCTGACGCTGGCGGCGCCAAAGCCGCCCACCCCAGTAGGGTCCAGCGGGACGTCCAGGCCAGGCATGCCCAGCGGCGCGCCGCCCAGGCCGCCCAGCCCAAATGGTGGCGCTGCCTGGACTTGTGCCATGGGCACTGCCCCCGCAAAGCCGCCAGGCAGCATGCCCAGGCCGCCGCCGGGCTGCCCCAGTGGCAAGCCCGGCTGAGGCGCGCCGCCGTTGAGCAGTGGCGTGCTGTTGGGCAGCAGCATGCCGCCTGTCAGCGGCGCTGGCCCTGTGGGCACAAACTGCGGCTGCATGGCCCCCGCCACGCCCGGCTGCGGCACCAGGCCGCCCACCGACTGCGCAGGGCCCAGCTTGGCTGCCTTGGCTGCCACTCCCGTGGCGTTGGCGTCTGTGAGGGAGGTGCAGGCAGCAGCAGCGGGTTGGTTTGGGCCAGACCTGGCATCAAATCGCACCCCAACAAGAAGCTGCGCGCTGCACCGCTGGAGGGCCATCTCCCCCCCTGACTGTGCACCTGGCTCCAACGCGCGCTTGCCACGGCTCAGCTCCTCCACATAGTTGTGGAAAAACATATCAACCTGCAGGACAGGGCCAGCGAGAGGGGTGCTTCAGCAGCCGGCTGCTGGGCCTCGGGGAGGCAGCGAGCGGCGGCACTGGCGGCGGCGCGCAAGACAGGCTTTGCAAGCCGGCGCGCAGCGCCAGTGCGGTCGCCTGCCTCTGATTGAAGGGACCGAAGGGCTCCAGGCCCCTGGGCGTACCACAGCGCGGCAGGCCGACCCTGAGGCACTCAAACTGGGCGCCTAGGCTCACCGGAATCATCTCATCCATGGCGTCGTCCGGCCCGCCGAACAGATCAGCCAAAGCAGGGTCCATTCCGCCGTTGGCGGGCAAAAGCCCAGAAGCTGAGCTCACTCCTCTCCACACCCTGTTGCGTTTTGCTCAGGCGTGCGTGAGCATTGAGGCGCAGTGCAGATGCGCCGAAATGAGACCGCGCTGGCCCCATGAATGTGTCGCACCGCCGCCTGCTGATCACTTCGACAGAATCGCCGCCTTTGCTACGCACGGCTGGATGCAGAAGATTCAAGAGATATACAGCGAGCTGCCAGACGGGGGCCAGCTGCAAGGGCAAGGGCGGGCTCCACCCCCCACGTCCGGCGGCTGCCACATGCGTTCTGTCAAACCCCAGTTGCTCAACAACTCCTGGGTACTGCTGGCTGGGACCCCACTGTATGCTATGTTAGGATTATGGTGATTGAGTGAATAAAGTCAGCCTCAAGGCTCCATGCCCCTTCATCCCCCTCCGCTTGGCGCCACCCGGAAAAATGGAAGCAGCGGTACTGCCACGGTGAGAAATCTGCGATGCGTGGATTGCCACGGCAGAGCTGCCATCACAATTGCCAATGGATTTCAAAACACTAGTGACAGGCAACATGTCCAGCCTGAGGGTGCCGGCTGCAGATGCAGCATGGAAGCACTGCGCCGTACGGCGGACGGGCGTGGGCATGCGGGCGGCACTGGCCCGGGTGAAGAGGGCTGACACTGATTTCCTTGGGCAAAAGCAGCGGCACCATGTCCACAATTGTCAGCTGCTCACATCAGTGCACACTGCTCGCATCAGCGCACAAAGCGGGACAAAGATGGGTCCGCCGCCCGCGCGCCGCCGTTCGCCCAGCGTGCATGCATGGACGCCTTGTCTGCGACAGCATTTCTCGCTGTCTGACGGCCGAACCACTTTATGAATATTGCAGGCCGCTGGCTGCCCAAACAACAAGTCGTTGGTCAACTCGGCGCCATGTCTTCAAGCGCCGGCGGGCCCTTCGAGCGGCCCCTGGCCTCCACCGATTCGTGGAAGGCGCTGCGCGTGGACAGCCGACAGGGGGGACAGGAGGCGGCACCCGCAGCGTTTGAGCCGGCCGAAGCGCCTGAGGCCCCGCCGCCGGCAGAACAGAGTGCCGAGGCGGCGTCCAAGGCAGCCGAGGGTGCAGGCGGCGCGGCCGATGCCTCCGAAGCGTCACCGCCGCCGCCGCCGCCTGACGCAGGCGAGCAGGCACCGCCGGCAGATATCCCGGCAGCACTGATCGATGCGCCCGCTGAGCAGCCACGTGGAGAGCAGCAGGTGGCAGCGGCTGTGCATCAGGAGGAGACGGCCCCGCAGCAGGCGGCTCCGGCAGCTGAGGGCCAGGCGGCAGAGCTGGGAGACACGCAGCTGCCCGACCCCGCACAGCAGGACGTGCAGCAGGCGGCTGCCGAGGTCCACACGGCCACACAAGATGCGCCGTCCAGCACAGCCTCTAGCGCAGAGGAGGAGCAGCAGAGCGCACCGCCGCCGGGCACACACCGCCGCCACAGCCACAAGGGCGGCCCGCGGGGCCCGCGCCGCAAGCCCCCGCCCCCACACGGCGAGGGGCCCACCAGCTGCGAGGCAGTGGAGCCGCCGGCGGGCGAGGAGGGAGGGGAGGAGGGCGGCGGCATTCTGGCGGAGCTGGAGGCGCACCGCCGCCAGCAGAAGCAGGTGGGCTTGGGCAGGCGGGTGCTTGCCGCAGTGCAGCTCTTTGTGTGYGTGTGTGCGTGTGCAMCCAAGATGGCGCTGGCATTTGTGGCATGCTGACCAGCAACTCCACCTTGCTCATGCTGCAGCTGGTAGTGGAGGGCAAGGTCMGCCAGGAGCTCGAGTCCATGCTGCAGGTGGGTGGGTGGGTGGGTGGGTTGGAGGTAGTGTGTGCAGCATTGGCTGTGATTGCAGCTGCGGTAATGGGCAAGGCCTTGGAGTAGACTTGTGCCACAGASTGCAATTGAACCTCCAAATCCTCACGTGTCCAGAGGATTGAGGGGCACTTCCGCACGGAGCAGGCGGCACGCCGCCGCACCGAGGAGGCGCTGGCGCTGGCGGCCGGCGAGCGCGACGCGCTGCGTGGCCAGCTGGAGGCGGAGCGCATGCAGCAGGTGGGGCGGGGRTYGTGGGCAGCTGGGCCMCCTACCGCTCGCTCTTGATGCCTGCGCTGCCATGCCTGAGGTGCAAGCGCCACCTGTCTGTGCATGCCCTCCCCCTTGCAGGCGGCGCTGCTGCAGCAGGCGATGCAGGAGCGGGGCATGCTCGAGGCGCAGCTTGCGGCCATCAGTGCCGAGCTGGAGCAGACCAGGTGGGCGGCCTGGGCTGACGCTATTCCTTTGCTGGAGTGTGGACGCAGGGTTGCAGGCTGCAATGGGCAGCATTATGGGGTGCACCTGGGCTTATGCCCTTGCAGTGCGCTCAACACGCGCTTGCACCGCCTTGCTCCCTTGAACAGGCAGGAGTCGGCGGCGCGCCTGGAGGCCATGGCAGCTGAGGTGGCAGCATGGCGTGCCAGCGCCGAGGGAGTGGCACGGCAGGCAGAGCAGGCACGCCGTGAGCTGGCGGACCGAGCGGCAGAGATTGAGGGGGCATCCGTCAAGATCCGTTCACTGGCTGAGCTCCTGGCCACGCCAGGCTCCCCCACAGCCACCCAGGACTCATTCCTGGTCTCCCCCGCCGGCGCCAGCCCCGGCACAGGGCGCCAGGCTGGCCTGCAGTTTCAGCGTGCGCCTGGTGGCAGCGGTGGGTCTGGCGGCAAGGCCAAGAGCAAGCTGCCGTACCTCAAGACCCGTGCTGTTCCTGGCGCCACGCTGCGCCAGCCAGGAGGGGAGGGCAGCAGCCCAGGTGGTAGCCCAACCATTAGTGCGCTGCCGTCCCTGAGCCCAGGGTCCCGTGGCCTGCAGCGTGAGCGGAGCACCGGCGGCGGCGTGGCGTGGGCAGCCTCTGGCAAAGCTGACCGCTCGGCAGAGAGCCAGCGGGACCACGCCCGAACAGCACACATGGCTCGGTGGAACAACGCCTGACCGCCATGCCCTCCAGGACCTCTTCTCATTCTTACCCTTCCTTCTGCGTTTGCTCAGTTCGTGTGGGATGGTGCGGGGTGTTGCATCAAAGCCGGGAAAGAGAAAAGCACAATGGAGACGGAAAGGGTGGAGGGCGGGAGAGTGCTTACAAAGGTGGGATGGCATCGTTGCAGTGCGTGACTGGTGTAACACAGAACGGTTGGTCAAACAATTGAGAGAGGGAGTGTCCTGGATGTGCTGCGCGCAGAAGAGGTAGAAGAGATAGGAGCGCATCTGGAAAAAACAAAAAGAGAAGGGTTGGTACGCTTGGTATGGACTTCGTTCGTTAGGCCCGCTGGAGCAATGTGCGCATGCGCATAGGCCGCCACTCGGCTAACTAGTGTTCCTGCTGCGCCTCTGCGGGCCCATCAGTGCGCCCACCATCGGCGAGGGCTTGGTCCTGCGCCACTACGGCGCCTGCCTCGCTGCCGGCCAGCTCCTCGCCGGCCTGCTTCTCAGCCGACTGCACGCTCTCACTGGCGCCCGGGGCCGCAGTGGGCTGGTCGCTGGGAGGCGCAGTGGGCTGTTCACTGAGGCCGGAGGGCGCCTCTGTCTCGGCTGACTCACCCTCTGGCCGCAGCTGTGCACCAGCAGCCTGGGGCGCTGATGCCTGCACGGGTGCGTGTACTCCCTCCGCCTTGACGGTGACTGGGGTCAGTGCAGGCTGCAGCAGTGTTGCACCTGCCGCCGGCTGGCTGGGCTGCATCACGGCCGCCAGCGCCGCCGCCAGCAGGTCCTGCTGCACCTGCGCCTGCTGCTGCTGCTGCTGCTGCTGCTGCTGCTGCTGGGCCAGGGGCGATGCCACCTGGGGTGACGCTGCCGCTGGCACGTTTCCTGGTGCAGCTGCTGCCGCTGCCGCCGAGGCTGCTGATGCCTCTGTGGCGGCCGCCTTGCGGCGGATGTGCAGGTGGATGATCCAGCGGTCCTCGGTCCAGCGCTCCAGCACCAGAGTGTCGCCTGTAGGCAGGGTGGGTTGCACGGGCGAGGAGTATAAAGGCAGCTGACTGATCAGAGCTGTATAAGACCTGTCTGCATGCGTACCGGACGGAAGCTGTACCGGAGGCTGCAAATGCAAAGGCATCAATTTGAAGCCGGTACAGGCAGCTCAGTGGTGGCAGCTGGACAGGAGCACAGCACAGTTGACGAAAGGCGTGGCAAGCGGTCAAGCCGCCAGCTGGGGCATCAACTGTGGCACGCACCGATGCCAACTTGCTGCGCGCGCATGAGGCCCACCCAGCCGCTGGTGAGGCGGTAGTGGCGCTGCCCGCTGGACAGGAATCCCTCGTACTGCGAAGAGGGTGGGGCAGGAAGAAGGGGGGCATGAGACGGTGGAACGTGACTACCCAGCTAGAATGCACATGCAGTGGTGTGCCCTGGGTTGGCCGCTGCCCGCTGCGGGGTGCTCTTGGGCCCCTCCCCTCGCTCTCACCCCCAAGCCTGTGCCCACCCCTCACCTGCACTGGCCAGGCGCGGTCGCTCTCATCAATGATGGTGAGCCGCTGCTTGAAGAGCTGGGTGTAGGTGGAGCTGCCGCCCAGACGTGAGGCGTGGGGTGGCGGCGGGTCCAGGGCCACGGCCGCCTGCGGGAAAAGGGCGAAAGGGGCGGAGCAGTGAGGGCAGCGTGCACAACGGAACCTGGGTTCAGCAGCCAGGCTTGCTGGGTGCATGTCCACACGTGCATCCCATTCCAAGGGAGCAGGGCAGCCGTGGGCAGCAGCCTGGAGGGGCCAGCCACAAGCTGCAGCGCTCTGGGCACCGCCACGCCGCCCTCTCGCCACCCTGCCCCGCCCGCGCACCTGGTGCGCCGCCTCCAGCTCGCCGCGGGGCGGGAACAGCAGCTGTGCCATCTGGGTGGTCACGTGCAGGCGCAGGATGTAGGTCTGGTTGGTGATCTGGCGCTCCACCTGCAAACAAATAGGGAAAGCCGAGAGGATGATGTAGCTGTAGAAAGGGGCCATAGATTCCAAACTGCATGCACAGCGGCGCAGTCCGGCCATGCAGCAAGGCTGGGCAAGTCGCGGCMCCCCCAGTTGCCCAGCTCCTGGGCTCACCCGCTCCTGGGGCTCGCGGTGCAGCGCAACCATGTCGGTGCGGCGCAGGCCGTCGGGCGCAGCCACCGCCACTCCGTAGCCCTGGTTGCTGTGCCGCATGGCGTGGTTGCCCTGGCCGCCGGCGGCGGTGGGCGATGCGGCAGGCAGCGGGGGCCCGTGCAGCGCAGGCACGTCTAAGGTGTGGTGGCTGTCGTTGGCCTGTGCCAGCAGCGTCTCTAAAGGCACCTGCCCGCTCAGCGCCTGCGCAGCAGCTGGGCTGGAGTGCTGGCCCGCCATGGCTGCTGCCAGCGTGGCTGCCGCTGCCGCCATCTGTGGCTCCAGCTGCGGCGGTACTGCACCTGCTGCCTGCCGCTGCTGCTGTTGCTGCTCCTGCTGCAGCTGTGACGCAGGCTGCTGCTGTTGGTGCTGCCCTGCAGCCGCCTGCATCTGCGGCAGTGTGGGAGCCAGCAGCTGCGCCTGGGCTGCCTGCGCATGCAGCTGCAGCTGCTGCACCGGCATCAGTGGAGCGAGGGTGGACGGCTGCGCTGCCACGCTCACGCCTATCTGGTTCAGGCTCTCTAGCATGCGGGCAGGGTGGATGCTCGGGGCGGTGGCGGCAGGGCCAAAGATCAGCTGCTCTGAGCCGCTGCGCTGCCGCTTGGCCGGCGGCACCGATGCGCTGCTGGGTGGCAGCGCGGGCCGCTTGCCATCCCCTTCTACTGTGCTGCCGCTGTGCGGGACCGCCGCCACGCCGGGGTCGCTGGCGGTTGCAGTGGACACTGGGCAATCAGGCGGGTCCGGGGCTGCCGCCGCAGCTGCAGGGGCCAGTGCGCCTGCTCCTTTAAACTGCTCGAGCCAGCGCAGCGCCTCCACGGTGCGGTCGCCGCTGCCGCCGCCCGCTGCAACTGCGGCCGGCTGGGCTTGCGGCTGCGGCTGCTGCTGCTGCCACAGCTGGGGCAGCTGGGGGGCCAAGGCAGGCAGGGCGGGCGCCAGCCCTGCTGCCAGCTGCTGGACGCCGCCGCCGCCGGCCTGGATGAGCAGCTGCAGAAGGGTCAGCAGCAGGTTGGCGTCCAGCTGTTGCGGCAGCAGCTGCAGCAGCGGCGGGGTGGSYKCGGCTGCGGCAGCAGCTGCGCCAGCAGGCCAGCCAGGCCGCCCAGGGGTGCCGGCGGTGGCGGCGGAGGCTGCACCTGCTGCTGCTGCGCCCCAGCCAGCAATGCCAGCAGGGCAGAAGCCGCGTCCGGCTGCTGCTGCTGCTGCTGCAGGGGCGGCTGCTGCCACTGCACTTGCTGTGGGGGCTGTGGCGGAGCTTGCTGCTGCTGCTGCAGCGGCAGCGGCTGCTGCTGGGCGGCAGGCGGTGCCCACGGCATCGCGGCCCCGGCACCGCTCAGCCCCGGACCCAGCGGCCCGGCAACGCCCATGGGTGCGCCCCCTGTGAAGGCTGGCTGCAGGCCAACTGTCGGCTGCTGCTGCTGCTGCCTCTGCAGGCCGGCCAGCAGGCGCAGCATCGCCGCGGCGTTTGTGTTGCCGCCGCCGCCGCCGCCGTTTCCGTCGCCGGCGGGGCCCCCTGCCCCAGGCTGGCCCTGCTGGYCCTGCATGGCTGCTGCGGGCTGGGCTGGCCGCCTACTGGCGGCCACCGGGAGGGGGCAGCGCTAGGGGGCGAGCGGGACTCCGGGGGTGCTTGCGAGCTCCTGCCCCGGCATCACAGGGAGGTAGAATCCCCCTCGAAGCTCAAACTGCAGGGCGTTGGAGCGGGGCAGCAGGGCGTGAGCGGCAGCCCGCCCCCAACAGGCCAGCAGGGGCACCTGGAAGGGGCAGCGGCGACCGGGGCGCCCAGCCTCGCCGGCAGTGCAGCGCGATCGACGGGCAGGGACTTGCAAGGCGGCAGGCGGCGAGGAGCGGCCAGGGGCCGACCCGCCGCGCTCAGGAGGGCCCTCACCTGAGACGCTGCGCCGATTATCGTCGATGCTGGAGGCAACAAATCAAAAGGGCTAGTGTGCGCGGCGAGAGGCAGTGCATTACCGACGTCCTGGCATTGCCGATTTGCCCGTGGCCAGACTTGGCGAGATCGGGGCTCCTGGCGCACAACAGGCACTCAGATCGCTCGTTGAGAGGCCGGCCCGCGAAACGGCCACACCTCCAGTGCGCGGCGCTGACAGCCCTTGAACCCGCCTCCCCCTGTGGCACACGTGCGCTCCCTGTTGCATCCATCTTGTGCAACGTGGATGCAGCGCGCCAGCGGCGATGGCGCCCTGCCTAGGGCGGCACCGCCGCCGCCGCAGCGCCTGGTGCGCAGCGAAAGTGGCCGGGGACAGCGGTGCGGCGATGCGCAGCCAGCGTCCTGCATGGCCGCGCCTGGTGAAGTTTCACTTGCAAAGGGCAAGCAGCCTGCTGCCAGCATGCTTACAGAGTGGCATATCATGGAATGCGGCGTGCGGGCATGCCCGCTAGTCATGACGCCAGCAGGTGCAATCCGCGGTCCTTGTGCATGGCGTGCTCACAAGCTTGAGCTGAAGCTTTGTTGGGCAAATCCGCTCACAACTCCAGGAACTGCTTGGCCATCTGCAAGCAGGGTGCGTGGCAGGAACGAATCCCACCATTAGTGGTAACTTGATGCCACCAAGGCACRCRKGKANCKKSCTGNANCNGCNTCATGCTGANTGCTGCACGCCGACGGCTGCGAGCAGCTGAGTCAGTCATGGTGCCCGGCAGCCTCTGCAGCGCACCTCATACGCAGCAAACGTGATGGCCATGGTCGGCGCCTGCTTGACCAGCGTCAGAGTCACCCCATTGAACAGGGCTGCAGCAGACGGAGCATTAATGGCAGCTTGAGCCAGAGGCAGCCCATGGGCCAGCACCAGAAGTGCTGCTCGTGTATTGCATGCGCAGTTGATGGTGTGCAGTCGAGTCGCTCTTGAGCAGGGCTGCGTGATCTTGCACCATCCCATAGCAGCACACTGCGACAGAGCACTGCATGGGGGTTATTGCAAGCGTGATCTACAGATCAACCGGATGCCGCTGGGCTGCCAAGCCTCACCTCCCGGGCCTTCGTGCCGCAGCATCTCACGCAGCAGCGAGACAACATGCGGTTGAGATGCGCCTGCCCAGCGTGCATGAGGCAGCAAGCGGCAGCATCAGTTGATCGAGCGGGGGAGAGCATTGCGGCAGCATGCATCATG